>CAXHWN010000208.1:31200-145814 GCA_964020975.1 Hermodice carunculata | reverse complement strand
AACACTTTAAGATAGATTAATTTTGAAAATAGACACTGATTAAGCCATTTGTCAGCTGTCAAAGCATGTTAAACATATACCCATAGCTGCAAAAATGAACAATATCCAGCTGATGAGGGAAATGCTCTTTTCCATATATTCGGCATCATACCATGCATAGAAAGCCTAACCCTATTGTCTGAGAACATTGCAAAGGATATACTGTCAGGTCCATGCCATCCATATATAAAAGTTTCTCTTAAAGCTTATAGCATTATCTTTATAAATCAGGTATTTGCATATTACCAGCTTGAACACTTTTGATACCCTGGACCATCTGAATGTGCAATAATCACAACATAACGGCTATCAATGGCACAAACAGTTTTGCTGAAACAGAAATTTTGCCTCTATTTTAATACTTGATATTCACTTGTGGCTGCAGTTAGAAGCAATTTGAAAATGGACCTACATTTTTCAAGCTCTGGGCTTTAAAATGAGACCAAAGATATTGAAATACTTTAAAAACTAATCATATAGGTTTGAGAAAGGAAAATGTGTTTTTTTTCTGACCAAACCGAAAATTACGTCAGATTTTTCCATGTTAAAGTCCCATAGGAAAGAAACCTGGTCTGGATGAAAAAGGTCATAAATACCAATTTTTCAGCAAATTGTTTGCTTTTTTTTCATGGGCATTGGTACTAAAATACCCCATATTTTAGTGGAGGTCAGCGGCACACAGCGGCAGCCAATGGCAGAGATGCCGGCCGCCACCAACCACTGCTGGCTGCATGCCGCCGACAGCCAGTAGAAGAGTTGGGGGTTGACTGGAGGCCAGTGGTACCCAGCAGCAGCCAGTGGCAGACAGCAGCACAGGGCGGTGGCTAATGGCAGGCCTTACTGAAAGGCTGTCTGCTGCCGGCAGCAGGTCCCTGCTGCTCTCTTCTGCTGGGCTCCACTCTCCATTGCATACTGCATAGTGTATCATGTAAAATATGGATCTGAAGCTGGGGATGGAAAAGATTGTGGTTCTTTTAGCTTTAAATTATATAAGATACATTGTCCTAGGTGAAAACCTTAAGAGATAACAGCTCAAAAGGAAAATTCATTTTTTCAATAATGCCGATTCCATTAAAATGTACGGATAATCTCAAATATTGGCCGAGAGAAAAGGAAGGGACTCTGAAATATAGGCCAAATTGAATATGCCTTTTGGGTACGGCCATTATTTCACAGCTTATCTTTCTTTAAAAAAACTGTTAACTTCACCACTGCTTGTGGGAGACTTGAAAGCTGAACAATTGACAATTTGATTATTTGATATTGATATAGTTTTAATAAATTATTGAACTCAGAAGAGTTTTCCACTCTGTTTCTTAATTTAGTTCTTAGTTAGCTGACCTTTAACAATAATGATAATCCTGTGAATAAAAGGATATAAAAAACTGATGCTGATATAACTTGCTGACTAGTGTTCAAATGTATGTGTGTTTCTGTTTTCTCTTTCCTATATTAAAGTTTTGGAAATTATAAGTAGGTACTACGAGTACGAAATAAAGATTCATGTATATGTGTATATATATATGTATATGTATATATATATATATATATGTGTGTATATGTATATATATGTATATGTATATATATATATATATATATATATATATATATATATATATATATATATATATATATATATATATATATAAAAAAAATCAAGTCAGCTATTACTCAAACCAATAATCAGGACCAATTCAAATGGTCCAATTTCATCCCATGTTTAGTTCGTTTGTTTTATCATTTATTCTACACTCTAATAGATCAATATAGATGGATTTGCAAAGCAGGTAGGCCCCACTGGAAAATAATTTGATTCTAGTCAACAGCTTTCCTCGACGTATTCTGCGTGCCTGGTGTCTAATGTGATCAGGAAAGCCTTGGATCAAGACCTTTGCTCAGAATTACCCTTTTAGAGTTGAATTGAAGAAGGAAATCGAAATATAGAATGAATTTTAAATGTCAAGATTGGTTTTATTCTCGGGTTTTGAATTATACCGGAACAGTGGAACTTTACTGGCTTCACATAAAGCAACCATTTATAAAAAAGTGAGACACAAGTACAATATGTCTTGGCCCCAACATGATGTTTTAATGATCCTAGATGATCTGGATGTGGGTCAATTGAAGAACATCTAACCCACTACAAATTGAGAATCAGATGTAGGGAACAAGTTGACTGGAGTACGGGGTGACTGGAGTGCGAGTTGACTGGGGTACGAGTTGACAATGTACGAGTTGACTGGGGGCGAGTTGACCCAGGTACAAGGAGACGGGGGTACAAGTTGACTAGGAATCACTGAGACTCGCAGTATGTTTATGTGTTCTTTAATTGTCAATTTTATCATGAAAGTAACAATATGTTCAGAAAAAATATTTGGCAGGAAGAAAGATAAGCTTCACAATTGTGTTAAATTTCATGAATCTAAGTTAAAGGAAAAAAAATACTGCCTGGACAAGATTTTACATGGATTACCTATTGTGATATATATGTATTTGACCGGGTGAATTATTTTTTTTTCTACTCAACACACAAATACCCTAGGAAATATACAAATAACAAATTGGGTAGCTGTAGGTGTTATGTTATAGGAAATATGGCCCGGACAAGGTCTCACATGGAGTTAAATCTGTGACCTAGATATCTGACTAAGTGGCCTAATTTTGCCTTGTAACGCACTTTTGAGTCACAGTACATTAACAGGTAAATCTAATTAGAAGCAACCAAAAGTTTTAAAAAAATATAGCCAGGACGTGAAAATACTGTACTTTTATGTACAACTGACCTCAATATTCGACCTAGTGACCTAGTTTTGCTTTATGAGACTCTAAGATTAAGCTTTACATTTGTTTAGAATTTAATGAATCAAGGTAAAAGGACAAAAAAAATTATGGCTCAAACAAGATTTCACTTTTAATTCATACTGTGACCTAGATATGTAACCTAATGACCCACTTTTGCTATGCAATGCACCAATGCGCAATGAAAAATACACATAACATTTACTAGCTGTAGGTGTTGTATGATGGGAAATATGGCCTGAACAAGGTATAACAGGGAGTTTACACTCTGACCTAAATATTTGACCTACATACCTAGTTTACCTCAGGTGCACATCTTTATATATTGAATGAGAATCCTGTAAAGACGTTGTCTGGGGGACAAATATTATTGGAGAAATGCGTGACACAAGTTTTATATTGGAGATGGCACTGTGACCTTAATATTTTACCTAGTGACCTAGTTTACCCCAGGTGGACATCTTAGTATAGTGAATAAGAATCCTGTGAAGTCTGATATCTGGGAGTCAAATACTGTTGGAGATATGCGCGATACAAATTTCATGTTGGGGGCGGGACGGACGGATGGAAAATGGATGGACAGACAGACAAGTTCAAATCTATACGCCCCCCACCATAGTGGTGGGGCATAAAAAATAAGAAATATTATGTTGATACTTAGGGCTATAATCATATTCAGAATTATGGTTGTCTTGATAGTTGACTTATGACAGCATTGATGTTTGACTTTGGACATTGATTAAGTACATTATGTTTATATTTCGGTCCATAATAATATGCAGACTTAGGGTTGTGTTGATAGTTGACTTATGGCTATATTGATGTTTGACTTTCCACATTATAAACTATTAGGTTTATACTTAGGCTACAATAATATTCAGACTTAGGGTCGTGTTGATAGTTGACTTAACGCTATATTGATGTTTCAATCGAGACACAATATACTTAGGGCAGCATTATTATGTTGGCCAAAAATGCAACACATACCTGAAAGAGCTAGACATGTTCCATTCTTTCCTTTTCTCTATTTCAGTACTATATGGTTTGCATGAAAATATCAAGCCCCTGCATGTAAACCCCTATTCATCACATGACAAAATTGCTGATTATAGCCCTAAGTTTCAACACTTGGCCCTGACATCTGGTTTATATATATATATATATATATATATATATATATATATTACAACAGCCCAAGTAGGTACACCATTATGACCCTAATGGATATTCTATGATTATCAATTAACACAAATGTTATAATCAATGTAGTACTTGACCTTGTTATTGAGGTAGCCCTAAGTACTAGTAAGGAAAATGCCATATCTGAATAAACCACACAGTGTGTTTTGGCTATATGTTTCACTTGGGATATTAATCTATTGCCCTGTGACCATGAAACACATGACTCTAACTCCTAGTATATGAATTACAGGAGCCACAGTCAGTTTACTATCACGACTCTTGTGGATATTTGATGACACATCAATCTAACCCAAATCTGACACTTAATGTAGCCCTTCATATTACTACGAAGGTAGCAACAAGAGTTCTGACTAGAGTTCTGTTTATACTTAAGGCTACATTTATATTTCAACTTAGGCTTGTCTTGATATTTCACTTAGGGCTACATTCATGTTATAAATATTCATGGATAAAACCAATCAAAAATACCATTTTCATTCCTGTCATAAGTCAAAAAATCAGCATCAGCAGTATGTGTATATTTGCGACATGAAACCCTTCATATTTGCAGTAATCACTGCAAGGAAATGAAAGAATTCACCTATTAAAAGATACAGTACATACCTGCAACAGTTGGATTTGGACATGTTCTTAACCCTATGCTTTCAGTACTAACTATCTACTTTGTATGAAAATATCATGCCCCTGCGTGTAAACCCCTATTCATCTCGTGACAAAATGGCCCTAAGTTTCAACACTTGACCCTCACTCCTAGTATATGTATTACAGGAGCCAAAGTCAGTATACTATCATGACCCTTATGGATGTTTGATGATTCATCAATCTAACCCAAATCTGACAATTAATGTGGCCCTTCATATTTTTACCAAGGTAGCCCCAGGAAATTGGAGTTCAATGATCTTTATACTTAGGGCTATGTCTTTATTTCGACTTAGGGATGTCTTAGTATTTGACTTAGGGCTACATTTGCGTTATAAATATTCATTGATGAGACCAAACGAAAATACCATTTTCGTCCCTGTCAAAAGTAAAAGAATGTGCATCAGCAGTATTTGTGTATTTGTGATGTGACGCTCTTCATATTTTCAGTACTCGCTGCAAAGAAACGAAAGAATTCACCTATTAAAAGATACGACACATACCTGCAACAATTTGTCTTGGACATGTTCTTAACCCTATGCTTTCAGTGCCATCTGCTTTGTATAAAAATATAATGCCCCTGCTTGAAAAACAACTATTCGTCACTTGATAAAATGGCTGACTATTGCCCTAAGTTTCAACACTTGACCCTAACCCCTAGTGTATCTTTTAAAAGAGCCAAAGTCAGTATACCATCATGACCCTTATGGATATTTTATGATTATCAATCTACCCCAAATCTAACAATCAATGTAACCATTCATTTCATCAACTAGGTAGCCCTAAGTATTAGTATTGAAAATATCAACTTTTATTAAACCACACTAATTACTGATATAGGAATTACGGCCAAGAAATAATTTTCATTACGTTATCTTTACTGTGACTCATACATTTACATATTGACCTACTTTTATCATCTAATACATAACCCTTATAGATAAATTATAATTATAATCATGAGATCGCATTTTACTTTATCTTTGAACTGACATAATTTCAAGATTGAACCAAAGTATACGACAATAAATGGTTTTAAAACTCCCTACATGCATATATATGTAAACCTTGTGAAACTTAGGTTTTTTCAGATTAGGAATCCATGTTGTTTGGTAGCTTTACCTCTTTTGGAAATTCCATTAGCTTTGGACATTATCTAGTGCATTTTCTTTGTATGATATGTACAGGCGAATGAACGGCTGGACATGATCAAACAATTACACACCCACCCACCCCACGCTTCAACTCTGTTGTTTGGGTTTTAGTCAGGTGATGGGGCCAAGAGTGTTGGATGAAGGCCTATAGTAAGGGAGAAATTGCCTTAGGATTAGAAACTTACAAGCATACATAGTACACATGTACAGGTTTTCATCAAAACACCTATTACTTTATTCTATTTTCTCAGTCACTTGCTTATTGGATGTAACCATACACCAAGAGTTGCAATAATTCACAAGTTTTCTTTACCTGCTTGTAGACTTAAGCCTTAGGGTGCGCGTCCAACCTTCTCAAAGCAAAGATTCTTCACAAATAGACTGGTCATGGCAGTGTGCCAGGATTATGCACGTGCAGCAACATTAAAGGCACAATACCGTTAGAAAATTTCTGTTGCAGACCTATGCCTTTAAAGGGCTGTTCCAAAAATTATTCTCCCCCAGTGGTGGATGGCAACCTTTTTACAACACCTCCATCCACAAGACACACTGAAATTTTACACAACCTCCACCCATCGAACACACTGGCCTCAATAAACTTCCACCAGCACATTGACCTTAATGTACCTCTAACCACAGGAAAGAAAATTGCTTCCACTTGGGCAGCCATAGAAAAACAATAGTTATAGTTTTTCATGCACGAGTTACATTTCAAGTTATAATAGTGTATGAAATGTCTAGTGTACGAGGGTACGATTCCCTCCCTGGACATATTGACGAATTGTTTTTGTCATTGATGCAAAATCACCAATTATATACTTGTAGGTAATCTTATAAAATTCTTATGCTATACTGTCCATGACAAATAAACACTCAATGAATATAATGCAGGACAAGCTAAAAGTTTGGAAAAGTATCATGTATCAGGATGTGGGGCAGATGTCCAAGGAGAAGTGTTGGATTATGGGAATGAACTACCTTGCCTTGTGCTAGTTTCATTGCATTGATACTTGGATTGACATATGCTAAGATTTTTGTTACTTGTCCCACAGTAATATATTTATTTTCAAGTACCTCCACACTATGGACACAAAATATGATACCCTCCACCCTGGGAACATAAAAATTTTTTACCCTCCACCCAGAGGACACATACTTTCGTTTTTACCACCATCCAAAGGACACACAGTTTTCTTCAAGCCACCAACCACCAGACATGGAAGTCCAAGGCACCCTTCCCCCTGCGGACAATTTTTCGTTGCCGTCAACCTGTGGGGGAGGACAATTTTTAGAACAGCCCTTATATATACTGCTGAAAATCTAATGGGGATCAGTACATGTTTAGAATATACACTTTTTAGATATATAACAAGTATTTGTTAAAATATGATCCCTTGAACTGTTTGTGAGAAGCAAACTGTAACCCAAAATGACACAAGTTATAAAAATGTAAACATTACCTGACTAAAAAAGGACATGTGCACCAAAGAACACAAAAAGGACACAATATATATAAAAATGTAAATATCAGAGAGCTTTCAACAGGTAGTCCTTCACAAAATAACCTTCAACTGGCTAGCCCTTCTCAAATTAGTTTTCAAACAGGTGAGAAACTTTTTGTTTAACACCTGCACCTGTTATGCATACTGCTCAAACTTTAATAGGCATCACAATATGTTATATATATAAATTATATATATATATATATATATATATATATATATATATATATATATATATATATATGTGTGTATCGAGCAGTTATCAAAATATGATCCATTGAACAGTTTGTCGCAAGCAAAAGTCAAACTGTCATCCAAGGATCACACAAATGATAAAAATGTCACTTCTTAAGGGCACAAGGCATCAAAATGTCAACAGTATCTCACCTAAAAATCAGAATGTGAGCTCTGAAGAACACAAAGGGCACAACATAAAAAAGTAAACTCCATAGAGTTTCAAACAGGTGGCTCTTTAAAAAATAACCTGCAAGCAAATGGCCCTCCGCAAATAGGCTGCCTGTAACAAAATAACCCTAAAGTGGTTGGTGCTCCTCAAACAAAGCTTTCAAACAGGTGGCCCTTCTAAAAATAACACTAAATAGGTGCCCATCTCAAAGCAGCTTCCATGAAATCGGCCCTGCACAAAAAAAAAATCCCCAAATGGGTGGCCCTAATCAAAATACCTTCCAAACAGGTGGCTCTACACAAAATAACCCCAAATGTGTGGCCCTAATCAAAAAAGCTTAGAAACAGGCGGCCCTTTACAAAAAAAACCTCACATGGATGCCCCTTTCCAAAATAGCTTGCAAACAGGTGGCCCTTAAAATTCTAATTTCTAGGTTTAACCTGTTGTGGCATTAGCAACCCAAAACAGAGATAAAGAGAGCAAGCGAGAGTTGTGTGTGTGTGTCTTTTTTGGTACTACGCAAAAAATAACGAATTTTGAGACTGTAACTGAAAAGCTACGTCAGAAGTTAACGCCAAGTTGAATCAAGTATTCCATCAGACCTGACAAACATTACAAATGCAAATATACGGACATGTACTATAATAATTTATCTTGCCTTGTGAGTAATACACATTGTACAATTTTTAAAAATGATTTCTACTCACATGTTGAGTCGATGTACTTGTCACGGAGTGCATAACTACATGTACTTACACAGCATATTCAATGTATTGAACGTTTAATGACATAAGTAAAAATCATCCCTTGAAACTTCATATAACATTAGAGTGAGACACGTTTAGTTATATCTATGGTACGCTTTTAAACTCATAGTTTATTGTACTAACGTACCAGTAAAAGGTTCATTAAATCGAACAACCACCTACTTCCTCTTCAAATAGTTTGAATGAATTTCACTGGGTATAATATGTATGTATATATATATATATATATATATATATATATATATATATATATATATATATATATGTATATATATGTATATATATGTATATATATGTATATATATATATATATATGTATATATATATATATATATATATATATATATATATATGTGTATGTGTGTGTATATATATGTATGTATGTATATATATATATATATATATATGTTATGGATACAGAAAACAAGATTTCAATATTTCAGTACATTCTAATACTTAATTCTCTAAAATAAAAATTTTGGGACACAATAAATATGAAGAAGTCTGCATGCACGAGTACAGATGTTAGGACAGACCTGTCTTTGAAAAACTCAGTATACCTGTAGATAAAACAGCTAGGTGTATTTAAGTAGATGGATGGATGGATAGATAGATAGAAAGAAAAAGAAAGAAAGAAAGAAAGAAAATTTACTCATGATCTGGATTATCAGTCATTACTTTCATAATATGCTACTGAGTAAACATAAGTTAGTTTTCATTTCCATGCAACATGTACACACTGATCTCAAAATGTAATGGTGAAAACCACATAAGGAATTAAAAGAAAAGTGCTACTCGCGTGAGACCAATTCTATTCTAGGCTACTGTAGTCGGTGCAGTCCACTTAAAGTAAACTGTCACTTATGTAAGTGTCACTTAACTGTAAGTGTCACTTGCCAGCATTTAAGGCTTACTCATTGATGTGTCACTTAAGCTCAATTTTAAGCGAGGTTGGTGCAAACCACCCTTAGTCTTTTTCCTTAAAGTGATGTAAGTTTCAAATTGATCACAAAAGACCTTTCATTCAAATACAAGTAAGCCTAGTTTTTCTCCATACGTCAAGTGTAGGTGTACAGCTTTCATTTGCACTTTAAGGAAAGATGTTGACTTAGTATCAAAATTAGTACTTTGAGAGATGACCAGGGCTTAAAAAAGATTTAATGGGCAGCTTTAAGTGAAGAAACATTACCAAATCACAAAAATACCACCTGGGGATCATGCCCAATCAGTTGCTCCCATAGGATCCTGACCAATCAGTTGCCCCCTATCAGTCGGACACACTCCAGCTTGTGAGACCTTTAGATGGGCTACCTTCTCTCTCTCAAGCTCCCCGGTACATACATGTTTATAAGTGATCTGTAGTTCTGCATTTATGTAATAATATATTTCATCATGAAAATGGATAGGTCCATACTAAGAAAAGATTAGAAATGTCATTTTGATACTCAGGGCTATAATCATATTCAGACTTAGGATTATCTTGGTCACTTATGGCTCCTTTGATGTTTCACTTGGGACATTATTTGGGTCATCCTGACACTATGTTCACTATACATTATGGTATTTCTCATGTGTATACCTACTTTCTTAGATTCGATTGCATGTACAGTAATTCTCCTTTGCTTGGGTCTCTATTCCCATTTGATAGCTGACTATGTGATAAATGGGCATGGAGACCGGGACACTATGGTTGGTAGAGTTGTGGAATACAGTTCTTCTCCAATTGAGGTAGCCTTCACTGACTGTCATTATTCTTCCACTGCCGATCCGAAACCGATGGAGTGGTCGATACCCTCGGATTTCTGATTAATCTTGATAACTCTATTAAGCCATGGGCTGACGAACACATTCTCACTGTCCTGCTGACCAGATGCTTTTAAATTCTTACTTGTGCTTTGGCCTTTTTATAACTGACCACTTTATACTGCTACACTGTTCATTCTTATTTAAGGTACGGGTTTGTGGCGACCGAGGTCTCCCATTAGGTAGGGGGGGGGGGGCTGCATCCAGGGTCTGACCCTTATATTTTTTGGCTGTCAGATTCTCGGTTCAGCCCTGCCCTCCAGGGGAGGCCTCGCTCCTCTATTCTTAGTTTACTTGTATACTATTTCTCATTTATGTGTATATGATTTTCATCTCGAAGTAAAAAATTTGATGTACTTGTATGTATTTCTCCTTCACTGGATTATAATAAATTATTATTATTATTAGTAGTAGTAGTAGTATTAAACCAACCATACCATTTTCGTCCCTGCCAGGAATTAAAGAATCTGCATCAGCAGTATTTGTGACATGAAACTCTTAATACTTTCAATACTCACTGCAAGGAAGAAATGAAGTATTATTTCAGTACCATCTGCTTTGTATGAAAATATCATGCCCCTGCATGTAAACCCCTATTGATCACGTGACAAAATGGCTGACTATAGACCTACGTTTCCACACTTGACCCTTACCCTTTATATATTACAAGAGCCAAAGTCAGTATACTATCATGACCCTTATGGATAGTTTATGATTATCAATCTTAACCAAAAATGACTATAAATGTATCTTTTTACCTGGTGACTTACTTTTATTATCCAATGAATAGCAGGTATTGATTGTCAGAAAAATGCACATCGAAAATTTTACTCTTTTATCATTTCCCACAATCCTGAAACTATTACATAATGACGACAAAATACAGCCTACCCTGTTATTAAATGCCACATCGTCTCTCGACTGAAAAATTCAAAATATTCAGTGTAGGCCTACAGTTTTCCCGTTTTTTATTACAAACCTATTGGTTCACTGTTGGACCATAGGTGTGTTTTAAGACCATTTTAAGCCTTCGTTTGGGTCAAATAAATATAGGGTCTCATCTTTGACCAACTTGATAAGGAAATATTACTAAATTGGTTGGCCTAGGTTTTCAAGTTCCAAGTTTTTTCAAATGCTGTAATAAATACATGGGCTTTTAAACCAGGATGATAAATCATTTTTAGCCCTGCTGATCTAAAGTTGCAGAGCTTATACGATCACTCATGTCTGTCAGTCCGTCTGTCCGTCCGTCCGTCTATAAACTTTTGCTTGTGAACGTGATACAGTCCATAGTTTTTAAGTTGTAAAACTTTCAGGACTTATCGAGTGTATAAAAATCTAGGTCGAGTTTGATATTGGTGGCGCCACCTAAATTATTGCATAATTTATAGGCCAAAATGTGAAAATCTTGTGAACACTCTAGCAAATGTAGTTTGAGCTGGATCTTCATGAAATTTGGAGGGACTGTGGGCGAGGTCGAAATGTCGATTTAGTTAGATACTAGTGGCACCACCTATAGGTCTGCAGAAAATATGAGGCAAAATGTCTTGATACTGGTATAATTTCAATATCCTGGATACAAATTTGGCAGGTGGAGCCAAACTTACAGGATGTATGCAAAATATACAGCTTCAGTCAGTGACGTGTGCGAGATACTAATTATTCCTACTAGTCTACAAAACCGTCCCAAGCCGGTGGCTTGGATCCTTTTAATTTAGGGAATGATTCCCTAAACTAAAAGGATCCATGTATGGGGAGGGCACACAAACATCAAGTTATATTTTGCAGCAGGTAAGTATTTCTCGCCAACAAATGAAAACAATAAATAGAGTATCCAAAAATCTCTTATACTTTTGGACCATAAGATAACTCACTGTTTAGACTTTCTTTTTAAATTTTACAATATAAAAAATCAAAAGTTTGCTCAAAATAAAAAAATGTTTAATTTTCATTTTGTAAAATTTAAAAGTCACCAGCACTGAACTTCTCTGCATCCTGGGTTGCTAGGCAACACATCTCTGGATCAGGGCTCATTTGTACTGTTAACAATCTAGAAATTCAAATAACACTTTTTCTGTCAAACATCAAAATATTAAGAAATTGCCATTTCTTAAACAAATAATATTTTTCAAATATTTTAAGCTTCCTATATGTTTGCACAACGTGGAAATGATTTTTTTTCAACTTTTAAATTCTTTTCAGGTCTAAGGTTGAATTTTTGTGGGAGAAACACATTTTGCACTGTATAATACATAGATCTGCCCTACTCTCTGTTGGTTCCTTGCTGCAGGATAGGAGACAGAACAGGTCTGGTGTTAACATGACAGCCTCCTGTTATGTGATGGAAATCAAAATAAAAAAGAAATACATTTAGTAACATTTTCTTATTAAAGTTAATAAACAGGTATCATATCAAACTCATTCTCAGATCAGAGCTGGATCTCAAGAGTCACACTATTACTGTGTGCAGCACTACACTGGAAATGATATTCCAACTAGCATTAAGTGTGCAGGGTATCTGCAGCTATGTCTGCTACATGATTGATGAGAGACTGCTCAAATTATGAATCTTTTAATATTGCAATTATGCAACCGTTGCTTTAACTTGTAATGTCTCTACTTTGACTAGTCTTTGAAAGCAAACACGTGCACAAATTGGCACAATAAAATGCACATAAGAATAATGGGAAACCTGTATGTATCAATTTTCTAACAATTAAATATGAACCACTTCACTATGACTAGAATCAGTACAACACATGGACACCACTAGCATTATCTGGATAATGATTTATCCAATGGTTACTGCTTGAGAAACCTGGAACTGTGCATTCAGCATACCACGTGCTGCTTAACTTTCCACACGAATATTATAAATGTCATAATACATGTAGACCTACATTATGAATCATCCAAAATGGCCCCAGCCTAAATATAAACAATACATGTGATGATGTTGCATTGAACATGTGAATAAAGTCATGAGTCATAATTGGATGTCTTTTTTTCCCTTACATTTTATCAATTGTGATTCGCTGGTTCTTTAAATGCTTAAAATTAATTTTGGAAAATGGAACATATGTAGTCATGGTAGTATTGCACCAAGAAACAATATAGGACTAGTTTAATGTTGAAAATCAACTGAGTGTGGTTGTTCTAAACAAATGAATTATTCAGAATCTGAATATATATTATGCAGCCTGTGCATAGGTAGAAATCATGAGAAATAGTTTACTATTTTGAGTTGAATATATTTTATGGGATTAAATTTAACTCAAAATAGTAAACTATTTATCATGAATTCATGGTACGTCTGAACAGAAATTTTATTTTCTATTCAAAATCTGAAGCTGTATTTTAATATAAGTGAATGAAATATTTCTTGCAGTTATCTAGCACCAGTGAGCACACTTGGCAACACTTCGGGAAAAAAATCCAGAAACATCATGATACATTGTGCCTGTGATTAGTCTTATGCTCTGAATCTTGTTTCAAACAGAAATTGCACCATACAAAAATAAAATGAGCACGAAAGTACATGTAACAACTTGTAGTCTTTTTTTGTTTTTGCAAGTATGCCCCAGCACTATTACCCAGCACTATTACATTTGTACCTTTAATATCTGAGTCTGACGAAGAAATACATTTCCAATGTTTTACACATAGGTCATTAGACTTAGATTTCACTTGTAGTCTGAATCCTGAAAAGTGCATGTGCATGCATCATCACTCAATCATGTCACTGTCATTTGCATTCTCCGACAGCTCTTCAGTTTCTAATGCTGTCACAAGTTTTCTTCATCAACACTCTCACAACCAGTGTCAGATGAATCTGAAGCAAATTCACTGTCTTCATCTGACACCAAGTAACTATCCTCTACGCTTTCTGTGCCAGTCTCTTCATTGGTTTTACATTTAACAGGTGGTTCCTATGAATCGGAATCACTGTCACTATCAAGTCCCTTCCTCTCAGCTGGAAAAGTCAACTTGTTAAAGGGTCGAGGGTCAATCTTGCCTATCTTCGTTTCATCATGTAATTGTTCAAAGCAGTGTCTATTATACTGTCTCTGTCCGCACGGGTCCATGAAGAATGATTTACTTTTATCAGCAGCAGATCCTCCATAGCGCTATGACTCAGTGACAGACGCCGGTCTGCTAGCATGGCTGTGAGACGACTGAAGCCACATTCTACAACACTGTTGCTCACACCAAGACAAAGGACTATTTCGGCTAGGAGACACACGTTTGGAAAGTCTTCACGGCGATATTGGAACATCTTTTTCCACAGCACCTTAGCCATAACATTCCTACAGTAATACTTGACTGTTTGTATGAAGTTTTTCCACTCAAGTTTCAAATTGGAGTTATCATATCCATTAAACTCTAGGTGGGCCTTGAAATAATCTGCAACATATGACAAACTATCCACCTCCACTTAAGTATCACTCCAGTTTGCTGGGTCCAGCCACAGCAAATATCCAAAATTGTCAGCTTCAAATGAACTGTATCGATTTTCTAGACAGCGAATCAGATCAGGCAGAACTTCTTATGCGATGGATACAATTGTTTCTGCAGCTTTATCAAAATATGTCATGCTGGAAAAGCAGATTGTAGCGTACTCGCGATTTTGCTTTTTCTTTCTTGTGTGGCCTTCCTTTGGCATAGTAATGTGTATGTCATGGCCAGTGTCACTGTGCACACATGTAATTCCACATTCACTCAATATTTCATCTGTGACTGAAGTAGCCAAGTCTGACCCATCATCTCGATTCAGTCTTTCAATCATGTCTTGAATTTCACCTTCAGTTTTTTCCACTGCTGGCAGTACCTCAAAGGCAAACAATTTGTCTTTCTCAAACTTCAGAGAAAGCTGCGTGACAGTGTTCAGAATTTGCTTGTACAGTGAACAAGTTACCAAGAAGCGCATGTCTTTAAGCTTTTTGTGAACCCCAGGAAGCTTTGCCTTTGTACATCCGTATTTCTCAGCACCACTGGCAATTGAGTTTTCAATCATTTGTGACAAGACTATCCAGTTATGCAACAAGTGGGCAAGTACGTGGTGTTGATGAGTTACAAAGTGGGTAGCATGGACTTTGGGGTAATTATAAACATGGAACTCCAGAGCATCGGCTGTGGACTGAAAGTGTCGCTTTAGCTTACCTGACCTCTTAAATAAATAGTACAATGTGACCATGAAGTCTTTCACCCCTGAAATGTTTTTGTTCTTAACCAGAGCATCGTTGTAGGCTAACTCAACAGGATGTGCTACACAATGGATCTTGATGAGCCATGGTCTGTCTATTTGCAATCTTGTCAACACCCCACTGTGTTTACCAAAATTTATCGATGCCCCATCAGCTGTAGCTGAAACCAATTGCTTTGTGTAGTCTGGCAAATCTTTGAATGCATCATCTATTGACTGCTTGACATTTTCGGCTCCAGCATCGCCATAATCATCAATGTTTTTCAGTGCAATACAGTAAAACATTGGGCCCCGTCTCGGACTACCCATACATAAATAAGCTCCTTTTCACTTCCCGTTTTTCTTGCTTGGGAACCGTCACTTAATACAGAAAATGAATCCACATTTTTCAAGATTTGTAACAGCTTGCCTTTTACTGCAGTTCCAAGTTCGTGGATAAATTCACGGGCTTTATCGCTGGAGTCACAGCCACTTTTCAGCTTAACATCGCTTGCCTTTTGAACATCAACTAACATCTTGAATGCACTTGAAGGCTGTCCATGAATTGCCAGAAGATATGCTGTCTTGATCAATTTCCGGTAGGCATCCTTTGCAACTGTGTGAAATGCGTCACCAATGTTGATAGTGCGAACATGTCTGGTAACCATAACGTTAGATCCAGCACTGACAGATACACTACCAGAAACATTGGGCGAATCTGAGTCAGTTTTTTCAGCATGTATTTCCAATCCAATTGTATGCGCTTTCGATGACAAGTGGCGCATCACTGTGTGTTTTGTGATGAAACTTGTGCCGTCCATATATTTGGTAATGTCCCTCGAAACTTGACCGCGAATTGGGTGATCTATGAGGATTTGTTCCCAATTTTCTGCACACGTTTTACACCATGTCCTGTCCGCATTCTTGGGTGTAAGTGTTGTAGGCTATAATCTCCATCACACCCCATCCTATAAATGTCTGTATCTGCATGGACTTCCCTGTTGCCAGTGTAGGTGTCGGACGCGCGTCCGACACATTCGCCATGATTATTATTATGATGGCCAACGTAACACACAACGTCGGAAGAGCCATGCAACACATCCTTCACCCTGCCATTTTTGTGTTCGGCAGCGTTTGTAGCCAACCACGTGGAATCGCACAAAGCTGGCTTCAGTTTCGCATATAATTGGTCCGCAGCGCCCTCTTTTGTAACAGAACTGACTACGAAACTATCGGGTTTCAAACAAAGTTACACAAACAAAACAGCCGCTCGCTCAGTCAGCGACATGATCAATTCTGGCAAGTCAAAATCAAACTGATAATCACGTAAACGTATTGGTTTTTTTGGTTCACTTGATTTTTTTTGGAGCGCAATTTTTTGTTCTCCTAACTTAAATTTTACGAGCCCTGAGGCGCGTTGGCGCAATTGCGCGCCTCAAAACCGAGGGACTGCAAAATAACAAGTATATTTTCGGCATTGCCTTACTGCTGGTTGATTGAGGTCCCAGATTCTGGAAATTAATGCGTACTCAGCAAATATACTGCATAACTATGTTGATATGGCACTCGGTAATAGCTACCTACCTTGAACCATTCTTTTCTAAGAAAGGGGATTTGGTCGGGAACGAGGCGTTTCCGATTGCAGCTAGGGGATTAGTGCCAAAAGTTTCAATTTCAAGTCTCACTTGTGCTCAACATAAAAACTAAATTTTCAGCTTTTTTTCTTAATGCTGGTGGATCTAAGTTCCCGATATTGGCAATTAATGCCTAGTCAGTAAATATATTGCATAGCCGTGGTGATATGGCACTCTCACATAACCACCTCCATTGAACCATTCTTTTATAAGAATGAGGATCTGGTCGAGTGGATATGTGCATTTCCCATTTCAGCGAGGGGACTGTTGCCAAAGGTTGCAAGTTGGAGTCTCACTGGTTCCAAACATAATATAAATGTGAATGTGTGTGTGTACATTGAAGTAAATGTCATACAGGGTTAATAAATTTCAGGATGAAATTAAAATCACCATATTTACGTAGTCCTATTCAATGTCCTGCCTTCTGTAATATAATTGCAGTGTCTCTGAATTACTGTCACATACAGCGGAAACAGAAGACATATATTATGATCATACGACACTGACACAGAGGGCCAATCAACAAAAACAGCTTATCAAGCAAGCGACAGAATTGAAGGTATCGGGTGCCTGTAATAACCTGTAGCTAATGGAATACTTTCTTCTACGTATTACTTTAGAACCTGTCTTCATATCTGTACATAAATTTGTCATATTCTATTAACGTCACAATACAAACTTGCTTGTTCACTACTGTAATTGTATTGAACATTGAAGCGAATTAGGAATTACTCAAAAAGTAGACTCCAATTCTGTGATGAGACAGGAATCAAAAGAGACAAAAATCACATCCAGGATAAGGTGCGCAATATCGTGAAACAACAGGTTAGTTTCTTTGGGTAGATTTTATTAGAAATATTTTGTCTCACTCTCTCAGCAGATGGAGATATAGATAAATACAAGGTTACGTATAAATACAGGTCTATTAAACCTGTTTTTAGTATCTTTGTTTCCATACTCATTGCTTTTGCAAGAGTCTGTTGTAATTTTCAATATGTCACAAATCACTTGTTTGTAAAGTACATGTGCAAAGGTTCTCCAAATTGAAACTGTATGATAAACTTATTTATCATACATAATTATAATACCAATATAATTTATATGAGCACTCAAAACATGACTTAAGTATCAACACGGACATTTTATTAAGCAGTATTGATTGCAAATGTTTTGCAGTAAGATCTTGTATGGAGTCCATGCAATTTATCTTGACTGTAGTCCAGTACCATTGAATATTTTGAACACCACTGGTCATAATGTCATATGCATCGTCATAGCCAGGTGGTGCAAGGTCCGTTCTTTAGGCCATACAACCCTGCATTACTGGAAAAAATGGGGAAAAAAATTCCTGCTTGGGGCAGGGAGGTATCAGGGAGGGGGGAGGGCGTAATCCTGACACTAATAGCCTGAACTTTAATAAACATAATTATAAATATTTGTGTGGGATATTATTATTTGGTTTTAAATATTAGAACACATTTTAAACCAAGGGAAAAAAACTATGCTTCCAGTTTTTAGAGGTAAAATAGTGAGTTAAGGATGGATATTTTTCTAATTTTCTAAATTTTTTAAATCGGTCGGGAGGGATTATCATCTGGTGTTGACCTGTTTGAGTATAAAAGCATGTACATGAATATCATTTATTATAGGATTTTTCATGATTCGCACCACACATTGACAGCCGGACTCTAATTTTCTTCATAAATGCAAAAAATTAGTCGGGGGTTGTATTTTATTTTTTAGAATCTTCGAAAACAAATTTGACTGGGGGGGGGGGGGGGGGGGTGTCGGTAGGAAACCAGCAACCGTCAAATTTTTGAAGGCCTAAAAACTTTCAATACAGCATATTGATGTTTACAAATTTAAATTATATTTTCAGAGGTTCAAGATCCAAACCAGTGTCGATTGTGTGGCAATTTCTGTGCGATAGAAAAAGGGCAGACCAGCTACCACAAAGACAAATATGCTAAGCTCATTCAAATAGCTTTCAATGTTGACATCGCACTAGACAGGCCCAGCCACCCACCCTTTATCTGCAATAATTGCAGACGCAAACTGGATGAGTGGAAGAAGAAGAATGATAAGAGAAAAAAGGCCACCACTGGTATAAAACTGTATGCATGGCCAGAGCAGGTGTTGTGTCTAGTGCCACCGAAGTTCATGAAATCGCAAAACAGAACGACTTTTTGTTTTGGCAAAGTGACACAGATCGTTTGATGGTCTTGCATATGTATGGCCGGCAAGGTCAAACGAGATACAAAATTCTTGTGCATGATGATTTACATGGAGTCTCTTTGTTGGCAACAAAGAGGTACAAATGATGAATGTGGGCATGCTTGAAATAAAGAGTATCCTTGACAGAGAAGAACTTGATCAACTCTTGAAGCTCTTACTGGACTACACAGACTGCGTTGGCAATCCAGACCTCACAATTGTGTTGGGTGATAGAACAAGTCTGTTGTCTCGAAGTGGTGATGTTGTTGCACGCCTTGAAACCGAAAAGTGTCTTACATTCAAAAACACTCAGTATTCTAGAACCGTGCGCCACAAAGACTGCCAACTATTTGTCCAGCAATATGATTAACAGGTGATGTATGTGAGAAGTATAGAGATACTTTACATGCCATCAGTAAGTCCCAACAAACTACAAAACAAAGTCCAGCAGAGAGGGTATCTGCGTCTTCTAAAATTCAGAATGACTTGTTAACGGAGGAAGAAAAATGTGAAAAACTCAGTATTCCTCTCGCAGAAAGAAAAATGTTGAAAATGAAAGTTGACAAATTGAATAAAATTGTTGAAGAGATTGCTGCCAAAGAATCTGTGACTCTTGATGATGAGACCAGTCATGCTTTGACATACTTAGTAAAAATATTCACAAATGGATGCTGTTCTAGAAAAGGGCTCACCCATGCATCTATTGTGGCAGCAACAAAAACGTCGTTGCCAGAAGGGTGTGCCAAGTAGATGTGCTGGCATCCAGCCATAATCCTTGGTGCATTGCCTTACATGCACAGTCCCCAGCAGCATATAAAACCCTTCAGAATTCAGGTTTTATTAACCTCCCACATCAAACAACATTAGCAGATTATACCCATTTCACAGAATCTACAAGTGGTGTTAAGGACATTCTGGTGGAGCGTCTGGCCGATGATATAGGCGTTGATAAATTGAAGGAGTTTGAACTAAACATGTCACTTTTATTCGATGAAATGAGAATAAAGGATGGGCTGGTGTATTCTGAGAACTCAGGCAAACTTGTTGGCTTCTGCAACCTTGGAGACAGCAATAATAAAATTGATGCTTTCGAGGGTCGTGCGCAGACTGTGAACCAGGAGGACCCGTCTCTGTCTTCATGTACTGCAACACATGTGTTGGGTGTCATGATATTCACACCATCACACTCCGTTATTGGACATTTTCCCTGCAAACAATTCAGGAGTGGTCAAATATTTCCCAGTATTTGGGAATGTGTTGAAAGTGTGGAGGGGTGTGGCTTTATTGTTAGAGCATTTGTCTCTGATGGTGCAAGCCGTAATGGGAAGTTTTATCGTATGCACAAGGGACTTGCCTTCGATGTACAGGAGTATGCAGATACTACAAACGGTACAATCTTCTGTGCACCAAATATGTAAGCCAGGGATAGGCTCGTCTACTTTGTGTGTGATGTCCCCCACTTAATGAAAACAACACGTAACAATTGGGAGAATTCCGGATGGAATCACAAAACAAGAACTTTACATGTCAGAAACCATATTAAAATTTTAGCTGTTTGTTTCACTGTGTGTGTGTGTGTGTATGTGTGTGTGTTTGTTTCATTTCAAGTCTCAGGTTAGTCCAGTGAAAGAGAAATTATTTTCAACATACTTGTATGTACAACATGTGATATAAGATTTTGAATTGTAGACATTTTGTTGGTCTGTCCGGGATAAAGTTTTTTTAAATTCATGATATAAAGTGCTTTTTTAATAAAGGAAAAATATCCACATTGACATGGAAAAAGTTAATATGTTTACTTTGTTGCAGTACAATGGCCAAGACATAAAATGGATGCAGCTCCTGAATCTGATTGAAATCGACCATGGCGTTGATAATCAAGTATTGACTGGCTTGAGGTTGCTTCCTAAGATCACGTACGAGCACCTTCACCTGTCACCTTCATTGAGGGTCAGTCTGGCTGCCCAGGTAAAAAATTGGAATAGTTAATTGGCCGAGATTTAGTAAACAAACCTTTTTTTCTGATCTATGTGGTATTGTTCCTCAATTCAAAAATCTCACGTGATAAGTAAAAATACGTAAATGATCATCTTTATTTTTCTGATCAAATGAGACTTCACAAATAAAATATTTTGCTATAGTCCTAATAACAATCTGTCAAATTCTGTTTGAGATAAATTTAAGTATTCTATATTACTGACTGGGATATTAAATCTATTATCAAATATTAATGTGAAGAATTGATCTGATGAAGAAAAGAAATAAAGACTAGGTCATTTTAATTATTTATGTGTTTGCAGGTGCTAAGCAGCTCAGTGGCAAAAGCATTCCAGCATATGGAGAATCAACAGACACGATCAACCCAAAAATTTGTGGAATACTTCGACAAATTTTTTGATTGTTTAAATATCAGTGGTCCCAAGGATGACAGAGGTCTGACGCCCAACAGAAGAAAGTACACCAGTCCACTTGATCCTCGATTTGAAGTAAGTGGGAAAATGAACAGGGCTCTGTAAGCTTGGCTTAACATTTGCTGTGTATGGCAAGGTGCCCATGAATTTCACTTCATGAAAAATGTCTGGTGGTCCAGTGAGTTTCAAATACAATGTATGTAACAGTAAATAATACCCAAATGGGATATTGAATTAAAACAAGAGTTGTGCATGCCAAAAATCTAGTGAACATTCTTCTGACAAGAAAAAAAACAACAAAATTAGATAAACAATTTCAATATTTTCCAGTTTTTACAGGTGAACAGTATGGTCATGTATAAGTTCCCTTGATTATCATAAATGCATTTCATGGCATGAAATGCAAGCTACATCCAAACAATCCAATGTGTTGCAGTGGTTAGAGAAGGAGTTCCTGGGATTTTTGGATGAATGGAGAGACCAGTGCCTGGCCCACCAAATACGACCAGAGCTGCGCATGTGCCTAAGTAGAGAAACATTGGAAGGTCTTCACATAACAGGTAATTACAAGAATTATTGAAATGACAATCTCAAGGGACAAATATTTGAGTAAGACTTGTGTATGTATACACATTTAAAAAAGAAAAGGAAAAAAATGACCACCACTATCTTGTTCCTGTACAGTAGGTGGGGAGTTTTTTTCCAATTCAAAAATATATATATATATATATATATATATATATATATATATATATATATATATATATATATATATATATACGTGTGTGTGTATGTTTCTCATCTTTGTACAATTATTTGGGACACCTGTCAGATCATATTTTACATACACATTGTAGTATTAATTGGTATACATGATTTTTGCTTCAAAAACCTGTATGTCCATGTGTGACCCTAGGATTATCCCCCACCTCTCCACTTTTCATTTCGAATACTATTGAGTCAAATACTGTGTCTCACCTTTACAGAATGGTAAATTTACTTGCCCCCGCAGCACTTTTTTTCATTTTCTCCGTTGTATTCTTGTTTAAGAATCCAGGTCGGGTATGCTTTGTCACAAAATCTTGGATTATGGCCTTCCCTTCAGCCATACATGTGAATGGCTATGTGATATCTCTACTATTCGTAATGGTTTGATGGCTTGTGTGGTGTCAGTGATTCAGTATTGAGATTTCTTAGTTTGTATAGGTTTAAACGCCGAAAAACCAATGGTCACCACTTACTCTCTAGGCTTGCAAGTGCCTTTTCAGCATGTTAGCTGTGAGCCTGAGTACATTTTATCTCATTTGTGACCCATTGGTCTTTTTCTGTTATTTTTAATCAGTAACATTTGCATCAGAGGAAGGTTTGTCTATCTGCCTGTAGCACATGATTTGATATATGTAATGTTATTGATCTTATTTCCCCACTGTTTGAGCTCCTGTTGTAATTTTCTAATCTGCTTTGGTGACGAGTTCGCATTTGAAAAAGGCTGTCTTTAAAATCACTTTAAAACAACCTTAGTGCTGATAAAACACACATCAGATGCTTGCTATATTTACTTCTTGCCTTTGCCTCAGACATAACACTTTTTTAGATGTATTCCAATTTGTCATGACCCAAGGTTCAGCACATAAGAAACTAGGCATATGTTGCTGGGTCATCTGGAAGCTCTTTTGCTGATAGGGTGTAACATATCGGCAAGTGTCAAGCATGGCTTGTGGACACAGAAAAATGTATGTCTCAGGTAGTATAGCAGAATATCATGCTGGAGTGCCCTATTTTCCTAAAGTATTCCCTTGTGAAGTGTGGATTATCTCTTTCAGATATTTCTTAAACGTTCTTCTGACTGGCTGAGAGAAACAAGCATATTTTTTGCCTATCATGTCAGTTTATGTGTAATCTACTCATGGCGGTATTCTAATTCAATGGAGTCGCTGAAAGGGTTATTTGTAAAGGTAATTACTCATCATGATCATGATCAGCATCATCATCATTTAACACAAATCTCAGAAAATCTTAGTTGAAACCACATGACTAGCAGCTCAGAATTTACATGGGAATGGTTCCAGTAATGCTTTTTTTTTTACTTTTTTGGAACCATTTTCCACCTATTTTTTGAATTCCAACTCTCCCTTTCATTGTGCTTAAACTTGATGGAAATGCTATTGATACAAGAGACAAAGTTTTATACTGAGTTGTGATGGTCTGCAGCCTTAGGTTGTCACAATTATGACATATTTTACTATATAAGCTGGGTAGAATTGCAATGGTAATTCACCTTTCAATATCTCTAAAACCATTTGTCAAATGTTTCTGAAAGTTGGTTGGGATGTACTGTGGCCAGTCCTTGCCAAGTGTGTTTAAATATTGACGCCTCAGTGATTCTTTTCATTGATTTCGTTATATCTGTGCAGGTTGTGGAAGAATCTTAAATAATCCTTTTCAAAACCACTTTGTCATATGCTTTAATACTGCACAGGCAGACATTTTAAGTTATCTAGATCTTACTTCATGTTTTGTCGTGCACTTTCATCTCTTACCTGTTGTTACAAAAGTTTCAGCAAAATCATTAATTTTTATTCTTATGGATGCAATCTTTTTGTAATTCCCGCTGAATGAACTGAAACTGATTGCTTTCCACTCTACCAGTTTTGTTCAAGGATGTTGATTGTTTGCAAAGGAACACGTCCTGGTAACTGTAACAACACAACACTCTGGACTTTCTCGAGACAAGGAATTAGCTAGTTGCTGGTTGAAAAAGGCGTCCAAAAGTACCTTCATAAAAGACAGTTTCTAAAAAGATTCCGCCCCTAAAGACCATTCTTCAAGGATTCCATACCTCCATGCCTGGACATACATTTCACACTCTGAGCTGTGTATGTCTTAAAACCGGAAACGATTTTCACACATCAGCATGTTATAAGTATATAATGAAAGAGGAACACCAGTAGGAATTGTCAGAGCCACAGCTTTGAAGAATGATGGAAATGATAATGGGGATGATGAGAATGACCCATTCTCAAATGAAGACATGTGCTCGATTTCCAGTGCAAAAATGCAGAACCTTGACATATTACAAAATCTTGGCAGCAAGATCAGTCATTTGGACCCTGCACAGCAATTTTTTTTTAGCAAAACTTATTCATGAGTTTGAGTTTATTCTCAGACGAGCCTGGTTGCACCTGAATATTATGTGATGATATAAATGTAGGTGATGCTGGTCCAATAAAGAAACAACCTTATCAGATGAATCTTCTAAGATTGGCTCCAGTTTGTGAAGAAATAAATTATATGCTGGAAAATAAAATTAAAGAACTAAGCCAGAGTAGCTGGAGTAGTCCTATTGTACTGGTTCTAAAACCAGATGGTTCCACGCATTTTGCAATAATTAAAGATAAGTAAATTCTGTAACTAAATCAGACTGCTGTCCAATCCCTAGAACGGATGATTGTATTGATAATATAGGAAATGCGTGTTTTCTAAGCAAATACGACTTGATTAAAGGTTTTTGGCAGGTGCCACTGACAGAAAAAGCTATAGAAATATCAGCTTTTGTAACACTTGATGATTTTTTTTTTCAATCTAAAGTGATACCATTTGGAAAAATGCGCCCTTGACCTTCACTTGGTTAATGAGCATGGTGACAGCTAGTTTAGAAGGATGTGTCACGTATATTGATGATATCTGTATTTTCGCAAAAATCCTGGGATAAACCTCTTGAAAGAACTAGAAAATTATTTGAAAGCTTAACGTCTTCTGGTCTGACCATGAACTTAAACAAGAAATCAGACATTGTTGAGATGGAGTTGCCGAAGCACTAAGTAGGGTGAAAATTGTATAAATATTACTCACATGAATGTGTCCAGATTAAAAGACCATGATCAGTAATATCGTATATATAAGCATGTCAAGTTGAAATATGTATGGAATAGATGTTTTAAGGGATTGAACAGAAGATTATTCCTAATGTGATGCAAAGGAGTCTGTATTGTTGACATTAAAACTGTTCCCCAGTTTAATGAGATTTGTATAAACAGTGCAACTGTGTCAATTAGAACCATGTGTGTGTTTTTTTTATAGTGCAACAGTTGAAGGGATGGTATAATTAATCTAGGTGAATTTCAATGCCACTTTGTAAAAAGAGTAGATATTTCATGTTGGAAATCACTGTGTATTGTTGGATAGAATATATAAAAAGTATCAATGCCAATTGGGAAGGAAAAATTTCCTTATATGTCCATTTTTTCTTTCCTCAAGGAAGGGTGTGTTATGAATGTGGATATGCCTGGTTTATTTTGATTTAAGAGGTCACAGAGTTGGCCTGCTTTGTTTGAGTGGTAAACAAAGTGTTGACCTACATTCATATGCCTTATTTGATTGCACTGTCTGTACACATTTCATAGGTGATCTAGAAAGATCAGAAACAGATGTCACTCAATGCACTGGGATGTGTGACTAATTGGACACCCCAAGGACAATGGTGATATTTCTCTGTCTAGATATATAAAGTACATATTTTCCAGACCGGGGAGAGAGATTTCAAGATCTGACAGAAGCTGTGTGACAAAAAGCCAGTGATTCTGTGAACTATTGTTATTACATGTGGACTGTGGGCGGTGCCTTGAGTGGACTAGCATATTTGGTGCTACCCATTAACACTTTTGTACCTGTGGAGTGTGGACACTGTCTTTGGGTGGACTGGTATATTGTACCACATTGGAACCACACTGCACCTCTGTGGGATTTGGATCAGCACCACACCTTTCAGTACCACATTTGGACCAAATTGTAACTTTGTGGGATTTGTGCCAGATCATTAGGCATCTGTCACAGGACTTGGAACTGTAGACAGTACCTGTCGGTAATCTCACCAGGGATTAGGATTTACCTAAGACTGTTGAACTCATGACATGCCAGTGGAGATAAGTTTACCTACTATGTTTTGATTTTGATCGTTAATGTATTGTTATTGTTACAGTTATATCATTGTGGTCATTCTTTGTTGAGCTTGGCTAGTATTCAGAAGGTGGGCATCATAACACAGGTTTGTTCACTTTACCTGAATTGGCCTTTAATCTACTGGGGGTAAGCAGCTACCCTTCCTTTAAAGCAGTATTTCCATCATGCTGCTATGTCAGTTTGCCTTAAGGCCTGGCATAGTCATAATATATGCTTTGCATTTACCTTGTATAATTTTAACACATAAAATAGTAAAATTATTAATTGAAATTATGCTTGATTGGGCTAGTGATGCACCCTTTAGCTCCCTTGAACTATCTACAACCCCTCCAGAAAATGGTTATAACCAAATTTTTAAACTGCCTTTTTGTAGGCCCCATACATAGCATTAGAGGTACTTTCAATGGGATCTTGTGGATGGACACACTTAATACAGGCCAGAAATGTGCCTCGTTAAAGGGAATCAGTAAATCAGGATTATAAGTTGATGCCTTCATAAGGACTCAGTCTTCTCTAAGACAGCCTTAAGGCATATGTACTACTTAAACATTGCCTTAAAGCGTTAGGATCTTTAAAGACAGAAAAAAAAGGACCCTTAAAGACATTCGTGGGTCACATGACTGGCATGGTGGGCTAAAACAGAGGACAGCATCTAGAGCCTGAATTTCATAGCTTCGTGAGAGGTGAGGCCTTGTTCGAGGTGTATAAACTAATCATATTTGTAATCAAAGACCTGGACCAGGCTTGTAAACATATATTAGTCCACAGGCATCGAATATAGACTTTTTTCCCTGCAAAGACCTAAATCAGGCTTGTATTCACCACTACACAATGTCTCCCCCAAGCACATATAAGGCAAAAGGTGCTAGTGTCTGAGACGATACAGAGGGCATAATTGATCTCTCTCAAGATAAACTCGCGAGTATAATCCACTCTATTGTGGACAGCCTGCTCAATACCAAACTGGACGAGCAGAGAAAGTCCATAACAGACCATTTTGACACAAGATTCAATCAGATAGAATCCAGGGTCCATGATCCTGAGGTCAACCGGGACAAAGCCAATAGCACTGTAGATGACCTATACAAACAAATGCAAGAGCTACGCAAACAAGTTGAGCAGCTCAAAAAGGAACTTCTAGAAACCAGATCCGAGTTGAACAAACTTGAACAACATGGCTGTAGATGGCAGGTTTGCATCCGTGGATTGGATGTCCTGAAGGAACCTAAGCAGGAAAAACCTAAAGAATTGGTTTCTGAGTTCTTCAAGACCCGTTTGTATTTGAACATACAAACCAGCGAGATCGACTGTGGACATGGAGTTGGCGTTAAAGAAAATGGAAAGCAACCAATACTTGTTCACTTCCACAGCAGAGATCACGTCGACCAACTCGTGGCAGTACGCAAGAAGTTAAAGGGATCTGGTTTTACCATATTTGAAGACTCTTCATATCTCAACAGAAAGCTCATGCAACGCCTGAAAGATCACGATGACATAGACAGTGCATGGCTACTGAGAGGTAAAGTATGGGCTAAAAGTAAAGATGGCCATAAATTCCGAGCAGATATCTTCGATGACATTGATTGCCTGATAGGAAATTCTAAGTAAATACTGATGTCCTAGCCATCTTGGACTTAAAGGTTATGTTTTGCCCTCTGTGGTGATATACGAACTTGCCGAGCGGTTTACCCAACCTTATCCATGCGCTGAAAGACGTTTGTTATCGTGTTTTCCAATCCAATTTATGGTTCACGACATATGTTTAACCAAATTATAAGGTACTTTTGACAGGCAAAATGGAACTTCACATACAAATTTGTATGTATATTGGTTTGTATGTGTATGTTTACATGTATGTATATATATATATATGTATACATGCACTGACTTTCTTATGGTGATAATATGTTTCAGGTTAACCGTAAAAATAGGGAATCACTTTAATATGATGTTACAGGTCAAATGAATAACAAGCAAACGTACTACTGCAACTCTAGAGTGTATCACATCTTACTAATTTCGAATGTTTGCTACTTATTTCTAATGTTGTACAAATGCATTTCACGTTGAATTATAGCTATATATAGCCAACATAGTTTATCGTCCTTTTGTTACTTTTCATGGTCTGTGTGGTCGTCCCTGTGATATTAAGATTGTCTACTAACAGACCCCAGCTTGTCTTACCAGATCTCCATAAGAATGATCCTCTTTAGACTATACAAGATCATCCGCTTATGTTGTGTGGACAGATGTTTGTCATGATTCCCAGGACTGCCCGTGAGATAACTGAATATGTAAAGCTTTTTTTTTACGCACATGTTCTCACATCAGGATATGGTATTGAAGATTATACACATATGTATGCTGTCCTGTTCTTTCTTTTGTAGCGGCGTTCACCCAATGCGCACCATATTGTTTATTTACAAACTTGGTTGTCCGTAATTGACCTCACACAGCACAGCTGATCTCAGATATACCACCTATGATCATGCTTTGAATTCTCATAAGGGTACCCTTGGCGGCAAAACACGACTTTTCTCCTTAATCATGGGCACTGCTTCGATACAGGGTCCAGGGTCAAGGATCAAAACAAAAACTAAATAAAAATTAAAAAGAATAGGGGAAAAAAATCCTTATGTGCATGTAATCTAGCGGCTTTTTTCTCTCTCTCTCTCTCTCTCTCTCTCTCTCTCTCTCCCGCCCTTCTTTTCATGTAGCAGATGACCCACTGTATGCCACACTGTGTGTCCTTATTCGACTTAAAAGAGATTAAGTGAAGTCATTTGCGGCCAGCCTGGGTGACTTTTGTGTGACACAAAGTGCCCCAAGAATTATATAACATGGGACTACCCGTGTCAGATCTCATCACAAAAGCATGTCAAGCTCTACATTTGCCACTTAATTACATGGTTTTGTTCAAGATCTCTTGCAAGTCAATTGGTATGCTGCAAGTTATTCTTTTCGACAGTAGTACTGATCGAGGGACATTATTTGTTAAGTTCCCACTTCCAGGCGTTAAATGCCGTCCAGATGTCCATAAAAGTCAGTCTTGCCATCACTACATCTACTAAGTTTAAGTCTGCTCCTGTACTGGATCCAGTACCATGTTCAATATTTTTCAAGGGCAGTACTTCAATTATTTGTTTTATGTCATTTACCCTTTCTTTGTTTATCTGTTGGGGCAATAATTATTTGTTTACCTACAACCATACTCATGATCATTGGTGGTTACTGTACTTGCTATGATGTTGTATTATATATTACTACTTGTGAAGGTCCATCCCAATATGCGATAGCGATGGGTACTTTTTTGACTTGGTACGGAGATTGTTCTGTTCCAATTCCTCTTATATGTCATTCTTGCTTTAGTTATTTTCTTATTTTTTGTTATAACCTGCTGAAAAGCTGCTTAAAGTGTTGTATCTGCTCATTATTGAACTGTGTTCACCATATATATGTTAACTGTTCCAGTTTAGCATCTGGTGCAATATTCATATATATTCCTTTCATATGTGCAGCTGTGCACTTATACTACCATGCGAACAGTCTCATCTCGTTCAAACCGAGTAATGTTCCTTTTCTATATATGCTGCTCCATAAATGCATTGTGGTAAATAAAACCATACACATATATTTTCTTTGTACCAACAGTCTATGGTTGTTCAAGGTTCAAACGCTAATTTCATGTATTGCAAAAATGATAAGTGTATTGCAGAGCTTAATTTTGAAGATATTTGACGAAAAGTTATTATCATTATTATGTACACTGTATGCATACGTCCCAGATGGGTATCTGTTGTGTCAGGCTAAACAAGGCGAGACTGAAATTTACTTTTGTATTTTTTATTTAGGCTGTCTTTCAACTTTTACAACTATGTTGTGCAATAGCTATCCGATTGGTCTAAGAAATAGAATAATTGCTGTTTATATTTATTTCACCATCTATTCTAGAAACTAGAAGGAGTTCAGCTGACTGCTGCCCGAATAGTTACTGGAGCTTTTGCCGGCACTGCCAATGCCAAAAATATATGAAGAACTAGGATGGGAGACTCTGGCTGCTCCTAGAGAAAAAGCCAAACCGTCATTAATGTACAAAATTCAAAACAATTTGGTTCCAAATACTTTAGAAGTTTTAATTTGTTTCCAATCAAGACTAGTCTTTGCAAATGTCGCAGAATCTCCGCTGAAAACGTAGGTGGCTTCTCTAAATTCTTGTCAACGCAAAACGCTATGGTATTCTTGCTGTAACAAGTGCACAGATTAGACTCGATGGCACAGGTATTGACCCATCCTAGTGTGAGAAAAAAACCATAAAATCTTCATGGTGCTGACGAACACGAAAACGTATCCTACTTATAGTGTTAATTGTATGATGGTAGGTATGATTACAGTATCTACCTGCGACATTCTTTTAATCCCTGTCATAATCACTTTTCCCGATGGAAAACAAGTAAAGTGAATGCCCCGTCTTTTGAACATGAGAGCAGAAAATAACTCAGGTTCATATATTGCCTGAATTTATCGGACGAGTAGGCGTAAATTCAAGTTTGTATTTAAAGTATGCAGGGCAGATATGGTGATCACTTTGATCGGTGACAGATGCACGGGATAGCCGGCTTTCTGCACTAATCTCGCATACCGTCTTATCGGCCCTTTAGCTTCAGTCAGAGACGATACCTTTCTGTTGCACGTTAACTTTCCGTGTCTCCACAGCATGCAGCAACCTCCTATTTTCTTATGTTTCCAAATTAAACAGTTTGATACTTTTGGATTACAATACACATCTCTTGAAACAGAGGCCAAGTAGTTTAAGTTCAAATGATAGTTTAAGACTGTGGTACATACGATGTTAGTCAGGTAAACCATGTTGTCCGTATGACGTCTCCAAAGAGAATGATGGATGTGATTAGTGTGGTTTCTAATTATAAGCACTCTAGCGTCATGCAAATTACCGATGCTCTCCATAGGATGTTTAAAATTTATCCTTTACTTACTTACTCGCTTGCGGGTTTGCTTACTTATTCGCTTACATGCTTATTTTTGCGCTTACTTGCTTAATCACTTACTTGTCTGCTTACCGATTTGCTTACTTACTCTCTTGTCACACTGGGACCGATCTGCCATCGAGCGTACACTTTAAGCGCGCCACCTGGTGGCAACTCTGCCAGCGTCAACAATTGCCTTTGCAGCCCGCCTTCAACGTAGGAGGAAACAAGAGGGTGCTTCTGTTGGTAATATATGCACTATGGCTTATAAAACATATAAGAATCGTTTATATAACGATTTATCTGATAATTAAAAACATTTATTGTCATTAGCACGCTCATTTCAATGGCAAAGGTTTTATCTGTTCCTTGCAGGAGTCACATTTTCACAGTCACATGTTGGATTCACCTGTAATACCATTTATGCCCGCATGCTGAGAATTTAACTTTGATACAAGTATTGAAAGTTTTTAAATGTTAATGCAACAGACTTGCAATATACCATTATTTTTTTTTTCTTGACTTTTGCAGCAATCATGTCAAGTTCAAGCCATCATCATTGTTCATCAGCATCATCTATTACAGTTATGCCCTACAAGCTTCACCATTGTTCAGCAACACAACCCCTAAAAGATATGCTGTGGCCAGCCATTTGCATTCCAGTACCCATAGGAGAAATTGATAATTAGTCTTTCACTCTGCTTCATGTACTTCAAGCTGAATGGCCTTGCTGTAGTGCATACCAGCTTGGATTTACCTCTCTGTCCAAGGTTCACAGTAAGTAATTCAGATCTAGGTATCTGAATGTGGGGGCTATATATGCGATTGAATAGCATCAAAACCTTCTGAACACTTCTTATTTTTATTGTGACTGTGGCGCTTGTTTCACAAACCTGTGTCTTGTACATGTTTGTAGTGGCAATATTTTCAATTTGATGAAACACAGGGTAAGGTACATCGTGATAAATGGTTGATTTGTACCCACATGCGCTTGATGGTTTCATTGCTTTGCACACAGATCTGTGCCATTTCTTTAGCTCACTGATGACCGTTGGGTTCAGAGGTGTCATCTCCAATTGATGCTGTCTCCATTGTGCAAGATCAGGATTGTACCTGTACAATAAAAGCCATTATTTAGACCAGAGTTTGACTTATGTCAATGTCATGTTGAGTACCCCCTGTGCATGTGTCGGTTCAACTTTGGGTATTAGCTGCTGTGCTTCGGGCATTATGTCAAAAGTTGTGAAACAAATTAAATGAACTTTAAATTTATAGAATGATGTAATTAACATGCATGTGAGAAATGGTTGTCTTTGTACATTAGATGCATACTTCTTCAGTTTTGACAATACTAATGTTGAGCAGAAGGAGTTGAAAGCTTAGTTGTGAACAATCACATTTTCACTCAATTCTACATCTAGGGTTGTTCTTTGTGAGTGTGAAACGGTGACTGAGCTACATTGTAATATTATTGTCCACTGCTTGTGAATGGTTATGTGAGGTGGAACTGACACACAAATGTGTCAAAAGTGTCTTTGTCACAAAATCAGAAACACATTTCTGGATGTGGATTTGTCATGTCATATTTCAACTTTATACACACTGAATAAATTGATTTGCTCTTCTGATCAAATCGATTTAATCAGAGGAACAAATATACTCTTATTTGATCACATGAACAAATATATTTGTTCAGATTATTACATTCATTTGGTCAGGAGAATAAATAGATGGTATTTTATCGTCTGGTTAAATTGAATTGTTCTTCTGATCAAATTGATTGGATCATCTCAACAAATACACCCCTAACTTAATTAAATTGACGCTCCCTGTCTGATTTGATCCGCGTATCAAATATTTATACTTCGAAACAAATCACTTCCGCCAAGAATAGATCCGTGCAACGTATAGTACACAGTCTACTGGAAGTGACGAGCGTCATACAAGAGGGAGTAATTATTATCTGGTAGTGGAGAAATGTATATTTATTCAGCAGATCAAATAGATTTGATCAGGGGAACAAACATATTTGTTCAGGTCAATAAATCGGGATAAACCTTATTCCATTTGATCAGAATAACAAATCGATTCAGTCATCTGAACAAATGCATTTGTTCATGTGATCAAATTCATTTTTTTTTTGTTCCTCTGAACAAATCTATTTGATCTTCTGATTAAATCAGTTTGTTCTTCTCATCAAATCAATTTAATCAGAAGAACATATATACTGTATTTGATCAGATGAACAAATACATTGTTCATCTGATCAAATCAATTTGATCATGTGATTAAATGTTTAGGCTTCTGATTAAATATTTATTCACCTGATCAAATATTTGTTCATAAGAATAGATTTATTTGTTCTGATGATAAAATATTTAATCATCTGATCAAATACTGAATAAAACAAGAAACGGCGTTCCATAATATGTACATATATATGTATATATATATAACATTTTTCTACAAATATAAAATTGATTTCTGTTGATAATCCAATATATTATGTATCACTTTGTACATATCATATATGTAGGCTGTCTGGTAAATCATAATCCAGTTTGTTTTATGGAACATAAATTTGTAGATCAATGTGTACACTGCACTTTCCACACGTGTGTAATGCAGGTAAGTGCCAAAATTTCATGGAAATATCACAATTATTAAAATAGGTTGTTAATGGAAAAGCTCCTTGGTGCTTATGTTCATTATCGTATAAAATAAACAGCCTTTGAATAAAGTTTAACTTGAGACTACACATGGACAACAACCATAAATACCTGTGATATATCAAACTTAACATACTTGTTTAAAGTACACATAGGTCTTGTTTTGTGTGTGTGTGTGTGAAATGGTGATTGAGCCAGATTATAACTGTTCAGTACATGTACTTGTCTATTATTATCTGTCGTTCACCTGACACACAGGTGTGTCAGAAGTATATTTGTAACAAATTCAGACACACATTTCTGAATGTAGATTAGTGATGTATCATATTTCAACTATGACAGCTTTCTGCATATATGAAATTGATTTCTGTTGATAATCTAATATATTATGTTAGTGTACCACTTTGTACATATCACCTGTGTAGGCTCTCTGGTAAATCATAATCAAGTTTGCTTTATGGTACATAAATTTTTATATCAATGTGTACACTGCACTTTCTACACATGTGTGAAATGCAGGTAAGTGCCAAAATTTCCTGGAAATATTACAATTATAATAAGTTGTTCATGGAGAAGCTCCTGGGTGCTTTTGTTCGTTATTGTATACAAAAACAGCCTTTGAATAGTTTAACTTGGGACTACACATGGACAACAACCATAAATAAATGTGATATTTCAAAGTTAACATACTTGTTAAAATACATGATAATGTTAAGTGTCAATGTAAATGACTTGTATCTGCATGTACTCAACAGGCCAAATTTGAGGTTGAAAATACATGCAAAGTTCTCCAACATGTCAACCGAATACACTTTAATTGTTATGGTAATGACGAAATTGTTGGTATTGTGAAATTTAGATTAATATTTTGAGGCTGTATATTCATGTAAAAGGTCTCCAACATTTTAACTGAATGCACTCAAATTGTTACGATAATCGAGAAATTGTTGGTATTGAAATTTAGATTATTAATCTATTGTTCCCAATTAACTATAATTACCTTGTACTTGTGTTTTACGTACCTCCCGTGTCTAGGTCCACTAAAAATTACTTTATTAGGCATTTGTAGGTACAACATGTACTTCTTTGCTGCATCGCTCGTATGTCTCATTTTTCGATCCATATTCAGCAGAAGTTTTTTTTTCATTGTTTGCTAGGCATCTGACATGACAATCTGTAATTTATATCTCACTAGTTTCTTTATGATTATGCTGAGGACTGAATAACTGTAAAGTAGGATGAGATATTCATATTTACCCTGTAATAGATGAAATTTACGTTAAATACAAGAGTATTCCCCATATGCCCAATTTGGTATCCTTCCTGATCACCAAACAGGTATACAAATTCTGTATACCTGTTTTGCAATAAGGCTCATGAATATTTATGATCACCATCAGGGGCACACATAATTTAGGCTTGTTTTGGTACCTGCGTGAAAAAATTTATATCCCATTCTAGTATTCTACATGTTGTTAAATGGTTGATGTTATTTAATAAATGGTCATGTGTTTCACATGTTTTTCAGTAGTTTTTATTTCACATTTATAGTCCTATTACAGGATCAGTCCGTCACTACCTGTCTGTTCAGGGGATTCAAGAAAATATCCAGGTGAAAAGATTTGTATCCCATTCAGCTGTTGGCTTCATGGGATACAAATCTTTTCACGTGGATATTTTCTTGTATCCCGTGAACAGACAAGTAGTAACTAATAGTGCTACTGTGTGTGATGCGCACTTGATGAAGTTAAGTTGTGATGGTAGGCCTATGGCTTTTCTAGTATTTTGGTGATTTTCCACAACAAATTAGGGGGTACATGGAAACAAAAATGGAACGTAGCTTCAGTGTAGAATGATAAAGTTTATTAGACCTCCTCGTTTTGCGTAGTAATCGCCTTTGGGGAATAAGTAGGTTCGACAAAACGTTTTCACCTCGGATGTCTGATAAACTTTATCGTTCTACACAGAAGCTACGTTTTATTATATTATTGGTGAACTGCAAGGCTCCTTGTATGGATGACATATTGAGTGCACCTGTAAGCTGAGAAATGAAATGTCGATAAGTAAGTGATCGTGTATTTCGGTTTTCCAGTAGAGAGAGAAAGCAGATAAATTAATTCTGTCAGTGCTGACACACTTTTTTCTGTTGGTAACACCCTCTGCCCCCCCCCCCCAAAAAAAACAAACAAAAATGTTACATGCATCACTACCTTGTATACTTTGTTTCCAGTCCTGCAACATGCAGGTAAACTTTTTCATATCTTGTACTGTCCTATTGATTTTGGAGACATTTCCCTTCCTGAAATGTCAGTAAGGAATGCATTTAACCTTTGACGAGGTATACTTACAATTTCTTTGAAAATGTCTTTTAATGACAGTGGTAAAGCTAACTTTTATTCCAAGATGTTTTTATCATGGATCAAACCCTGTAACGTCTGTAACCATGCAATTTAAAAACTACTGTATCTCAAATAGCAGATATCCAGATGTAATTACATTTTTAAGGATGATTTTTTTTTGCATGTAATGCAACATATTTGTTGACTTGTAAAAAGTTGAACAAAGTACCAAGATAGTTTTCTTGTGGCTAAGAGAGAGATTGGTGACAGTTAAGCTTTTTTCTAAATGACAAAAACTTTTTCTTTATCAAAGGCAAATATGTTTACAGATTGTGTGTAACTTTTATGGGATGTTGTGTTTCCTCCACAAGTACTAAAAGTAATGGAACAATACAGAAGCAGCAATATGAAACATAAAAAATTGCAATGCTATTTTTTTGTTTTTGTTTTTGTTTTGAGTTGCTGGAAAGGAAAGTTTTGATCATTTGATCAAGAGTCACAGTTTGATTGTCTGACCTCATTATTGGTCTCGCACACTTCTCCCCTCTATCCTACTCATAGACTCGCATATTTTGTTTGCAGGATTAAGGGGAAAAATGTGTGACCCTGCATCACAAGCGGAGGCTTGCAAGTTGCAACACCAACAGAAAACACGGCATGAACAAAGTTGAATGAAAACTTTTTTGTTTTAGTTTAATTTCCTTTTATATAAAGAATATACAATGAAATAAGGCTAAAAACAACTGGAGGGTAAAAAAAGGCTTGGGATGATGTAATCAGGTTACAAAATTTGCTTGTCCACTGTGCAAACAAGTCCATTGAACTAGACCTATTTTACACACCTTTGGACAACCACTCCCAAAAATCACCATCTGCAACTCGTCCGAAACTCATTGTCGCATTTTCGAAACAGAGCGCTATTACAGTGACCTCTGGTGACAGAAGCTGAAACGGTCACACTAAACACTAAAAACAAGCGGAACCAAGCGAAAACAAGAGAAAACGTGCGGAAACAAGTTAAATTTGGTGACAGAAGCTGAAACGGTCACACTAAACACTAAAAACAAGCGGAACCAAGCGAAAACAAGAGGAAACGTGCGGAAACAAGTTAAATTTAGCTGAGATTATCTTATATGTGATTTTACACACTTGTTTTATATCATGTTGACCAGATACACTACAAATATGGCCTTTTTGGTTGACTTTGCTGGTGTATTATACCGGTAAAACTGCTTCTGTTAACTCAGCGACAACAAGATCAGTACGCCACACAGCTACACTAGGCTTCAGGACATAACGGCGAAAATGATTTCCCCCCTGTTGTGTCGAGTGGCTGGAATCTTGAAACTTAAGATTTATCTCATTCTCTGTTCCCAATTAAAGCGACAGGATTTTTCCCCTGAGCGTGTATAAGCACATCAAAAACTTGTTGCCTTTAGTTTTTATGTTAAGGGGCCTCATTTTCTCAGTATCAAATTTTTCATAGGCCTACCCGCACTTTATGTATTTATTCATACAATTATTATTAGTGGGCCTATGTGTGTGTATATATATATATATATATATATATATATATATATATATATATATATATATATATATATATATATACATACATACAATAAAAACCATTACCATTGTCAAAAAGTGAAAAAAAAATTAAACTCTGTCCAGGAAAATTTTCAGTAGATATTAACTGGCATGGGATATAAGTGCTTGGGTAAAGTCTCTGTGCCCTTACATGTCTCAATTTTCTGTTATCTGAAGAGCCTAGTAATTATATTAATGACATGTAGTTATTTAATATTGATATGTCGGATATTGTGCTCCCCACCTTGTTACATTCAGGAACAATAAGAATAAGGTCTGCTATGCAGGCAAGGTTTCAATTGAATTGTTTAAAAGAAAATAAAAAATAGATTAAAATATGTCTTTTTAGTCCTACTTGCATGATACTTATTTTTCTTAGACGATCACGAGTTACAGAATTAACGTGAATTAAGAGTCTGTCACACATGGGACAGTAAAATATTACCTACAGTGCAGTATGTCCGACGATTTGGTCTGTCCAGCAGGAAAATGTCTCCAGATCTCCAGGTGATAAAAAAGGATTGATGGAACCCTTATGTTTTGTACATTTCTCATCATATATATTTTATTTCAATACTTGCTTCTTTCATGTGAATATTCTGTTTAGATCTTGTAGCACGCTCATGTAAAGTACAGGTAAAATGTTACCAGAACTATGCACAAGTGAAATTTTTAAAAAATTCTTAATGGTTGAGTCCTTGGGGATGTAACTGGAAAGCGTACCTGCTATCAGTGGAACGGATGCAGTGTTGTAGGTCATGGCATTGTACAGAGTGATATATGTCATTTATTTGACTATTTTAAGGTACCTGATTTTGAAGGGTTATATTCAGATCATTAAAAAATATTCATGTGTGTTTCAGTAGAAAATAAAATCTTTGAACCATAGTAAATTAATGATTTGTAATTAAACAGTTACCAAATACATTTGGAAGTTTATTAATATGGTTTCAATTATATATTGATATCAAAGACAGAGTTTAAACTATGTTATAAGCGAACATGTATATTCAGAACTCCCATCAGTTTATCTTAATATGTCGCCCCGCAGTGCACACAGTTGACACGTCCTGTTTTTATATCGTGAGATTGAAGAAATTATGCAGCAAATCAATGCAGACACTTTTATGATTTTTAACTTTTATGCATGCACATGAAAAAAAAAATCAATAATATAATTCTTTATTCATTATTTGTTTGGTGACTTGCATTATTTATTTAATGACGATGTCCTCATTATCTTTATATATATCCAGGTATTCATGTCAAATTTTCTGATCATGGGATTGAAAAAAAGTATGCAACAATCAGTCCTGGCACAATTTTATGCTTTTTTATTTTTACACAATACATACGAAATAAATTAATTATATAATTCATTATGCATTTTCTGGATCAGGAAATAGGACCTGCAGAGTGCCAATTCACCTTTGCGCCATGTGTCCTTGCGCTGATAAGAACCATGATACCCAACCAAGTCAAAGGGGAAATCTGGCCAGGAACATACGAGGTTTCCATAGAAGAGTTTTGTCGTGCCATTATGACTGTTTAGAAAATGGACATGTGAAATATGGACTTCCTGGTGTACATAAAGCTTTATGAGGCTTTTGGCTGATGTTTATTGCTTGTGAATTGGTAGAAAATTTCGAACACTTTCAACTCGGCTGAAGGAGATGGACAGACGAAAGCTGATAAATGAGTGTTGAATATATTGTCAATAAACTTGTTTTTTGTACAAAATTAAAAATCGTCTTGTTATATCCTTTCATTTATCAGATTCTCTATCAAAATTGTCATAACACTTTACCACAAATTTTACATGAAGAAAACCCACTAACACTGGGCACTTTTGTTGTGGTGCCAAAACTTAGGCCTACATTGAAATTTTATCATTGACCCTGATATATAGTTTATTGAAAAAAATGTAATTATGAAATGGATTGTAACCGATGATTGGTACGGAACTACTTGCACAATATACCATATTGTTCCTAACTGGCCTTTTTGGGGGGGGGGGGGGGGGGTTATAGCTTGATTACGTTTTGGCTAATGCTTATTGCTTGTGGATTGGTAGAAAATTTTGAACACTTTCAGCTCATCCATACATCTTTCATAAATGGTTTCACATTCTGAAACAAATTTATTACATATGAATGCATATTTCAAATTATTGTCTGAATATAGATACACTTTACCTTCAAATTTGTATTTGACAATTTGAAAGGACATTTTATCCTATAGATGTCGATGAGGAAAACACCAGGCCACCAAGCTGTTTTTACATTAAAAATGACAACAAAAACGAGTATTTGTTGCGCTCCAATTCTTTTTATACAAATATATACCGGTTATGCACTGTTTGAAGACCACAGGGTCTTGGTCTGAAAGCTGCACCGTTAAAAAAACGTCAATTATTGTCTCCTTTGGATGCGACACTGGAAATCGTATTTTTCAAGTCTGCCAGACTTTAATGTCCAATGTTTCCACTGTGACAGCATACAAATTTATGGTTCAACAGTCCACTTTTCAGTTTTGCACTGGATATGAAACTTGACATATTTATTAAGAATTATGGGGTCCCGGGTCGGGATCTGCACTATGACAGAAACGTCAAATTTAAAAAAACAAACAAAAAGACAAGGTCACTTATTGTTGCATTTGGAAGGCACACTGGAAATCTTATTCTGAAAGTCCAAAAAACTAGGACTGACTTTTACGTAATGTCCAATGTTTCCACTTTGATGGCATTCAAATTTATTGCTCAACAGTCGACTCCTTACTTTTTGCGCTGGATATGAGACTTTGTTTTCCTTATTTTTTTCACTTGGACCCCAGCATGTGGAACTTTACATGAAATTTAGTCCATCACATGGGTTGTACACATCTACTCCTCCTGAGTGGGACATTCTTTTGGGTGTCCCTATCGTCCACACCACATGATGTAATGCTTTTATTGGCGTTATGTACAGCTCCCACTGAAGAAGACCCCACAAGCTCTTTGTCTGTCAGTGTGGTGAACAGTGGTCGCACTGATCCCACTACTGCTGAAACTCGTGTCTCTGCTGGTGGCCTGAAAATAAAATTTAGCTATTTTGAAATGAAGGTTACCATATTACCTCTATTTTGCTCCCTCCACAATAATCACTGGTAGTAGTGGTACATGTGATATTTATCATATATGCTTATTCTCTTGTTGAAAAAAACAAGCAAACAAACAAACAAAAAAAACAAGGATACTTTGGTACCTATTATTGACAGCATTATGAAGGCATAACTAAAGCCATGTACACAATGGAAGCACTTTGCTATGAAATGCCAAGGCTGACATCTGACAGTGTTTTTATATGAACCATACCAGCTAAACAAAGGCAGAACGCACCTGCATTGTGTTTGCATCCTTTGATACTCCCATACCATTATGCCCATACAGTAACCGCTAATGAAGGTTCTCCCTTTCAGAATTTCAATGCTTGTATAACAGTAAAAGAATCAAGCACTATCTTCAGGACAATAATATATGATGGTCCATGTTATATACAACTATCTGAAACCTTTTGACCAAATTGAGCAACTGGTAATCGGAATCTTGTAAACAAAAAAAACAAAACAAAAAAAAACCTTCTTACCGGTAGCTGTTTGTCCCAAAAGTTTGGTCGACTTTGAATTTGCACCAGCTTGTTGGGCCTGTTGGACACTGGTCTTGTGAGGGTGGGTCGCCAGTGTGGCCCAGCGTGGCCCATGTATCCTTTGCAATCCGGTACTGGATCCCCAGCATTGCCACCAAATTCGCAATTCGACGGATCTGGTCGCCGCTCGGTTTGCCACTCGCCTTCTCCGGCAACGTCTACCGTGTCTGCCTGGTAACTGACAAATGTCCAGGTCGAAACTTCCGCAAACTTGCGTCCCGTTGCAATTGATGCACTCCTTGCGGTATAACTAACATCACTATCAATCTCCCTCTGGTTCTCAACTCGCGATCTAGCAATTTTGTCCAGCGAAGAAGTTTCCCATTTTTTTTTCTCCTTCCTTGACCGTCACATGGTTTTCGCATTGAATTTTGGTCAGGTCGTACAAACCTGTACAAAAGTTTCGGAAACACTGTGCAAAGTGAAGCAATGCCATCGCGTTAATAAAGCCATTCGCTTCTTTGATCTGTCGTATGAGTCGTAAGCGATGTCAAATTTGCTGGCCCCCAATGTTTTATCCAACATATGATGAGTAAGCGATGTCATATTTGTTAACTTGACAAACAAACTGTTAAACCGCGTGTTGTTATTTGTCATCGCCGCCATTTTGAACACGGGGGCTAAAGTTGGTTGCCCGGGGTGATAATGCGATTATGGTTATCCCCCTTCGCCCCACCTCTCATTGTCATTGTAGCGGGACACGTGAGAAACCATTACAAGGAAACCACAGAATAGTTCAAGTTTTAGCGGAATGACTTCAAAGACTGTGATTTATTGACGGCTTTTAATGGTCATTTTTTTTATGACAATGCATGGAACGTATAGCAGCACATGGTTTCTTTTCACACAAGAAGAGGCGTAATGGTGGACTGAATACAGCTCAAGTAACAGTCGAAAATGCCACCAAACACGGCCAGATTTCCTTTTGGGGCCATTTTTTTGCGGTTTCGTTTTGGCGACGACTTTCCTAATTTTGATTTTAATTTTCTCGAAAACGGGTGGACCAATCTTCCCGAAATAAAAAGGAATGAAAAGATAACAATATCATTTAGGTGCAGCATCCTGCGTTTAGATATTTTGATTTTTTGTGTGGTTTCCGGAATTCTAAACTTAGAGAAGTGGTCAATTTTAGAAGATGCCCTTTCTACAGCTGCTAAAATGATAACTATTCCTTTTAGAGAAAAAAAAACAAAAATGCCGAACCTGGACACCGATATAAAGTTTCATTTCTCATAATTTCAAGGTTGTTAGGAAATTTTTATTCATTTGCGCCTCAAAAAATCTTGAAAACAGACCCTTATGCAATAGCCCGTCTCTTGTCTCACGGGTGCGATTTTTCCGAATTTTTGTAGCACATATGAAATCTAGAGATCTTGGCGAAAATAAATATATATAGTTTCATGGGTGTGGAAATATTATGCTTGACAGAAAAGAAGGTTGAATACCGCAGCGGTATACACTCGGAGGTTTACCGACGCTACCCCAAATATTATTGAGTCCCATATCTTTGAAAGAATTGTAGTCAAGGAAATACCCCTGTAGTTATCCTTGCATAAGGGGTCTTTGTTGCCCCCTTTAAATAGAAGCAAGGGAACAGATTTTTTTTTTTATTGAACGGAATACATTCTAGCTTGACCATAGCTCTGAGCACATTCAAAGTCACATGTATTAATGTTTTACCACCATATTTAATATGTTCTCCCGTAATTGCATCGTAACCGCCAGCTTTACGAAGATTTAGCTGTTTACATATTTTTCAACCTCGTCAAAGGTGATCAAAGAATACAAGATAGGGTCTTTAACATCAACACTTATTCCTTTTTTATGCATATTTTCCTCAATGACATGAATTTCATGTTCAACTTGTACTTTATTTTCTATGTCATATTGATCAGCAAAATTAGACGGATCCCCTAAATCTTCAAAATGAGCAGCCCATACTTCACATATGTCTTGGTCTTCATACAGAATCGTATCTCCTAATCTCAAAGAAGGGCTACATGGTACATTCGTCTTTCTACTCATTTTAACCATACCTCAAAATGTTTTCTGATCAATTTCGGTGAGCAAATCAATTTCCATGTAGAATTTTGTATCATTGTTATGTTTTGCCCTTCTGAGCTCACGTCTAAAATTCCTCTTTGTTTCTTTGTATCCACAATAAATATCATAATTCGGATCTTTAGGTTTTCCTGCATTCTTATATTCTATCCGCGCGTCCATCTTTTGCTTTCTAAATTCATTTACACATTCGTTCCAATACGGTTTTTGGTAGTGTCTATATTTAGAAGTAGGATTTTTTTTTCCGGCTGTCTCTTTCATGATTCTGACCATTGAATCTACCGTTGTGTCAGTATCATTATTATTTCGCATTTGTTTGGAAGGTAACTCTTCTAGCAGTAATTGTTCTTCTACCTTATTAGTGTATAATCTGTTCACTGTCTAAATTAGGCCACTTCAAATATTTGTTTCTACTACATTTATATGCTTTTGGTATATTCAGGCTCTGAAATTCAGTGCACACAGGCATGTGGTCTGATACATTCAGCATACTATCATCCTCTACATAGCACCATTTTAGACATCCATAGAGTCGTGGTGAGGTAAATATATTATCAATACATGATCCGCCTCTTGCATATGACATGAAGGTATGGGCTGCCGATCTGGCTTTACTACATGTGTTTGGTGAAATTAACCCATTTCGTACCAAAAACTGGTGTACCAGATAGCCCATTCTATTTGGGGAGTCAAGACCTTTCGGATCTCCAAGATAACCCAATTGTGCGTTCATGTCACCTGCAATAATAATTTGACCAACCGTTGAATATTATTGCACAATTTCTTCCAAACTATCTAAGACCTCCAGAAAATAAGGAGACTGTTGTACAGGCGTGTAAATACCGAATAAAAAGATGTTTTCACAATTGTGGTCCACTCGCACTTTAATACCACACATACGATCTAACATAATATCTTTGATAACGGTAACATTTCTGTCAAAATTCTTACGCCAAAAGATGGCCACCCCTCCTTTACCTCTGCCCGAAGACCATCTACTTGAATCAAGCTCTGAACATGCTTTGGCATGCACGTAAAAATCTTCATGAATATTTTCAAGCCTAGAAAGCTCGCATGGGTACAGCCAGTGTTCCTTTACAATCACAATATAATTTTTGGCAAGAATCCCCCTCAAGAAAGGCTCAGATGAGGTAAGGCCGTTCAACTTAAAAGTTGCAAAGTTCAAGCTCATGAAAAGTGTAAATACATATAGAGTAATGAACAAATACATATACATATGATACTTTTTGCTGAATGCACACATAGTCAGTAGAAATTTTGTGGTCAAATTAACTAGATAGTAGATGATACTGATAAACTTTGGTAGGTACTACATCCCACAAGCACCACTGACAAGAAGCCAATACTTGTACCAGTTTCTAATCAGTACCTTTAGAGTTCAACTTCTGCACGAATTTTATTGTGCACATTGTATGCTTTATTAAACTTTAACATCCCAGCCTTCATGGGAATAAGTTCCTCCTTGTGCCCAGTTGTGATTTCCACCTGAGTGGCGATCACTGTACTGTTCCTGACTAGGAAAATCATGATAATTGTGATAATCATGATAACGTCTGTCATATCGCTTGTTTGAGTACCACACGCGGCAGCGTATTCCATCAGGCCATAAGCTTGTAATACTACTACTACTGCTACTACTACTACTACTACTACTACTACTACTACTACTACTAATAATAATAATATGAAGGCCTGTGCCAACACACAGGGAGCGGTTTCACTCAGGTGTGTCATGTAAACAGTGGAACAGGGAAGGTACACATGTTCAGAGGCGAATGCAAATGAATAAAAATACTTCTATGAAATAAGATTGCTTTAAAAGATTAAAAAGCTCTGACCAGGGATGCCATTGAGTGTGGAAAACTCCAGGGTTTGTATTTCACAAATTTCCATTATGAAGAAGAAATTTTAACGAGTTGACAACTCCTTCAAGTCCTTGTCTATCATAGTCGTTGCCCAGTTTACCAGGGCAGTCATCAATGTTAAAATATGCTTTGGAATGGGAACACACCGACACATAATACTCCATCAATGAATCGGTTTCATTCAGGTGGACCATTGAGAAAATATTTCTACATTAAAAAACTAAATAACCTTCTATACGGAGAGTCCACCCGGCTTAATCAGATCAAAAGTGATACCGTATTGTAGGATAATATGTTGGGAGCAGGACTACTGCCTCGAGATCTCAAGAGACAAGTACTGTATGTCTGTTTTCCTAAGCCTAACACCTGCTTTTAAAATAGTGGCGTATGCTGAATTCAAATATTGTGCGATGTTATAAGTTTAGGGAATATAATCTAGCCTATTTGCAAGGCATGGTATTCCAATGGATGTCCATAGATGAACCTTGCCTGAAGTGTCAAGACCTGGATAGATAAGTCCTGCACTTAATAAACCGTACACGGCTCTTCTATATGATGAGATTCTTCGGTCTTCATGACTAGCATAATTATTTGTACTATTATAATTTACACCAAGTATCTAGCAATTTCTCAGATGACAAAGGAATTTGACCCAGGACCCACGAGGCTTGTTCACAAAAACTAATGGTGCCTATGACCATGCACTGTGACTTTTTTCAAGCCAAAACAGAAACGCCATTGCTCAGAATAGTTATGACGTGCATCAATCACCTTTTGCAGACCAGGAATAGTTGACAAAAAGAGTTATATCTTCGGAATAGGGCATGGTGTTGTACAGGTCATTTCCTTCTTTACACCAGTTTGCAATGATTTTAATTCAAGCAGAAGATCATTAATAAAGGTTTTAATAGAGAAAGTTACAGGGTGCTACCTTGTCTGATGCCTCATTTGAAAGAGAACGCGGGGCTAATATGACCATTCTATCTGAAGGCCACCCTAAAATTGCTGTACCATTAAAACAAAAACAAAAACCATCCAATGTCATTCATTTAACATGTCTGTAAGCTTGTAAAGTAGGCTGGTATGCCACATATTATCAAGGCACTCCTCTTTGTCAATTGAACAGGGAAAAAACAGATAAGCTTCCAGCAGTAAATTATGTACCTTATTATGAAAGAAAACACAAGCCATGTAAATATCTCTTGTTTTACGGAAACCAAATTGTGTGTCAAGAGCACTAACTTCAAGAGTTAAAAATTAAATTCTGCCAGTTAAGCATGAGTAAAACCAACTGTAATCGGTCCATAATATTATAGTGTCATTTGTATTTAATCTAACTTTTTGAGTACAGTTACAATTAAACCTGTTTAAACATGTTGGGTACAATGCTCCTACTTAAACTTGCTAAAAATATAGATGACGATGGCGTAAAATGTGCAGGCGAGTTCCCATATTTCAAGAGTTCAGATAAAATGCTTACCACCCAAGCGGCTGTATTTCCTTGAAGATATTTAATCAGTGCATCTTTTTTCTCAGGGGTGACATCAATATAGAAAACCTTATCTTTGTGTGCGTTAAACATGTGTTGAACCTTCTGTAGCACCTTCAAATGTTAGTCCGACATGTTATTGTTATCTTGCATTCCTTTTTTTAATGATACACAGACATTGTAATACTGAATTAGGTTTAGACTGTTTCTGGTCCTATAATTCACTGCAATGAATGATACTGGTTTTGACGAATCTGGTAATATCTACAATCTGAAGTGTTTTTTCCCAGCAAATAATAAAATGCATAAAATAAAAACATTAATGCAAACTGCAGGGGAGTTTCTGTGTAGATTTGTTCAGATCAACTGTGAAGTGTTTGTCCCTACAATAGAGTTAAGGACTTCATAAACCGTTATAAAATTGATAAATTGTGAATCTTACTCCTAAAGTTCCATGTAGAATTTAGCATTAATCAGCTGACTCTTCCGCTCTGGAAAGACCAGTGGGTCCACATCTGCGGAAATACGGCTCCTATGACGTGAGCACGTATTAGGTTAAGGTCTACTGAATCAATAAAAGTAAAAAGACCTAGCGTAAATGAGTTAATTTGATTTTAAGGTATCCGATTAAGCTGATGTGGAGGGAATACGGACAAACTTTATTTTAGTATGTGTCTTTGTACATAATTAGCGTAACAATCATATTTATCACCTCTATGCTTTTTTTAACAATATGAAATACGGATGTCTAACCCAATGTTCCTAACTTTTTACAAAATCCTTGTACAAACACGTTTTTTAAATGAGATGAAATTAATTGCCCCCCTCTCTTTCTCTCTCTCTCTATATGTGTATATATATATATATATATATATATATATATATATATATATATCTGCCTGGCGCAGTAAGTGGCCCACATTGCAAATGGTACACCTGCCTTGTGAACCTGAGAACGATGTTGTTAGTTTGACTACAAATGTTCATAACATAATTTTTTCAACATTTTTTAATATGTTTATATCATGATGGCAATCACCGTTTTTTGCTATGAAGGTCTGATGCTTCAGCTTGAAATTCAAATTTTAATATTATATTAAAATTCTTTTTATACTTTAGTTAGTAGTGCCTAAGATTCGTATTGTCACCATTGATAACATGACAAATGACTACAAACATGAACACACGAAACAACTCACCATATGCATTATGCAGATAGGGATTTATTATTTTTTTTATAATACATAGGTGCCAAAAACGTTTATTGACTGAAAGTCAAGTTGAAAATATGTAGGTTCTGTAAAATATAATAACAGTTAGGTAAAAACAAATTACTGTGGATCAATTCCCTCTGCATTAAGATAATATCTGACAGCATGTGCACTCTTGTCTTGCTTGGTACTGGTTTGCTCCATGCTATTGATGTTGCAGGATGCAATTGTCCTTATTGTAACAGTTCCTTAATTTTAGCGAATCCTTTCTGAAGTAGCTCCTTCAATCCTGCTGCTTCCATTTCTGCTGCACTGGCCATATATCGACTGCCACGTAATGCAGGGTGGAGATCCTGTGTAAAGGCAATAGTTGCCAATCCCAACAGAACCACGACTAGTATCCACAGACGCATATTTATTTTGAACTGAAATCAGAACCGTTCAGCCAGATCAGATTTTATTGAATTATATTCAGCTACACCTATGGGAAACATTTCGAAAAAATATGCTTACCTATAAACGCTTATTGTTGGATAATTCTTTATCATTTTTATCTGCAATATCCATTAGACCATGAGACCAAGCATTGTACATTTGTACAAGAACATGGCAGGCGAAGGAGATGACACAGAAGCCGAAGATACATATGAAAAAATTATGATTTCTAATGTGTGTTTTAGAATCTAGAGACACAAGGGACAAATTCTGTTCATTATCATATGTTCATAATCAAATCTGTATGGGGCATCAACAGGATCTTTTTTCTTTTTCTTATAAATAGGTCGCGTCAATTGCGTTGGTTTTCAAATGAAAACATCACGAGCGTTGATATCTGCTGTTTGGTGACCAGTTCAGCCCCTTTTAAAGACAGGATTTATGAAGTTGAAAATGATAAAATGAAGGTAAACAGTTCAAACATTTAGGATATAGATATGTCATTCGTCCTGTTCGTTTGAGTTTGAAAAGCCTAGTATTTGGTCCTTCCATTGTAACCACAGTGTGTGTTTGTTACTACATTCTTTATATTGATCATAAAATGTTTGCTAATCTAGCAACATAGGCGTCCAATCCGTAAGGAATGCAATTTCTCTTTAAGAAGAACTAAGAAACATGAGTATACTTATATAATTTAATGTATTAAAACCCATATTCCATAATTGTCATTGGGTTGCTTTCCTATTGTTTCTTAATACAAAAATGAAGCTATAATTTCATTTCCTAATTTTCATTCATAATTATATAAGGACTATACGAAAATGTGAAACATGTATTACAATTAAGTGGTGGTCTATTAGAAAAATAAATTGTCCAACAGTTAAAACATCCTTTTAGGCACACACATTTGTCAAGTGTCAAAAAATTGAAAAAAAAATACAACCAGGATCTAAGTGGTACTGTACTTACCTTGGTATCTGTTGCAAACCAAAACCCAAATTTGTGACAAAGACAGGTCTTTGTGTGGTTTCAGATAAGCTGCCTAAAGCAATGGTCCTGATGAGTCGTTCTACATAGCTTTTATTGACCCACACCTACTACAATTTACCATTCAAAACATATGGCCAGCTCACATTTGTATTGTGGTTTGACCCTGGAAAAATGTGATGTGGATGTGCAGGTATTTTTGGTTATTGTTCACACACCAGCTTGAAGCAATTTATTCATTGGTACTTGTATCTAGATAATACATGCCTTGTTTTTTTGTATGGTACCTCTATACAAATAACCATTGCAGTGCCAGCATAGATTATTAGCACGTGATAATGAAGTGGACTAGCTTTGTCTAAGTCAGGAGATTGGTTAGGGGAGTAAACATATAACAGCACCTAAGCTATCCACTAGACCAATGCAAAAATCAGCTGCCATGTTACCAGAGCACATGGAGTAGATCTTTTTAGGGCAATTCTTGGTTTCAGTTATGTCAGTCAGTTTTGGTAGGTCCAATTTTTATACCTGCAAAAGTTACACACCAAGTCCTTAAACTAGCATCAGGAATCAGATTCATTAATATAAATTTAACTTCCACCAAAAAAAAACAAAAAAAAAAAACAACAAAAAATTGAGGAATGGTCTTTTTATTTTATGTTTGCAAACAGAGGACAAATTCTTGGAAAATGTGAAAGCAAGATTTAACATTCAGAAAAGTTAAGACACGGACTGGCCATATGGCCATATGTATATATAAATATAAGAAAAAGGGCTTGGACCAAGCTTTCCTCAAAGTACCTATGGAGGGACGGATAAACTGCAAACTATAGTTCAGGTGGCAGATTAGGTAGTGCTGCTGATCATGCATTGTTAAGTGAAAGATTATCTCACCTGCTGCAAAACTAAATGAAAAAATTACACATGTGTCTTTTGACCAAAGAACGACTCATATTGTCTCATATTATTCCGTAACCGTTTGTAATGTAACCTGCTGTTGTTGTGTGTATCGGAAGGGATTGACATAGGCTCTATGTGTTCTGTATTCTTGTTTCTTGACACATAAAAATTTACAAATAACGAGATATTGACGGTTGTTTTCATATATCAATTCATATCATTGTCCACATGTAGCCTTCTCATATGTAAGTATCACGTTGACAATTCATCTACCCTTTGTCCCAGATGCCAAAATAAATTCCACTTTCTTTGCCAGAGGCATGTGTGCAGGGGCCAATTTTTTTAATCTCTTGGTCTATATATTGATGATACTTTGTATTCAGGGAAGCAGCATGGACATACAAAGTTGAGATAATTCTCGCCCCAAGCAGACCCAGCTAACAATAACTAAGATGGACAGTTACGACGCATACCAATCATGTGAACTAATGGACCAACAGACTTTTTATGTCACGTCCTACATCACAATCCTTGCTTTGTTTGGCAGACGCCTGAGCCTAAAAATATATCATTATTTTGAATTGATATATTAAACTGCAGTAAGCATGACCCATAATGAAAACTTGTTAAATAATCATTGCATGCATCTACAGACAATCGCATATGGAAAGCTTGACACATACGCTACATGCTGGTTTTAGTTTAAGTATATATGTAACATTAGCCCTTGCAGATTAAGTCAAGATATAATGCATATGGGCACCCCCAGCTTTTTAAGGAAATCATTCCCCCCTTCTTGGAACTTATGCTTTTATGCAGGTGAGGGAAAGTATCAATATATATATCAATATATATATATATATATATATACATATTATGGGTGTGCGTGTGCAGGCGGTGTTTATGTCTGTAGTGTGTATATCTGTTATATATATATATATGCGTCTGTACCTGTGCTTTTGCAAGTTGGGTAATGTCTCAATCGAATAAAGAAAAAAAAATAAAAACAAATGCCAACGATATGTCGAGTTAACATTCCTGCTAATCTTTAAAGTGGGGTTAAAAAAATAACTTGACAGTGGGGATTGATATATTTCCTGAACAACGGGTTGCAAACGGGTGTGAGAAATTTGATCGCAAGTTGAATTCCGCACTACGAAGCACGCACAACAATTTCCCGCCACAACTGCATACTTGGATGTCTTTGCAATCATAGGCCCGCTTGGTGACATACAGGCCTGTTTCTGTGTGGGGAGGTGGGATATTACAGATATTCTGAAAATAAAGAATGCTTAGCACCGGCAGGTTGAAATTTCTTCTGATGACTAATTTATGAAGCACTAAATGAATATGACTGATATTTGGTAAATTGATTTTCACCAATTTTATGAGAAAGAGGAATCTGTCCCTGATAGTGACGGTGATAAGCTGGTGTGTCCTCTGTGATAGACAGGCATGAACCTCGTGCTTTGTGGCGGGAAATTAATATTCATGCCTCATATATCCGCAAATTGGAGTACCACCATGCAATAGGATTCATGGGGCCCTGCAACTTATGAGATTCGTTATTCTCAAAAGTGATCAGCTCCAAAAGCTCCAGAATGCTTTACATTTGGCAACTGTGTGTTCTCATTACCAAGCAGTCATGAAAATTGTCGGCACGATAATTTGATCCCTAAATTTTATATGTCCTATCAGTGAAATAGGTGAACTCAACGTATACAGTGCAACTACAAGTATTAAGAAAACATGCTTGAGTTTGCACAGGAGGTAATGATGTAATTCAGTCAAATGTGAATGCTGATGTTTTTTTATTCTGAAAATAATCAGTGTGAAATTGTCAGTGACAGCCCAAGTCAGTTATTGCAACAATGTGATCACAGAGAAATAAGCCTAATAGGCTGGCCCAGCACAGTAATGTTTTGGCAACTGTTGATTCATATTGTGCGTTTTGCAATAGGTGTGTAGATCACAGTTATTTTTAGCCATCAATCTCTCTGTCTCTTTTTTCTCTCTCTCTCTTTCTCTCTCTTCTCTCTCTATCTCCTCTCTCTCTGTGTCTCTGTCTTTCTGTATTTCTTTGTCCCAATATATTTTCCCCGTCTCCCTTTCCTTGTCCACCCGTTCGTGCCTCTGAAAACAGAACACACATACACACAAACACACACTCACATTCGTGTGGTGTTTTTTTTTTTTCGAAAATGTTAAATTCTACATCTTCCGCCACTATTCCGAAGATTGGTAAAACGAAAAGTGCTATGTTTCAACACCTGATAAAGATTATAATTTAGAAAAGCCTTTGGGAGTACACACACACACACACACATACATACATACATATATAATATATATATATATATATATATATATATATATATATATATATATATCTGCTCTAACCTAATTGTATCGGTTACTTTTGTTATATTCCCATACTACCCTTCACAGTTTAGCATTTTGGTACAGATGTGATATGGTGGTGTCAATACGTAGAATAATCCTATGCTAGGCTAATGATAGCGTATTCAACATCCTTAATACGGGTCAAAAATAATTATTTATCCATATCTCATATGGTATTACATATTTGTACAGACTGTCAGCTTCGACCGTTTACTGTAAATAACAAGTAGACTCTACCTATGGTGGTCCAAAAGCGCATTTAACATCATTAATAGGGGTCAAACATAAATATTTATATCCTATATTGCATAACACACACACACACACACACATATATATATATATATATATATATATATATATATATATATATATATATATATATATATATATATATATATATATATATATATATATATATATATATACATATATATATTGTCAGCTTTGACTATCTGCTATTCCATATGAACAGGTTGAAAATGAAATTTAACTTCTCCAACAAAGATGTAATGAATCTGAATCTGAAACTCTCTCTCCCCTTCTCGTCTCTATCTGTTTATCTATCTATCACTCTTTCTATCGATTTATACCCCGCTCCCCATATATATATATATATATAAATATATATATATATATATATATATATATATATATATATATATATATATATATATATATATATATATACATATATATATATATGATTTATTTAGGAGTTGTAATACTTCGACACATTTTATTACTCAGTGTAAAGTATGTGGGTCAATGTTTGTATCAGCTTTTCTGCCAAAACTATTTCAAATACTTAGATATGTATTGCACTGGAAAGTATGGAGCTTATATCCTATTATTACTAAAGAATGGTCAAATCCGTCTATTTTCCGTAGCGTAGCTACTTGTCTCTTTGTTTTGGCGGTGTGCAGTAAGCTTCAGCTTCGTGAATGCACTCCATGAAATAGGGTCTGGGATAAAACTCAAGTACTTTTCATATGCAAAATGTGTTTAAATGATCTGTTTAACATTTAGTTGTTTTCACCTTTATTTCACTTGTCAGCGCATTTTCTCGAATTTTCTTCACAATAATTTTAACATATTCTATATTTCAAAATATTTGAATCAAAACATTCTGCTATGTCGAAAAGACCTATAGTTGTGTGTTTTTTCATAGTTCCCTCATAAATATAGCTTATGTCTGACCACCAGTGATGTCAATTTCTCTATTCACTTTATCTTCTTATGCACTCAGTAATTGTAGCCAATGTCTGAGTAAATGCATAAATCCATAGATAGTGAATAAAGTTTAAAGTTACCTCTGACACCTGCATTCATCATACAGAAAAAAAAACAAAAACAACAACATAAGACAATTCTAGTTTTTGCCCTGATACTTTTGAACCATATTATAATCATTTTCTTATATGGCCCATTTTTCTTCTCCTTATAACAATATTGGGTTACCAAGTTGAATAAACAGGTTATCGGTACAGTCATTCTCCCCTTTTACATTCTGTTTATTTTCACACATTTTTCCGCACTTTACGATGCAAGATCAGTGTGGCCTTTGGGAAACTTCACTTTGTGCAAAATCCAATGCAAATATTCTTATACCAATCAATACTCTCAGGTTTAACAATATTGTTGAACATCCGCCCCGTATCCACAAAAAGGAAACAAAGCAAATTATAGCTGCTGTTCCCCTTTCCTGGAAGTAACTATTCTTGTTTTTTTCTGATTAACAATTAATTTCCATTTTATATAATACACACATCGCCGTTTCAGGCATTCCATTGAACCAGCCATGGTCTAGGAGACTAGCACTCTGTCATCCTTGCACAATAGCTGATACAAATATCTGGTCATTTACATGACAGCATTGCACATCTTATCTAATAAATCAAATACATAAGACACATGAAAATAATTAGCAAGGGATTTATTTTATTGGCTTTTTTCAGTCACTCAGTAGAATGAAAGATCCTTTTATAATCTTGTCCTACTTTTAGAGAATTCGCTACACTTTGATATATAGACTTGATCATTCTGTTGGAAAAGGAACCTGCACCAATAAACTTAAATTAATAAGATTCATTTCTACACAGTGTGATAACCCGTATAAACACTATCGAACACAAACATCCAACAGACACACACATCTATAAATATGCGTGTGTGTGTGCATATCAATTGCCTTTTTTCAAACCTCACATATAATCGGTGATCTTTAATCCACACAAGGAACAAAAGACTGTCTTGAGTCAGTTCACATAAAAACATTTATTCCACATGCTTTTTGGCATTTTAGTTCTCTTAACTGCTTTACTTGTTATAAATGCAATTGTGGCGACAAACATTCATTATGGTCATGCGGGGACAGAGATGAAATATAATTTGTACTCCCCATTGAAATTGCAAGACAAATATTGATATAAAAAAAATGAAATTCTTTGCTGCCATTCATGGGTTGATATTTATGAATATGAGCACTGCTTTTTCCAAACTTTTGGATTGGATTTATCCTATAGAAAACATGACATGCAATGCATAAATGAATATGTTTATGAGAATGATCATGAAACATTTCCCCTGGCATTGGATATGAACAATGAACTGACGTGTCTGCACATAGATGTCCCTAATTGCAAAGGCCATTGGTCATACAAATGTTACCTGCTACATACCTTGAATGATTACATACATGAAGTCAGGCACATACATAAACACGCAGTTTTTTTCTCCGCACTATTCTGAACAAAGCCTTGCTGAAATTACTCGTGTTTAGACTTAACAAAATCCTTCCCCTGATGAATAATTTCAAGGTATACAAGCTCATTAGTGATGGAGACCATAATAATAATAATACAGTCAGGCCGCCTTTAACCGTCACTTGATATTTCGGCACCCTTGAAATTCGGCAGCAATGAGCTGTGAACGGATTTCCCCCATTGATTTACTACATAATAGTCCGGCACCCTTGAATTTCGTCACCGGCATGTAAATGCAGAACAAAAGAGCTTTTTTTAATGTAATTTGCCTCTTTAATCCGTCACTTGATATTCAATGGAGCATATACCTTGCAATAACATACGTGATTGCGCCGTACCGCAAAATAAAAAATCACCTGACGTGTTCCAAACAAGTTCCGAGTTGATTAGACGTTGTATTGTTCTTGCCTTTAATGGCTAAAGTTCATTGCAATGGCCAGAATCCAATGAGGGATTTTGTGGTGACGACGTAGCAAAAGTTTGGCGCATCGAAGAACAGTTAAAAGATTTGAAAAGTGAACGCAGTAAACAAAACAAAAAAAAAGATTTCGGACTTCTTTGCGCCAAAATAAGCTATTAAAGGCAAAATATGTCCAAATACATGTGTGAGATTAACATTGGGGTTGGCACATTTATGGCCGCTCGCTCCATTAATTTTGAACGTAACATTAATTGTACATATGGATATGGATATGGATATGGATATGGATATGAATACACTGAATGAATTTTTTTCTTTTTTTCTATAATTTGCACGTTTCGTTATTAAAATTTCATATGATTGGTAATACATGTATGTGATTATGTTTTTTATTTACTCATTGTTAGGTGCAAATTTGGTCTCTTATTCTCTATATATCCTGGTGAATTATACTGTGATTTGTTAATCTGGCAGCCTTGTTAATCCGGCAAAATGACCAAAAACAGATGGTGCCAGATAAACGCGGCCTGACTGCAATAATAATAATAATAATAATAATAATAATAATAATAATAATAATAATAATAATAACAACAACAATAAGACGAACAATAATAATAATGATAATAATGATGATGATGATGCTGATGATGATGATGATAATAATAGTTGCAGCCAAAGATTGCAACTTTACAAATGAGTACACACATGGTCTGAAATGGTTGCAAACAGAATCATGGGGTGATAACAGATCACGCAAACATATTGAGCAAAAAGGGATCCCTGATGCCATTATCCAATGAAAGAATGTTTTTCAATTCTGAAAACAGGCTCTTCACTTGATGACGAGCTATAGTAGTTGTGGTTTGGAGCAATAAACCTGTTTTCACTCTTGCGTGAAGACAAATCAAGTGTGCCACTTTTATACTTGAGTGTGGCTCGTATGAAAATTTGCCCTCCAACTTAATGGTTAATAGTATGTCCTGCACTACAGTAGGAATGAAGTAATTTGATCTGTTATCACCTGTGTGACATTAGATGCGGCAGCACTAGTACCATTGACAATGGGTGACAATTTTTTGGATCTATCACATGCTTAAGTGCATAACCTCAATCCGTGCACCTGTCCTTTGACGGATCATCGATTATCAGCGTGGGTGTTACCTTTAACACTTTAAACAGCGATTTAGACCTTGAATTAATGTTCTCCGTTGAAAGATTATATACATCATTATACACTCATGCATGATGTCGCTTGAATAATGCAGATATTCTGATATCTACATGTCAATCGATCACCAAAGGTGAGCCAATGTCCGGCATTTTGATATTCTGGCAGTGACAATGTGACAATGACAATGTTTTATTTCTCATAAGATTCCAAATGAAGAAAAGAGAAGTGTTACAGAATAAAAACTAAACATACGTGAAAAATGTAAATAGGTGTGCAAGTGTAGCCTATTTCAAGATGGCATTAAAGTTGGAGTGTGAGTTTAACTCAAGACCTATAAACGGCTGTGCCAAGTCGTGTAATAGACATTGACAGTTTACAAAACAAATCCCATTAAATGTTTACAAAAATTACCCAATTTTTCCTGGCCTTGATAGAGTGCAAAATCTCTGTTCTCTGGGAGTGCCATGTTATCTCCCAGTGACGAAAGGTAACATATGATTTATACACCTAAACTTCGTGAAATTATTTCTTTCTTGATATTCCATTTGAATTAAGCATTTCTCACAACCAAAATTTTGTTTACATATTCAGTAATTATAACGAGAACTGCTGTTATTGATATCTTGACCCCACTGTTGTTTTCCAATATCCCTGAGTCTCAATGAGACTCCTCCAGAGAGCCATTTTTTTAAATATTTGTTTTGGTATTATCAGCAATGGTATATGTATTAGGAAGGTGTCCTTGATTCGGCTCTATAATATAGAACAATGGAATTTAGGATCCCAGGTGGCGGCACTTGCCTTTTTTAATTGGATAAACTTGCTTATTTGTTTCAAGGATTCAAGGGAATTTAGCATTGTGCAAATAAGTAAAAGTAAGCAAACAACACTCACGTGTTGCTGCATTGAATCCTAAAATAGTCAATTGCAAGGTGGTAATTTGGTAAATGTGAAATAGTTCTAGTTGTAATAAGTGTAGCAGTAGTAGTAGTAGTAATCGTTACATTGTCATTCCTGAAGTTCTGCATCTCTGAATTATAAAGCAACGTAAGTACTCTTGTGAGAGAGGAAAATAGCTCAGCAACTTCAGGTCGGCTGCACTGAACATGCTTGGAAAACTTTTTATATATTCCACATTAAAATTACCACGTTCAACACCCCAGTATACTGTTTAGAACATAATCACAACCCATCTAAATGCCGATAATAAATATGTATCTAACTAACGTTATGCAGCGGCCACCTATGTACAGCACTCCTGCTTGTTTTGTAGATTGATGTGCCTACCCATATATTTTTCTCATCGGTGGATGCCTCTTGTGTCGGAATGGTTGTGCTTCTAAAACACTACTCCTAAAATCCGTAAGGGGTCTGTGAGCACTTGAATTTATAATAAGAGTCTGATTGAATACGTTTTCTAAATGGGTTTCTTCCACTTGAATAAAGATGTTAAGGATGTGTGAATTTGAAAGCCTGATTCGGTAACAATCTCTCAATCTTCAGTCTAGCAATTCCACCAATCACCCATGGATGGTACGCATGATCCCTTGTCACATTTGCAGGTCCTAAAACATAACATTTTTTATTCTCAAAAATTCAGTCTCTATAGATATTTAATATTAAAAATGAAACAGAAACATGATGTGCTAAATGTGGCCAGGTACAGTCAAGAAGATTTCACCATTCATGTCCAGACAAGCCCCAAGTCCCCATGTGCAGTCAAGCCTGTCAGTAGAATGCCAGGAGTTTAGACCCCATGCTGGTTTGCTAGGGTGAGCTTATCACGTTCACTTTATATCTGGTAACGAAACTGTATTTTCACATGACTTCCTTATCAATTATCTTCAATCACAATCCTATACTCAAGAACTACAGGACTGAAGGTAGGAAACCCTGTCTTGCAATCTAGTCCAATGCGTTCTTTGAATCCATTTTTAAACAATTATGGAATATTACGAGTCGGAGGTAGAACGAGATATTATCCTATTGTGATTATGTATGATCGTCATATATCGGTATGCATTGTACAATATTACTACAGTAAAGGTCATGCTGTGTTAGAACGGACCCGAAGTCTTATTCGGGCAAAATTGTGGCTTGTTAAGCTGGGAAGTTGTCAAACGCATTGTGAGGAAGTGTGTGTTCTGCAGGAAAATGTATATGAAACCAGCTTGGCAGATAGTGGCCTTTTAATCGGTGGAGAGGATAACGCAGAATTTATCTCCATTTAGTCATATAGGGATAGACGTATTTGGTCCATATAAAAACACAATTGTACCGATCGAAAAAAGCAAAAGGAGTTATGAGTGTATCTTTACCTGTATGACAAGGAGGGCAGTACACATTGAGATGCTGTAATCCCTTTATTTTGAATCCTCTATCTGTGCCTTCAAGCAAGTTTTTTTTCTTTTTTTCTATTTTTTTTTGGGGGGGGGTTGTGTGTGTGATTAAATTACAAAAGGATTTGATACATTAATTATATTATTGAATTATCTAGTGCATTCATACACCATACAAAACATGCTCTATAGTGTTATGCTTCCTCACATTCTACTACATGGCATTTTATCCCCCTCCTCCCGTCCGCATCAAGGTCGTTTCTATAAAAGGTTCAAAGGTATTAGCAGAAGGGTATTTAGAGCTGCATTACCTAAAGTACCAGAGTTTACAGATGAATTGTTGTGCCCAACTTTCTGTAAAACTGAGTCGATTGTGAATGATAGGCCACTAACTAAGAATGATGGTATCAGGGATCAGACTCCACTTATCGCAAGTAGTTTATTTACAGTCAGGCATACCTAAGTTGTGTGCGAGGTCTAAACAGCAGGTTCCTACTAACCACCTGAAAGTAAGAGAGTTAGTATTAGTTTACGAGACTGGCTTTCCACATACTCTTTGCCCATTGGTTATAGTTAAAATGTGACAATTGATTTACACAGACCCAAAACTCGTTTAGTAGGTTCAAAAGTTGACCGTGAACAGTGGATGTAGTGTACAAATGTATATACAGAGAGCAAACGCGTTATTTCAACAACAAAAAATGTACAGCAAATCACATCTCATTGAAATAAATATGTAGATTATGTTGCCCACATATCATATAATCAAGTCAGTTATCATAACTATTTTGTCAATTATTCATGTTACAGTGGTCAAGTATAGTCTGGCTCAGAGGTGCATTCCGACCATGTGACTGACCTCTGATGGAATGTAACCTGTGACCCTCGATCTCTTGCTTCTAAATATCTGTATGAGGCACTGACGAGGAACCAGCGACTCAGTTCTCACAAATTGACTTTCTCTGAAAAGTAAATGCCTTTATCACGAAGTCTGTGTCGCTACCGTGAGGATTTCATGTAAATAAGCTGATGATTTCAAATTCATTAGAGTTGGGCTGCTTTGAGACAATTTGCAAGCGTCCATAACCAGGTTGGAAGGTCGGCATATTCATGACATTTGATAACGTGAGTTCTGTTTGTAAACATAGCCATGTGTTCCACTAATATTATTTGCAATGAAAGGCAGCTTGTGTACGTATTAGATGATGAATTCTAAAGCTTGAGAGCCGCTGAGGGAAGGCGGCGTAGCAGAAATGACCAGATTAAATGCTTGGATGACATTAAAGAAATTTATTTAATAAAATTGTACTGTAGCTACATTGGTCCATTTCTTGGAACTATTAAGATTGATGCTTATGCTTGAATGACTTTTAAGTTCAGAAAAGACAACATTTAATAAATACTGTTGCCATCCCAGTCCGTGACTAGACACTGTTGACAGTGAGGGTTATGCATGACAGACATTTAATGTGAAATGATGAATATGGACAAGAATTGATCACAATTTAGTTTTTTGAATAGATACTCCGTGGACTCTGGCAAATACTTGGTACTTAAAATAGTCAGCGAGGTTCATATATGAATGATATTTAGTGTAGAGTGATGGACAATTATTACTTGACTGATATTATAGGTTGAGTAAACACAAGAACTCAAAGCTGTATTTGTAAATCAGTTTATTGTGGTTATTAAAATGTATATTTATACTGAATACATATTATGTTCACATAGGTTCTTGCAAGTTGTCATAAACCAGTCCATTAGGGCCTGTATTTTTCTATATCAAATTGAAAATATGCAGTCTTACAATTTGAAATAATTGTAAATGTATTACAGTCAGGCCGCGTTTATCTGGCACCATGTGTTTTTGGTCATTTTGCCGGATTAACAAGGCTGCCAGATTAACAAATCACAGTATAATTCACCAGGATATATAGAGAATAAGAGACCAAATTTGCTCCTAACAATGAGTAAATGAAAACATAATCACATACATGTATTACCAATCATATGAAATTTTAATAACGAAACGTGCAAATTATAGAAAAAAAGGAAAAAAAATTCATTCAGTGTATTCATATCCATATGCATATGTACAATTAATGTTACGTTCAAAATGAATGGAGCGAGTGGCCATAAATGTGCCAACCCCAATGTTAATCTCACACATCTATTTGGACATATTTTGCCTTTAATAGCTTATTTTGGCGCAAAGAAATCCGAAATCTGTTTTTGTTTACTGCGCTCACTTTTCAAATCTTTTAACTGTTCTCCGATGCGCCAAACTTTTGCTACGTCGTCACCACAAAATCCCTCATTGGATTCTGGCCATTGCAATGAACTTTAGCCATTTAAGGCGGGAACAATACAACGTCTAATCAACTCGGAACTTGTTTGGAACACGTCAGGTGATTGTTGATTTTGCGGTAAGGCGCAATCAGGTATGTTATTGCAAGGTATATGCTCCATTGAATATCAAGTGACGGATTAAAGAGGCAAATTACATTGAAAAAAGCTCTTTTGTTCTGCAATTAACATGCCGGTGACGAAATTCAAGGGTGCCGGATTATCATGTAGTAAATCCCTGGGGGAAATCCGTTCACAGCTCATTGCTGCCGAATTTCAAGGGTGCCGAATTATCAAGTGATGGTTAAAGGCGGCCTGACTGTACTTGCCCTAAACACCTTGTGCATGTAGTAAAGCATAAGTTTGTAAGGGATACACCCAGCAACATATCTCAGGGCTTGTTTTTCAGATTTGTTTAGATCTGCACTCCCAAGATTTTGACTCATGTGTACATCACGTTCATTCCTTGCCTTTATCAACTGTTCAATGAAATGCCTGGAGAAGAATTTGGCCAAAAATTTAACAGCGGGCGACTTGGGGTTTATTCCACAATGATGCATCCAGTCATCCCACCATTTAGGATATGCATCGCCAATTCGCATCTGATAGATTGCCACCCACATCATCTTATATGTTGCAGCAGTTAACCCCTTTGAGTCACCAGCAGATATTGCTTCCCAGGCCATAACTGCAAGTGTTTCAAGGTTAGCTTGCCCAAGGCCTTTATCTAAAATAGTTTCTGCAGCAGACCGAGCATCTTTGGACTTAGCGCTCAACTTGAACCTGACACTCTCTGTAGTTTCTTTCAAAACTTTTATCAGTTTTGGAGCTATTTCTTTTGCATCTTCAACGTCAAAGACACAATGACGTCCTGTTTCTTTGGCTGCTAGAAATATGTAATAAGTTAGAATAAACTAATATTCGCCCCATACTGTACATACAACTACTACTTTTATTGACATCTACCTTTCACAGCATATCCCCCCATCTCTCAAAATTATATCCCCAGATCGCATGTTAGATAATAAAATCTAGAATTGTTTATTTTTATTAGATCAATAATTATTATAATCTCATTATAAAGTTACATTTCATTAACATATTGCTACAATATTTATTTTCTAACACCATATATAAACTGAAAATAATACATACATTTGACATCATTGCTACAATATTTATTTTCTAACATCATATATAAACTGAAAATAATACATACATTTGACATTATTGCATCAGTAAATAGGCCTATAACTTTCTTTTTACCTTTTAATCCTTTTCTGCTCTTTGTTTTGCCCTTAGATTTTGTCTTGGTTCCATTTGGTCTTTACAGGAAGGTGGAATCAGTCTCAACATCAGGGTGTACGACATTTTCTGAAATAATAATGAAAACATTAAAGTCACATATTTGTACAGCACAGAGGTGAAACCTATCTGACTAATTCTATATGTGTAATAAATTTTATCAATTTTTTATCAATCAATCTGTTGCAATGTCTGGGTAAAATGCACTACAGGCTGTTTGGTATTTATTTTGTGGGAAAAAATCAAATAGTTTTGTCAGATAGGTGGAATTTAGATTAAATTCCACCTCCTTGGTTTTCCCTGTATAGCATACCAATTATATTTTTAGTGGAAGCAATACAATCGTATCTCCTTATGAACTTCACAATGCATGTGTAAACTCTGATATTTTTCACTGGAAAAAAAATACAATCTTCTCTGCTTATGAACTTCACAATGGCAATGCAGGTGTAAACTCAATACACAACATGTAGTAGTCTGTTCACATCTGCAATGTCATATTGTCAATGACCAGGCATATTTATCAAATAAAATGAATAACTATATAAATGTGTGTACCAACCTTTGTTCGGGGAAGTTGATTGGGGGAACGGGAGTTGTCAACATTGGTCACAAAACCAATCCTTATCGGCCATTGCATCTATGTCTTTTTGCTCCAGGCCCACACATTGGAAATGATACCATTCGACACGTCAGTGTTTCCTATCACATGCTACTATGTTTGCGGTGCTTGGCATGCCGCATGTGCAGTATACCCTGTCGTCATGATCCTGTTCCGTGTCACTGTCGTTTTGTTCCAGCTCTTGAATATTATTTCTGTCGTTCAACAACTCGGGGTTTGCAATCTGCTCCGCCATAGTTCAGATGACAATTTTGCAATGCGCTATGAACTACATCCGTTTAAGGTGATCACCGATTGCACCCGATATGCAGCGGAGTCGAAGCACTTCTGTGTATTCCGCTTATTACTCAAGGTGCAAATGCAGGTGTGAACTCGTTAAGCCGTGTTTACTTATCAGATGCTGGCTGATAGCAGCAAGTATCACAGATGAAAGGAGCCAGCCTTGTGCTGACTCCATCTAAATTCCACCTCCCTGCTGACACAGAGACTACAGCTGGCCGTGTCACTTCAGCAACAGTTGATGCAACATCTCAAGTAGAGGCCAGTGATACTGAGAAGATGATTATAGATGCCATTGTGGAATGTGAATGCGCCTCCCCCCTAGGGGTGAGAGGTCACATGACCTTCAGAGCTGAAGAAAACATGGTGGATGCCAGTTGAAAGCTTCTCAACAAGCGATACAAAGTTTCTGTGAGTAGTGGTTTAATTCACATTTCACAATGGGATCTCCACAGAAGTTTAACCTTCATCAACGTCTTAAACTCGATCATGCTGTGATCACCCTGTGGGAGAAAATTAATAGAACTTAAGCTAGATACAGAAACCACCTCCACTTTACTCTACATTGTAAACATCAAGGGGTAATACCTGTCAGTTTCAATATCAAAAGATCTTGCAAAGGGACAGCAGCTAATAAGATCATTAAAAAAACTCAGAGAGATCTCCTAAATCTTAGGATTAAAGAGATAAATTTTAAGATCAAAAGCTTGGAAAACAACATTGCAGATATTCAACGAAGAACTGATATCTGCAATGTTGCAGTGACCACTTAACTGTTCAAAGGCTTAGTGGAACATGCTTGGGTTACCTGTGCCTGATTATGTCAGCGGCGATGACGGAGGCTGCAAGTCTCCTGACTCAGTAGTGGTCGCTATAAGAAATGCACTCATGACAGGTCCCCGCACACACGTGTGAATGGCTGATTGAGTGGCGCGTGCAAGAGGGCCCTGGGGAAGATAAGCGTCAGCTTACCAGGTTTAACCCTCTATAAATAAGGTTTACCTACCTACCTACCTGTCTACCTCATTGCCTGGTAACACCTACCAAGAAGTACACACCAGGGTCACTCATGCATTCAAGGCTGTCTGAGAGAAATGTAGGGCAAGACAGATTAACAAGTTTACAAGATTGGGTGCAGCCAAACAAAAGAAGAACCTAACCCCAAACAGTAATGCCTCTATTGTCCAAGTGGATGATGATGACTATAACAAAGTAAAGTCGAGATGGGTCATCAACAAATCAAGCAGAGATCTGAATAACTGTGAACTCTCAGTATTAAAGAAAGGACTGAACTTTGCCATTACACCTGAAAAAGTTCCCATGAATGACTTTATTACAGCTATAGAGAAAGCCTGTAAGATCATAGGCCCAGAAAGTGAGGAGGCTGATTTGCTCCGAAGTGATTCTGTAAAGACTCTAAAACACCAGAAACTACCCCCCAGCAACATAAGTAGACAGGAGAGAAAAGCCCTCCATGATCTAAAGAAGGACGAATCCATCATGTGCCTCCCAGCGGATAAGGGTAGAGCAATTGTCATCATGGACAAAACAGATTATCACAACAAATGCTTGGAATTGCTGGATGATGGGAAAACTTACAGAAAAATCTCAAAAGACCCCACCAACAAATATGCAAATGAACTTATAAATGTGCTAATGGAGCTCAAAGACTCTAAAGCTCTCACAGAAATACAATACAAGCAGTTGTATCCAACTAGTAGGACAGCCCCCAAGTTCTATGGCCTACCTAAGGTACACAAACCATCATGTCCATTGCGTCCCATAGTAGCCTCCAAAGACTCCATCACATATAATACGGCTAGATTTGTGGCAAATATATTGGCCCCATTGGTTGGTAAGTCACCACACCACGTTAAGAACAGTGTGGATCTGGTCAATAAGCTGACGGACATACAACTGGAAGAGAAGGAGTGCCTCCACTCATATGATGTCACAGCCCTTTTCACTAGTGTACCCGTAGATGAAAGTCTCTCTATAATTCACAACAGACTACTGAGCAATCCAACACTTGTTGAAAGGACCACATTGTCTGCTCGACAGGTTACTCAGCTATTGGAAGTGTGTTTGACAACTACATACTTCAAGTACAATGGAGACTTCTATTTGCAGACCCATGGGGCTGCTATGGGTTCCCCTGTAAGTCTGATAGTGGCCAATCTGTTCATGGAAGATTTTGAACAGAGAGCTCTGACTACCTTTACACCCAGCATCAAGTTTTGGGGCAGATATGTAGACGATACAGTCGCCATATTAGCACAAGATATGTTGGACTCCTTTACAGCACATATTAATAACATCCACCCTTGCATCCAATTTACATCAGAGAAGGAAGCGGAGGGATCTCTTCCTGTGCTAGACACCAAGATTACAAGAAAGGAGAATGGATCATTGAAATTCAGTGTGTACCGAAAACCAACGCATACTGAACAATACCTCCAGTATAACAGTCACCAACCCATGGAACATAAGCTAGGGGTAATTAGAACACTGAAACACAGAGCCAACACAATTGTCACAGAAGAGGAAGACAAAATCCAAGAAATGAACCACATCAAGAAGGTACTCAGTATTTCGGGGTACACAAAATGGACATGGAATGCCCCAGGTAGCAAGAAAAAGACACCACATCCCAGAAAGACACAAACTCGGCCTAAAGGCCATATCACACTGCCCTATGTAGGAGGCATAACGGAGTCCATCACCCATAGAATAAGACAGGCGGGAGTTGCAGTTCATAGTAGACCATGTACCACCATACGGTCCCTTTTGGTAGCCCCCAAGGACAAAAACACAGCCTTGGATAAGTGTGGAGTGGTGTACCATCTGTCATGCGAAGAATGTAATGGAGATTACATAGGGGAGACTGGGAAAGTTCTCAGAAAGAGAGTCTCAGAACAAAGAGAGTCATCCCCAATGGGTGCCCATCTCAAAGCTCCTAAACACTCCCTGGATGAGAACAACATAAAAATCCTTGACAGAGAGAGTAGGTGGTTTGAACGTGGTGTCAGGGAGGCCATACAAATACGATTACGATCCCCTTCCCTCAACCGAGACCAGGGCAGACATAGACTTCCATCAGTCTACAATAGCCTTTTATCATGTGACACGCCTCCCCCTAGGGGTGAGAGGTCACATGATCTTCAGAGCTGAAGAAAACATGGTGGATGCCAGTTGAAAGCTTCTCAACAAGCAATACAAAGTGTCTGTGAGTAGTGGTTTAATTCACATTTCACAATGATTATAGATATTACTACAGAGGAGAACATGGGTCAGTACAATAAACTAAATACACAAGAGCTATCCGCAGCACCTTGGAAAGAGTCCTGCAACAGTGTACCAACATCACTACAGGTGAAGTCTCCATACCCTGTCCACACTATGGCTTTTCAGACCAAGCTATCGACCAAGTTTTACTGATTGGCAGCTCCCAGCTGAAATATGTGGCAGAGAAGAATATAGGCAGTCGTATAGACATACGATGCATTCGAGGAGCCACAACCAGGAAGCTTCAGTCTGTCTTAAAAACAACTGAACTTGGTCATTACAAGTCTATTGTAGTCCATGTTGGCACTACTCAGCTGAAAGAAACGGTCAACCAGTTTATTGACTCGTACAATGAAGTGTTACATAGTGTTGAATCAAAATTCAATGGTGAAGTTTATGTAACAGACATCTGTCCTAGAGCTGACATATTTGCAGGAAAAGTTTTACAGTATAACCAGGAACTGCAGAATCTTGTCAAAAACAAACACGAAAGGGTGCACATACACGTACATATCAAAAAATTCATGTGCTGTGCAACAATGGTGTTGCTAATGAGTTTTATCTACACAGTGATCGTTATCACCTGAATAGAGCAGGAACTGCTGTTCTATTATCAACCATACACAAATTTGTGCCACTTCTGAAATCCACTGACGCTAAACGTATCAATGATGAGCATATCACTGTGCCACCATCAAATATGTCCATGACGAATGGGAATCTGATTAAAGTTATAACAGGGTATCGTCCAACATCCCGTTTCAACACACCTACTATACCTTTCTCCCCAAGACCTCAACATCAAGAGAGGAAAGCTTGCTTCAACTGTGGGGAATCAAATCATCTGAAGGCCAAATGCCAATCCGAGCTGCAATGCTTTGGGACACAAAATGAAATTATGCCACAAATTTACACAAGACAATCTGCAGGATTTAGGCAAAGAAGATTCTGCCGGATTTATTGGGATCTGTACAAATAGATTTCAACCCCATACATTATTATGTGGGAAATGTAATGTGCCTCAAAATAGAACAATAAAAAATTGCGAACATCGGTGCAGTACATCACCAAATCTACAGGAGAGTGTTATTGTTGATGGAGATGCTGTGACACAGACATTGCATGCTCAATATGTTTCACAAAACAATTTTCTGAATAAGCATGATCAGTGCAGTAGATTGTCAGATGAGAGTTAGTGTGCTAACAGTGACACTGCAACAAAGAACAATGTACATAACAAGGCAATCACAAGCCAATATGCAGACTTCAAGGTTACAAATTTTGTTTCAAATACTGAACAGCTATTGAGGAGAAAGTCAGAACAGACAATATTGTCATGTGACTCCAAGATACATGTACCAAAATTAAAATTAACAAAATGTGACTTACTCCCAAAAATGTTTTAATTGGACAAATCTATCGGTTGCTTGCAATTTTTAGAACTGAGGTCATATCTAGGTGCATGTGGTGCTTGTAGATTATGTACCAATGACATACACAGCATACACAGGTCAACACTTTTTATGTCTACAGACAAAGGTCTGAAAATTGCACACTTGAATGTATGTCATTTGTTACCAAAAGTTGATGAACTTAAGATTCTCCTGCAGAAACCAGTCAAAGATTCAGTTGATTTTTTTGGATTCATAGAAACCTTTTTGGATGACAATGTAAGTAATGGAACTTTTGAAATGAGTGGTTATCAAGTACTGCGTAGAGACAGACATCATAAGTGAGGTGGTGGTATTGTCTCATATGTTTCTTCTAGTATAGATTTTTCTCGCCGACGAGACATTGCAAGCTATACAATTGAATCAGTATGGTTAGAAATATTTGCTCCCAATGCTAAATCATTATTGGTGTGCTTTGCATATAGACCACCTAACTCAAAGGCTAAATGGATAAAAGACTTTGAAAAACAGTTAGATCAGGTGTATAATGAAAACAAAGAGTTTATATTATTAGGAGATTTCAACATTAATTTATTCGACAAATCGATAAATCACAAGTGGATTGATTGTATTTCATCTTTTCACCTGTCTCAGTTAGTGTCTGAACCAACACGGATAACAGGGTCATCTGCTACTCTGATAGATCATTTATGTGTGTCTGATACCACATCGGTGCAAGCTGTGTCTGTACCTAAAGTAGCAATGAGCGATCATTTTCCTGTATGTGTGACCCTTAAAAAAAGTAAAACCAGTAAACCATAATTGTGGACACACCATCATAAATTACCGTTGTTAAAAACACTTCAATTGTGAAAACTTTAAATCGTGATATGGCTTCAGCACAGTGGTCACAGCTGATGTCATGCAAAGATGCAAATAAAGCGTTGGCGCTGTTTATGGCAAAATATGAAGAGGTATTAAACAAGCATGCACCCATAAAGTGTAAAAGAGTCAGATTTTCAAAACAGCCTCACTGGATCAATGAGACCATAATTGAAGTAATGAGAATGAGAGATAAATTAAAAACACTGTGTAACCATGATTTGTATGTAGTTTGGTGGAACAAAGTTGTAAAATTAATAAGGCAAGCTAAAAGATCACATTAAACACAGATGGTACAAGATAATATTAATTCCCCTGGCCCGTATGCATAAAGGAGGTGTAACTTACCCATGGTTTAACTTAAAACAATTTTAGTTACCCCTCAGTTCATGGTGTAAGAAAATTGGTATGCATAAATGCTGGTGTAGTTATAACCGGGGTTACTAATCCATGGGGCAGTTACGCCACTGTTAAGCTGAAGACCTTGATAGAAGTTTTAACCCCCTTTCCTGACACTGACCAGCTGACCTGTCCTAGGTGAGCACACTGAGGACAGTCGTGTGACTGCTGTCCCCTTTTATTGACAGATTGCATTACGTGACGAGGGGGGCCAGGGGCTTCAGATTTGTGTTTGTCAAAATGAAATTGAGTGCACAAACAGTGGTCATTAATGGAAATATTACTCTTATAATATCTGTGCATGATAAACAATAAACTTATATGTGTGTATTTAATCCTCAAAATATGTCTGTGTTATGGATAACATGATGATGTAAGTGATCACTGGAGTTTCAATAGAACATTAAAATATCTATCTTCCCCATATCACCCCCTTTTTTCAAGTCCAGTCACAACAACCATGGCTGCACAAGGCGTAGACAGCAAAGCCAAAAAGAGAAAGAGGGGAAATTGGCAACATGAGAAAAAAAGAACGTTATAAGTGTGCTATCCCTCTACTAGTTGCATATAGTAACAAGTATTCCAATAGACATATGCAATGTATACATTTTTAAACAAGTAATGGTCAGTAGATTGTGGAAAAGGCAAAAATTCTGATGCTGCAATTAATCGTCTCATAAACAACAGTTCGTTTGATCAGAAAATACACTTCTGTGAATGAACTTTCATCAAATGTATACTTTGCATGTTTGTATGCGCACTTTTTACCTTCAGCAAATAAAGTGCCGGAGGGTATTATCGTCAGCTGCGTCGTCCGTCCGTCTGTCTTGGCGACGTTACCGTGATATCTCAAAAATATTGACCACAGCTTTTCCAAATTTTTGTCAGAGTGGCATCTTATGATGGACCAGGTTCCAATTTAAAACTGCATGGCTATTCCTCTTTGTATTTATAAACTTCTTATGAAACTTTAAAGTATTTATCTTTTAGGCCGTCTGAGTGGTGCACATTGGGACGACTTTATCATGATATCTCAAGAAGGATCCAACGCAGCTTCCCCAATTTCTCTCCACAGATGCACATCATAATGTACCACATTCCGATTCAAAACCAATTTCTTCCTATTTTTATACTTGTGCACATCATAATGTACCACATTCCGATTCAAAACCAATTTCTTTCTATTTTTATACTTGTGAAACTTTTGAAGTGTTTATTTGATGACAGACTGGGTGATGCACAGTACAGTGGTCTATGTCACCAGAGCTTGCCCCAAGAACACATTCAAAATTGCTCCTTCATTTCAGACAATAATATGGAAATTGTATGTAAATTATTTTCTGCGAAGTCTAAAAAATTGCATAATTGAGGGAAAAAATGTGGGCGCAGAGAGTAATCCGTTCTCTGAACGCTATTTTTACCTTATGGAGCCTGAAAAGAGATATTTGCACTGATTAAACTGTGGCAAAACAAGACCACCTGAAGCAAATTACAGCCTTATTAATGCGGACCCTTCAGTCAATGTTTCGTATTGAAGATGTCTAGTTTTTCTTTGTGTTTGTTGAATGTGGACTCTGGTGTTAAAAATGTTTTACCTTCTACAGCAAAGATTCTAATATTATTGCAAAAGATCTGAGGAAATGTCACACATTTCGCAATAGTTAAGGAAAGAATAGTATGCTAACTTTTAGAATATGTCAATGCAGGCAAGGTCATTTTATGGTTCAAGTATTTGAAATTCATTTTGCCAAACAGTTTGCTTTGATCATTCATATGAGGGAAGACATAATACGTGTTTTTTGTATGTTGCATGAACTGTATGTAGCTTAGTCAGACCCGTCTGCTTGTCTGTCCATCCTTGCCTAGGGCCTAGTATGTACCATATTTCCTATACCCGTGGGCTCACACTAACCTAATTTTGCGTGTAGACACTTCCTTGAATAGCGGAGTGTCATATGCCAAAACTGAGTCATTGTGACTTATTTCTCGACCTTTAACCCCACAAGAAGTTTCGACTTGTTCAAGCCATATTTCTTAACTATACTTGAAAGGTTGTTCAATTTTTTTGCTTGTTGCTGAATGTTTCTACAGTGAAAATTCACTATAAATGTAGGTCTCTTACTTCATGTATTCGAAATTTCTAGTCTATTAGGTCATTCTGAGTTACTGCTTTGAGAATCTATGAATTTTTGCCTTGTTCATGTGTTTTGCATGTGAACAATACTAGCATATTAAAAACCCTTGTTGCAGAATTTGGAATTAATTTTCCCACTGTACTCATTTTAGATTGATTTTTATGAAAAAAGTGCAAGTAAAGACACAGAAATTTTTAACTTTTTGACAAAAATCTTGATCTTTTGTTCAGTTATTTTTTTTTTGTTTCGTGTATTTACAGGCAGTCTCATAATGAGTTTTCACTGAACTTTATAAATGTTTACTAGGATTAGTGGACAATCCATGCTTCAGGGCACTGTCAGAAAATTGTTAGTTTCTCCTGTCCGGCACCACAGCAGAAAATATGAGTAGATAAGTCAAAAAAAAAAATAATAAAAAATAAATAACAGTTGAGGTTAAAAAAAAACGGGAGGAGTCCTAATGTACCAAATCAGGATGGTGCGTATATGTTCATTTCTTGGTGACTACATCCAATAATTGAGTTCTTTTTTAATAAGAATAGAGAATCGCATTGTATTTGTGTCTTTTTGCCCAGAACCACTTCCTAGTAGTCAATATCCTATTCCGCAGCTCGAACTCTTTACTCTCCATAAGCTAACCTGTCCCTGTCTAACCTGTATATATATGGAATTACTATTGTCTATATTGCACACGTTCCTCTGTAAAATTTTGACACAGGCTGTATCAGCCCAAATAAATTAAAGGGTCTTCAGCGGGTAACTACTCAACATGTTTCGGAGCCTTTTACCCGTAAGTTTATTTATAATCAGTTTCAGTAAGAAAAAACTCAAAGCCAATGATGCTATATACTAAACCATTCATTGTAGAGGCTATTTCTTGTTTTCACCTGTTTGAATTTTACAAGGTCTGTAGAAAATAAAAAACCCTTTTCATTTTATGGCCAGGAGCAATTTTTATCGTCGGTCAGGACATGAGAAACAGATAATTTATTAACATTGCCTTTACCGAGTTAGTGTTTCCCTGATTGTACATAGACACCAAAGTTTCAGTAATTTCTTGGGGAAAAAAATATTGAACCTATTTTGCTTGTACTTGTATTTTTGCAGACAAATACTAATGTTTCATTCAAAAATAAATTTTGAAATACTATCTAAAATTGACAATACATATTTTGAATAGTATGATTTATGGATGATCGTCTAGATTTGCAACTTTTTTAGAAAATTAATTGCCTATTTCAGTACTTGGAAATGAACATAGTATAATATATTAGAATGGAGGGACCAATTAAACAAGAATGTTTTCAAATTTGATATACCATATTTGAAATATGGACATTGTTGACTCATTAGTAACAATAAATCAAATCTGGAGTTTAATAGAGCTCTTTTCTATATTTAGTACATAGTCATTGAACTCAGAGTAAAAGTGTGAAAGTAAAGTAAAAGTCTAACAGTTTGAATGAACGTGTACTTGGAAATCCTAATACACAGTCCGATAAATATTGGCCCAGGAGAGAAGCAGAAAAAAAGGGTTATAACGGTGTTATTGCTCGGTTTTGCCATCAACCCACGACCTTCAAAGTGAGCTTTATTCATACATAACCAAGATATGCATATTTATTTCAGAATCACATGTATTTTAACAGTATGCATTTGTTATTTTCATAGAAAAATCAATCCTGGTCGGCAAACATAAGTTATTAACCGTAAAATAGATCTTTTCTAACTTCTGTACTCCTGCATCGGACCCAGTACCTCTGCATCGGATTTGCACACGCTGTAGTGCGGGACCATCATTCTGCCACACCGAACACCACTTCCTGTGACGTCAGCATGCAGTAGAGGTTGACAGCCCGGTCTCTGAAGTGCCCAGGCAGAAGCCATGGTGACCCTAGACCAGTTTGACGCACAAGGCAAGCTCCCGAGGCCCTTGGACGCCAGGTCCCTTCACCTACTTCTCACCGCGGGCGTAGTACGGCCAAGCCACTGCCTAGTTACAGGTAAATACTGATTCAGTGCCATCAATGTGTACTACAATTGGTACCAGATGTATTACCTGCGTGGATTGCTGCCATTAACACACAGTGGGGTTTTTTTTCGGGAGAGTACACTCCTGAAATTGGAAATGATATATAGCCATTGATTTTGCTGTATGATTGTAGTGGTTGTTTAATGAAGTAAGGACTAGTATTTTCCTTTAGATTGGATGACCACACAGGTGTCTTGAGCATGAGGATTGCTGGAGAATAGAGTGGAATTTTCCTTAGCATGAACCTCATGTAGTTGCTGCATGTTTCATGTTTGAAATTCCCGCTCTTTCTACGGTGTTTCTTTGATTGTCAGAGCTCAATTTTTGCTACTGCTTGTGGCATATTTACAATCATTTCTTTGGCCTTATTGATCAGTGATAGTTTTTGCTGATCTTAACACTGTGATACACACACACATATACAGATATTTATATATATTTTGCATGTTTGCATGTGCTGTATTTGCTATATGTCTAGGTCACAGTGATCTTAGCTTAGTTAGACTTAAGTGACCCAGTTCCAGTTTCATATAGGCCTAGCAGTCACTCTTTATTCTTTTGTTTCACTTGGGGTACTGAAGCCAACATTTTCTATGAAGAATTTGTGTGCACTGGTCCATGGCGGTAGAATTGTATGAGAATTTATATGCACTTATCAATGATTGTAGTTCCTGATTTTGGGAATTTTCATACTGTGGAATCTTTTTGGCATAATTGATCATTGTGGCACATTTTAAAATTTGCCTGGTGCCTTTTGGGGGTAAATTTGTTTGCATATTTTTCAAATTTTCTACAATTAGTATATTCTGATATACAGTTGTGCCAGACTTCTATTCAGTACAAATTTCGATTTTTTTATATCAAATTATGACTTTCAATTTCCACACTATTTCGGTTAAGCAGTTAGCCGCTTTGAAAGGGGTAGGTGTGAATCGTGCCAAACGGTTTGATGTATGGCGTCAACAAGTGGAGGCAAATGGTGAAGTTGTGACCAGAGATCAGTTAATTACTTCTACCATCATGGATGCAGCCCTGGTAGACTCCTTGGAGTCTCTGGGTTTGTCCTGGGATCATCCCCAAGAGAATTTAGAGGCCATAGGTAATTCAGAGGCCATAGGTCCTATCCCTTCAATGTCAGAGGCAAATTTTTTTAAACAATTATTGCAAATGTGTCAGCATCAACAAGACTGACAGGAGAAACAGGCTGCTCACACAAAAGCTATGTTTGGGGATTTAGAAAAAAAGGCAGTCCAGGGTAGAGGACAGTTTGCAAAGATTATTAGAGGCTGGGGTCTCTGGTGGGTCAGGGGTAAAATCTGGGGGGGATACAGTTCCCGTATCAGTAGCTCCCTCTAGTTTAGTGACTACTAGTGGTACTGGTAGTGTAGTGAGTTCCCAGACAGGGTCATTTCGCCCACCTCTCATAGAAAAGGTGTCAGAAGTTGCTCCTCATGGTATCTATCATGGGGCGACGGCAGAAATGAAGGTGCCTCCAAAAGTGACACGGGTGTGTGAGGCTACAAGACCATTGAGGTATGCCCCGTGTATTGTATTAAATGTACCTTACCCAGGAATGCGGGACCCTGTGGTCTCAGGGGCATGTTCTAGGCCTGTTCCACCCAAGTTACATGGGGATGGGTCACACCTGTCAAATGGGGGCTTGCCAGCGAGTATTCCCCCACATGGTTTTACATCACAGTGTGGCGGTGTCAGTATGTCCAACCCTGTATCGGGTTGGGTGGATCAATCTACTTTACAACCTTATTACCAAGACCCACCATTTTATCAGACACATGTGCCTAGGCATCAGCCAGTGGACCATGGTTTCCGACAGCTGATATCTGGGCATGGGGGACCTCGTGAGGATCGGACTAGACCCGGGTGGGAACTGCCAGTGGATCAAGGTTTCCCACGGCAAATACCCGAGTATGGGGGACCACATGGGGGCCGACCAGGAAGGGAACCACTAGTGGGTCAGGGTTTCCGACAGCCGAGACCTGAGTTTGAGGGGCCTCGTGAGGGCCGCGGTAGACCGGGAAGGGAACCGCCATCTCCCAAGATGTCCACTTTTGGGGGGTCCCAGGATTGGCGTCCTTTCATCTTACAGCTAGGCGGTATGAGTGGGGTCTTGGGGAACGGGTTGACCGATTAGTGGACTGCTTGAGGGATAAAGCCCTGAGTTATTATGGGACTTTACAGGAGGTGGTCCAGGAGGACTACAACCTGTTAGTTGGGAAATTAGACCAGCGATTTGGTAGAAAAGATCCACCATCTAGTGTTAGGCATCAGCTAGCTAATCTTCGGCAGGGGGAGGAGGAGTCTCTGGAAGAGTTCGCCGAAAGGGCGCAGAGGCTTGCACAGGACAGTTTCCCTGAGGGGGGTGCAAACGGGGCTGTTATATTACAGTCTATGGCCATGGATGCATTCCTCAAGGGCTGTGTACATCAAAGGGCAGCCTTGCAGGTCCTTAATAAAGAGCCTGTTAATCTTGCCGATGCTTTACGTTTAATGAAAATCCATGTTCAAAATTTGGAAACTATGTTTGGCACCGGCAAGCGGATTCGGACTTTATTGTTCGAAGATGAAGTAGACAATGAAATAGCTGTTAGGGCTATGGAGGTGGATTGGTCTAAGGACAAACAGGATAGGAGCAAATCAGTAGAGGAACGTGTGGCCGGGATGATCGAAAAACCAGTGGCTACTGCCATACGCACTGGGATTGAGGAGGGCATGAAAAGCATGGCCTCTGTGCTCAAGTCCTTGCTAGATGCAAAAGAGCAGAGGAGTAGGGAGCTGGTCTTTCCTGACACAAGGGGTAGGGGTACACCTCCTAGGGATGGGAGATGCTTCCGTTGTGGGTCTGGGGGGCATTTTGCCAAAGAATGTCCAAACAAGACCCCATCTCCTTTCCGACCCAAGCCCCCGTCTCCAAGGCGTGGGGCGCAGGTACCTTTAAAAGCCTAGGGGTTGAAACTGCTGACCCTCTTTCAACCCAAGTGTTACAGGGTCAACATATGATTAAAGAGCCAGATGTGAATAAGTGTGAAATTTGTGAGGTGATGTTCAGGGAAACCATGGGCTACAGTATTACAGTCCCTGTGCAATTCAACTTTTCGCCAGTTCCTGCAGTAGTAGATACTGCTGCGCAAGTAACAGTGATTAGTTTAGAGTTTGCCACACAGGTGGGGCCGGAGTTACATGGGAAAGAGTGTGTTTCATTGAAAGGGGTAGCTAAGGAAGGGAGCATGAAAGCATGGTTTGTAAAGGGGGTTCAAATTACCCTGGGCAACCATACCTTTCATTGGGGAGTATATGTTGCTCCTATCTCTGATGCACTTATTTTGGGCTTAGATATCCTTATGGCAAATCATTGTGTAGTAGATCTCAAGAACAACATAGTTTCAATGGGTGGTGATGTCATCCCAGCTACTTTATGTAGGAGTAGTTCAGGGGAGCACAGGGTGTCCAAAGTAGTGTTAGATCGTCGTGTGGTGGTTCCGCCTAACACGCGGTTACATGTCATTGCTAAATTGGATAACCCTGACTCCCAGAACATGATAACTACCCCTGTATCTATAAGGGAGGGTCTACTGTCTCCGGCAGTATTAGTCTAAGGGAAATCCCAAGTCCCAATCCTTTTACTGAACATCACCGAGCGGCTCATAACTTTAAAACCAGGATGCTTAGTGGGGTGTGCAGTTCCATCAGGGGAATTGCTGGGTGGTGACAACATTGTCTTGCACACAATGGTATCCCGAGGGACAATTCCTGTTCGCAGATTGGGAGTCCGTCCTTTGGGACGGATAGCAATTTAGGGTCTGGGGATGCTGTGTCCCCAGGGGAGCATAGCACAGGGAGTGATTCCTTGTTCCAGGTTAGGAGTCCGTCCATGGGGACGGATAGTAACTTCGGGATGGGGGATAACATTTCCTTAGGAGAGCACAAGACCCCCAGGGATAATTCCTTGTCCCAGGTTAGGAGTCCGTCCTTGGGGACGGATAGTAACTTTGGATTAGGGCATAATATTTCCTCATTACACAGTGTTGAGAATCCCTCTGCTTTGCATGAGAGTTCGTCTGTGGGGATGAATAGCAATGTGGAGGTGGTAGCGGGTTCTCTAAGGTCAAACTGTGATACTTCACGCTGTCCAGAGGGCTGCTCTTTTCCTTGGTTCGGGAGTTCGTGGAAAGCAACCAGGAGGAGTGTCACTTTTCTGTTCAGTGTAGGGAAGGTCCAGAGGTGCGGGGAGTAGACGTCATTGACACACCAAAGGTACCAGCACATTTAGAGAATTTGTTGAATAATTCCAGCGAACACTTAACACCAGAGGATATTAACATTTTGGCCAGTTTACTAGCTGAATACGCAGATGTTTTTTCGGTACATGATCTAGATCTAGGGTGTTTCAAAGGGGTTACCCATAACATTGACACTTGGGATGCCAAACCGATTAAGCAACGTATGCGTAGGGTTCCTTTGGGGTTCCAACATGAGGAAGAGGAACATCTTAAAAAAATGTTGGATGCTGGGGTTATACAACCGTCCTCCTCAGAGTGGGCATCGGCCCCTGTATTAGTGCGAAAATGATGTTGGGGGCTAAGATGGTGTGTCGATTTTCGAGCGGGTAACTCCATTACAGTTAAAGGCACCTATCCCCTACCCTTAATCGAGGAATGCCTGGATACTTTGGTGGGTAGTACCTTTTATTCATCATTAGATATGGCGTCCTCGTACTGGCAAATACCCATCGAACCCAACGATAGACACAAAACTGCCTTTATTACTAGACACGGGTTATTCGAGCACTGTCGTATGGCTTTCGGTTTATGCAACACCCCCGCTTCTTTCATGAGGGCAATGAATTTGGTACTTCGGGGTCTTACGTGGTCCAAAGTTTTGAGGTAGATGATGTTGTACCGCTCGCGGTTCGCAGTATTGGTGTAAGTGATGCTGGGGTAGATACAGGGAATGTAGATCCCGGGGTGTGGTATTCTTCATATACTAGTGAGAATCTACGTCAACAACAGCTTGGCGATCCCAATATCAGCTGAGTGATAGGCTGGTTAGAGTCTGGGAGGGACCCTGACAATCATGAGCTTCAGCTGAGTGGGCCGTCCATTAAACATCTATGGCTGTGTAAATCCCAGTTAGAACTAAGGGGTGGAGTTTTGTACTACCGGTGGGAGGATATTATTCCCAGGCAGTGTTTAGTTGTCCCAAAATCGTTACAAGGTGAGGTTCTATGGTTCTGCCATGATGTTCGGATCACCGGACATTTAGGTCAGGCTAAAACCCTGGAAATTTTGCGCAGGAGTTTTTTCTGGCATTGTTTAGCAAGGGATTGTAAAATCTATGTAGAAACCTGTGCTACTTGTAATGTGAACAAAAAACCCAAAACTTGGCCCAAAGCAGTGTTAGGGAAGTTCTGTGCTGGTACGCCAATGGCAAGGGTACATATTGGTCTTTTAGGCCCATTTACTCCGAGTTCCCAGAGGAATGTATATGTGCTCATGCTCGTGGATCAATTCACGAAGTGGTTTGAGTGTTATGCCGTTCCCAATCAGTCCTCGGAAGTAATAGTGCAGAAGTTAGTGGATGAGTTCATATCCAGGTTTGGTTGCCCTTTACAGATCCATAGTGATCAGGGTAAGAATGTGGATGGTAAACTCATGCATGCTCTCTGTGAACTCCTAGAAATCACTAAAACCGGGACCACAAGCTATCGCCCTTCTGCAAACGGCCAAGTAGAATGCTATGACCGTCTTCTCCTGTAGATGATTCGTTGCTGTGTTCAGGGTGGCCAAAGGAATTATGATAAATACTTGCCGCAATTGGCCGCTGCCATTCGTGCCATGCCCAACCCTAGTACAGGCTTCACGACCAATTTTATGATGTTTGGGCAGGAAGTGTACAGTCCCCGGGATTTAGTGTTTGGTTTGAGGGGGGGGGGGAACAAATCTCATGAGCCTCCCGAATATCTGAAGCAGCTACTTGACACCATTTCTCATGCACGTGAGGTTGCTAGGCAACATCTCCAGGTTTCCCAAAACAGACAAAAGCACACTTATGACCTTAAGTTGTGCCAGAACACCTTTGAAGTGGGGGACCTGGTATATAAGCTTGAGTCTGCATGTAAACCTGGGCAGTCTAGGAAATTGAGCAAGATCTGGTCAGGTCCATATTTGGTGTCACAGCTATTGTCCCCTGTGAGCTTGAGTACGCCTATTCCGCGATCTGCCCAGGTAGCATCACTAATAGTGCAGTCTCCCTGGGTAATGCATTCTCCCCAGTCAGAACGCTCCCCTAAAAATACTAGGGGGGGGGGAAGGGGGAAGGAGGGGTGTGCCTCCAAGTTATTTGCGTGGCTATGATCTGGATTAGCTTGTTGGGTATTGTTGATTCTGGGTTGATTGAAGGCAGTAAAACAAGACATTGAAACTCCAGATTCATTATTAATTCTTGGTTCCGGGTTGGGAGTCCGTCCTTGGGGATGGATAGCAATTCCGGGGTTGGGGATGATAGGTTAATCTGGATGGATGATATGGTTTGAGTGGCATTGTTGACTCAAACAAACTTTAGCATATAATACATTTTTGGTTGTTATGTATACATATGTATTAGGTGGTTACAAGGAGATTATTTATTTCCTCAGATGGAGGGCAAAACAGTACAGCAAGAAGGTGCCACTACGACCCTTAAAATCAAAGTACCATCTACAGGGCCCATAGTGGATGGACAGGTGGAAATTTTCGGAAGTGGTTCCCGTTATTCTCCCCTGTTGAGCAAAAAATGACAAGGGTCGCAAATGTAGATGATGGACAGATCACTGTCACCTTGGGGAAAAAGAAAAAACAGAAACGCATGCATCCCTGCAAGGTACGTGGGGAGTACTTCACCCATGTTAAGCGCCATGCTTTGAAAGACCACTTGGCCTGGTACGTTTCCCCTTGCTCTGCTTGCTGGAAATGTGGGTTCCAGGGGACCCAGTTGTCAGGGCTAGCAGACCTTTCCAAGAGGCATGAGGGAGATAGTGGAGAATTGCTACGTTTTGGGGAAGAAGGGCTTACCACATGGGCTATGATGATGGGGGGATTTTTACTATCTTTAGCCAGGGAAGTAGGATGCATCAGTGCTGAGGCCCTGCTCACCAAAGTGCAGAAAGACAGAATGTATGTAGATGGGGCACTGGTCACCGAGATAAAGGAATCTCTTTTCAGGGAGTTTGGGCTCAGGATGGGGTGCGTGCTGCCTGAGGTAATACAGGTCGCTCCTCCCAATTGTGTCCCTGCCTTACTCCACTGGAGGGTTCTTACTCAAATTCTGGGCGAGTTGTCAGAGGGTAACATCTCGAGATGAAACAGGAGGAACATTTGGTTCCGAGTCTGGATGTAATGGATATTCGGTCGCCTTGGATCATTTTGGACAATCAGTATATGAAGTATCTAATAATTGATGCACACTGCCATGTAGGGGAGTTGTTGGGTCGCTCCCAGTGTGCTGATCTTGGCGACGTACTATCTTTACATCCCTCCTGTGAGGAACCCTTTTAGTCCATGAGCTGAGGACCCAATTTTGACCAATTGGTACCATCTGAGGGCACCAAACTTAACAATGCTTTTTTGATTGGTGTATGTCTCAGGAGCTCAAAACAGCATGATGGACTTTTCTGTGGCACAGCTGTTAGTCAGTATATGCAATTTAATAGATGTATGTTATTTTGCATAAAAGGTGAAAAAAATTCTGCATAGTATTTCGTTTGATGAGTATACATGTCACAAGGCAAAAGGTAGCAAGATTTGAATCACTGTTTGTTAATTGAAGTGGAAACTTGAGGAAATGGAGGTGCTAATCAATTTTAATAAATGTGCAAAGACTGCTAATCATTGCTAATCAATATAGATAAATAATAGTGAAAGTGCTTAACATTGTAGAATAAGGTAACTTGACCAGGTCAATATATGCCTCATTCAAACGTCCGCTTATCAACTTTGAGGAACTTCCATACACTGCTAAACAATGCTAATCAATATTTATTCATGGTGAAGAAAGTGTCAATCAATAAGACCGTCACCCTGTTTGGAGAAGTTGGAACCCATAGACAAGCTAGGGTTACCCATATGCCAGAAAGTGTATACCGCGACCTACGTATATTGTTTTTTACTGTCATTATATATCTAATTTTCATAACACATATTAAATTTAGCATATCACAATAGATACCACATTTTAGCCAAATTAAATTGTAAATTTGAACATATAAAATCAATTAGATGCAGGTTGTTGAAATAAATGAAGATTACTCTTGATTGTAAATATTACAAAACCAAAATATTATGTACAATAGTTGTAGGCTCATTGTATGGACATGACATCAGAATTAAAGGACAAATAACATTTGTCAATGTTTAACCAATGTATGGAACCCTTTAGAAACAACAGACAAGGAACTTTTGCAATGGTAGCTAGGAATGAAAACAGAAGAGACGTAGACTTCCCTTCATACAATAGATTTCAAGTATTTCAACCTAGACATGACACAGACCTATTGGACAGACAGAACCAAGGTCAGAGATATGAACTAGGCCCAAATGTAGAAAATGAAGAAGAGTTTCCTTTTTTAGAAAGAGGACCACGCCCAAATACACGATGGCGCCCTCTACAAGAGCAAAAAGGCTATACAAGTCAAAGAGGACAAAGACCACAAACAAACCAGAGACAAACAAGAGACGGAAGAGACACCTACCAAAAAGAGCAAAGATACAACTGATGGACAGAAAGAGCGCAACAATACCCCCAACAGCAGGAGCCAAGAAGATATTAACTTCAAATACATCTATCATTAAAATTATAAACTTATCAAGCAAACAATTGACACAAGGACAGTAATGTTGCTTAAAAGGGGTTTGAAATTCACACCGACACCAAGAAAAGACACAGAAAAACAAGTCTGTGATATTTTAAAATGTTGTCGTACATTACGTCTGAAAGAATTTTTCCACAATACAGATAAAGAATGGTATGAATCACTGGTCAAAGGAAAAAGTTCTTTCACCCCTCTTAAAAGTGAAAATAAGACATTAGAAAAATGTATTGACAGAATGAAAGCAATTGCGCACTCTCTCCACAAAGTACCTTCACCCACCATCAAAAATAATTTAACTAAAGAGGAGCTACAAGCTATGAATGAATTGCAAACTGACAATTCTATCATAATTAAGGAAGCAGACAAGGGTGGAGCAGTTGTCATTATGGACACCGATTATTATGCTGAAAAGATAAAATCATTACTTAATGATGAACAATTTCATGAGCGACGCTAACCAGACAGAGAAAATAAGGTGAGTGATAAATTAAGAAAATTTCTTGACAAATATCATAACATCTTTACAACGAAAGAAAGAAATTATCTGGATGGTTTGCAGTCAAGAACAAGTAATTTATACGGCTTACCAAAAGTTCATAAGTCTGATATTATCGAAAAAGCTATAGATGAACAAAATGGTATATATGTACATATTATTCGACCTACAGATTTAAAATTCTGACCAATTGTCGCAGGACCTGTATGCAATACGAGTAGGCTTAGTGAACTCATAAACGAAATTTTAAAACCATATTTATTACATGTCGGCAGCTCCTTGCGTGACAATATCGACTTCATCAATAAAATATCAGGAAAGCTAGTCAAGGATCGGCATTTAGTCAGTTTTGATGTGATTAATTTATATTGTAACATACCTCATGAGTTAGAAAATCGTGCGATTGAATACTGGCTGAACAAATATCCTGACACAAAAAATCACCGTTTCACAAGAGAATTTATTTTGGAAGGTCTTTCACTAGTATTAGTATCAGTATGTGCCATTCAATTCATGTCACCCACGACACACTAAGACAAATATCCCATATAATGAAGCAAGAAGGATCTGTACAATTGTAGAAAATACAAATAGAAAAGCAACGCGTCTGGATGAACTGGGAAATATTCTAAAAGTCAGGGACTACCCAGATTCACTCATTTCAACTGGTATTCAGCGAGATTTAAGTGTAACTTAAGAATCACTAAGAAAGGACCGCAAAAATCACAAGGGGGATACAATCCTGACAATCCAGTAATAATACCACAAATAAGTGAAACCCTTAAAATCTTGAAAATGGATCCTCACTTGGAGTAATAGTTTAAAATCTGAATTTTATTTCAAGCCAAAGACAGTCTCATAATTTTAAACAAATGCTTATGAGAGCAAACTTTGAATCAAGGGACAGTCAAGGCGGGAGCAAAAAATTTGGTCTTCCTCGTTGTACGAATTGTATAAACATGATAGTTACTGACACAATTTCGCTGGACACAACATGAAAGCTACCAAACTTTCAAATTAGAACAGAAATGGGCTGTTTGTGTTCATGCGATTGTCTGTAGAGGATGCAGTGAGGTATACATAGGATCTACAGGCAATGAACTGCGCAGGCGCATGACTGTACACAGACATCAAATACGGCTGCCTGAGACACGGCAAATCCAGCTCAGGGAACATATTGATAGTTGTTCTAATCTCTTTTTTTGGGGAGGGGGGGGGTCTCTTTCGAGTCTTGTGCCAATTTTTTTGTTCTACCCCTATCTACCCACACATGATATAGTGCACAACTGACCTGTTTGCACAGAAAACACTTTGAAGCTTTTCCTTGCTATTAATGATTCTCCAGAAAATTGGTGAAATTCCGATTTTCCGTTTGAGCCCCTCCCCCCATTGCGATCATTTCTCAGAATTTTGGAAAGGATTTTTTGTACATGATCCCTGAGGGTGTTTTAATTGGAAAACAATATTTCCTATCGAATTTTAACATGGGATTATCACTGACAAGACAATGTGCCCTTCCATAAATTACACTGTACTTAAGTAGTAGTAGTAGTAGTCATTTAGTTTCTGGCACTATTCCACTGCCAGTCGGTCTCCTTGTGTATTGGAGTGTAACTCCAGATGTTTCTCTTCTAAGGTTTTTTTCTTTTTTACTCCCGTGTATTTCCCTCCAGGTGGATGATAAATAGGTTAAAATGAATAAAAAATAAATACATTGCTGTAGAACACCAAAAGTCACTCTGGCAATAATTATCTATAAAAATATTCTTCTGATAGATAGTAAACCGTACAAATTATAAATATGAATCGTTAACTAAAATGTTATATTCTTAATAAGGTAAGTTGCTTTCATACTATGTACACTATGTAATTTTGTCCTTTCTTTTTCCCAGTGTCAACTTGCATATAAGAGTCTGGTGCCATTGACAAAAAAATATCAGTGAACTAAAAGTATAATATTCTTAATAAATTAACTTTGTTTCACTTAATTTACACTGTGTAACTTTCTCCTTTCTTTTTCCCAGTGTCACATTGTGCATATTACACAAATACATTATCGGCTGTTTGGGAACAAATTCTGCCACTGTTTTTCCCTTTAGATGATGGACCGCCACAAGTCGCTGATATAATAACAATTGTTTTATTACTCAAAACAAGACAATGTTGTTCTAGTGGGCTGGTTAGTGGTAATTTCTTCCACAAAAACGCAAGCATAGCAAAACGAGAATTAAGAGGACATATTTCAGCAGACATTCTAGTCTCCAAATGTCTGCTTTATACTGGACACCGTAATCCTTACAGCAGATGTGTTTGCACAATATTGACGCATTATTTGGGCGGTGATGTTACTATGTCGAACCCTTTATTAACTGACCTTGTGAATGTCTTTGCAAAAAGAGTTCAAATTTGGCCTCAGTCTGTGCCAGTAACACTAAGAAACTTCGGCACTCGGTGTTGGGTTGTCAGTACAAGAACAGATTCACAATTGCTACAGGAATCTCGAGAGATCTTGATGGAACAATGCACAATCTAGGTTATCTTGGAGGACTATCCATTGACCAACCTAGTGTGCAAGACATTATGATGTTAGCAAGGGCTCTCAAGGATGGACATGGAATAGAAGTAAATATTATTCATATATAGGCTTTGATTAATATACACTGGTTATTTCAGTTTTTACTTGAATTTGTTGTCATTTATTTCAAAAATGATAATTCATTTAGTTTACAAATGATACAAGAGTTTATCGATGCTTTTTTCAAATTATCCTTTGATATATAGCTGGAAATCAAATGTAAATATTATGACGATTTTGCAGATGATCGCAGTTGTAATTTACAATTTTATATTCAATTTTTACAACGATAATGCTACACATTGACTGGAAATATATTTTTAAAATTACTAGCATTATAGAGCCATAGTTGTAAAAATTGAATAATCTTAAGCTAATAATCTTGTTTGAGCGTATTAAGGATTTTTTTATCAAGTCTTACAGGCATAGATATATCATAGCTCATTAAATATTTTTTATGTGTTATAAAAGAAAAAACACTTTGCTCTTAGTATATTCATATATGTAAAATATAACTTAATATGAATGCTGTTGAATTAATTGTGCCAAGTTAATTAAGCATTGCTGTATCTACTTTTTTATTAACTTGGATTTCTCAAAGCATTATTCATCCTAAGGCTGACTGACCATTCAATTCTGGGCTTCAAATGGTTAAATTTTTAGAACGGCTTTGACATTAATTTTGAAACTAGATTCAATTATCAGGAGCCCATTTGTAAATAATGGTAAATATACGCAGTTTTGGAACCTTTGGTTAAAAAGTAATAAGAATTTATTTGGGGCATGAAAGAGGTGATTTTGAAAAAATGACTGTAAATGAAATCTGACACCAGATTTGAATTAGTCATACGCAATTTAATATCCCTTTGTACAAGTTTCATTTTGATACAATGAACTGTTTAAAAGTTACAAAGCTTTTTTTATTTGGAATATTTGTTGTTACGCAATTCTAATGTAAATATAGTAGTCGGACTTAAAATTCTTAATTGTCCTGTCATTGTTTGGATGATGTCTGTGAACTATGGTCAAGTAATTACCTTTTATAACTGTACATTAACATTAAGGGCTAAATTTGTTTTAGGCCTACTTTAAATTAATGTGAGTGTTTTCCAAAGTGGGAGGATTGGGATCCCGTAAAACTGGTTTAACCCACTGCCAATACGTTGGTAACCTGTTCCAAGTCAGGTAGAAGATACTCTCATTCGTTTAAACATCATTACTGTTGGTCATGGATTCTTCTGACGACGAATACTAGCATGTCTTACTATTTCATAAATGATCCTGGATCTCACAAGGTTAAACTGGTATTCGGTTTGTTCTCATCACTATCATTGAAAACTGTTATCCACTTCTCTTTTCATGGAACCCTTATATATTTGGTAACAATTTGAACATTCAGGCATTTTCTGCACATATTACAGTGCAGTAAGTGTTCCAAGTGTAGTGAAACTGATATTGTTTTTTATAATTGTCTGATGAATATAGTTTGTTATTGTGAAAGTCATGTCAGGTTGGCTCAAAGTGTTTAATGTACTCTTTCTCTGTCTCTCTCTTGTATAAATAATTAGCATCTAAATCAACTGATTGACAGACAACTGATACTTACAGTTACCTTTAGGAATTTCAAATGATACCTCCCTCTCTCTCTGCCTCTCTCTCTCTCTTCATAAAACTGAATTCTTTCTCTGATTAAGGTACAGTCAGGCCGCCTTTAACCGTCACTTGATAATTCGGCACCCTTGAAATTCGGCAGCAATGAGCTGTGAACGGATTTCCCCCATTGATTTACTACATGATAATCCGGCACCCTTGAATTTCGTCACCGGCATGTTAATTGCAGAACAAAAGGGCTTTTTTCAATGTAATTTGCCTCTTTAATCCGTCACTTGATATTCAATGGAGCATATACCTTGCAATAACATACCTAATTGCGCCTTACCGCAAAATCAACAATCACCTGATGTGTTCCAAACAAGTTCCGAGTTGATAAAATGTTTAATTGTTCCCGCCTTAAATGGTTAAATTTCATGGCAATGGCCAGAATCCAATGAGGGATTTTGTGCTGACGACGTAGCAAAACTTCGGCCCAGAGAAGAACAGGTAAAAGATATGAAAAGTGAGCACAGTGAACAAAAGAAGATTTCGGATTGCTTTGTGCAAAAATAAGCTATTAAAGGCAAAATATGTCCAAATACGTGTGTGAGATATACATTAGGGTTGGGACATTTATGCCCGCTCGCTCCAGTAATTTTGAGCGTAACATTAATTGTACATATGGATATGACTAATACATTAGGGTTGGGACATTTATGCCCGCTCGCTCCAGTAATTTTGAGCGTAACATTAATTGTACATATGGATATGACTACACTGAATAAAGTTTTTTTCCCATAATTTGCACGTTTCGTTTTTAAAATTTCATATGATTGGTAATACGTGTATGTGATTATGTTTTTATTCAGTCATTGTTAGGTGCAAATTTGGTCTCTTATTCTCTATATATCCTGGTAATTATACTGTGATTTGTTAATATGGCAGCCTTGCTAATCCGGCAAAATGACCAAAAACAGATGGTGCCAGATAAACGCGGCCTGACTGTAGTAGAATTTTACAATAATTAGGACTGTTTTACAATTTGACCTTTTGAACTTTATAGAACCACGAGTTAGATGTACATTATGCTTGGCTGACTTACAGATGACTTACAATGGCATACTACATTTTTGGAATTCTAAATTATTACCCTAATAATTGACTTATTAGATAATTAGTGGGATTATATGCTTTCTTGGACAATTTAATGTCCTTTCAAAAATACTTCTGGAAACCAACTTGAAATGTGACTGCTATCCTTACAAATTTTGACAATTGTAATGCATTTTTGATTATGTTTTAATGATTTGAGGCCTAATGTCACTTGCTTCTGGCTGATGTTTAACATTTGAACCAATGTACTTACTATATTTGGAAATTCAAACACTTTTCTCCTTGAAATACTCTTAGTTTATCGCCTTTAAAACAACATCATGTCTTTAACTACATGCCTAAAACACATCGAACTAGAACAGACTGATTTTCCAACAGAAAATCAAATGTCTCCCGGTGGAACACTTACATCTCTGAATAAGGTACAGGTGATAACAAATTACAAATGACCAAGTTTGCTTGAAAATTACAATCCTATTTTAGCTGTCACCTAGATACATTACTCTAGCAATTTTCATCAAGTTCTTCAAGACTTATTGCAAAGAAACCAATCTCACATAAATGACCCTCTGACCTTGAAAATTACAATCCTATTTTAGCTACCACCTAGATACATTACCCTAGAAATTTTCATCAAGTTCTTCAAGACTTATTGCAGAGAAACCAATTTCAAAAGGTCATCCAAATACAATCCCAACCTTGGTCTTACCTTCACACATAATCCTATCAAGTTTCATCAAATTCCATCTTGTTCTTCATGACTTATCGCACTGAAACCAATTTCACATAAGTGACACTGTGACCTTGAAAATTATGTCAAGGTCACCCAAGTACAATCCAAAAATTGGTCTTGCCTGGATACATAATCCTACCAAGATTCATCAAATTCCATCAAGTTCTTCAAGACTTATCGCATGGAAATCAATTTCACATAAGTGACCCTGTGACCTTGAGAATTGGGTCAAGGTCATCCAAATACAATCCCAACCTAGGGCTTGCCAAGATACATAATCCTACCAAGTGTCATCATATTCCATCATGTTCTTCTAGACTTATCACACGGAAATCAATTTCACATAAGTGACCCTGTGACCTTGAAAATTAGGTCAAGGTCACCCAAATGCAATCTTCACCTAGGTCTTGCCTAGATACATTATCCTACCAAGTTTCATCAAATTCCATCAAGTTCTTCAAGACTTATTGCACGGAAACCAATTTCACATAAGTGACCCTGTGACCTTGAAAATTTGCTCAAGGTCATCCAAATGCAATCGCAACCTAGGTATTGCCTAGGTACATGATCCTACCAAGTTTCATCAAATTCTGTCAAGTCCTTCAAGACTTATCGCACGGAATCCAAGTGTTGAAGAACAAGAAGAAGAAGAAGAAGAAGAAGAAGAAGAAGAAGACGAAGCCGAAGAAACGGGCACTAAACCAATATGTCCCCAGGCTTCCACTGGGAGACATAATTACAAATGACCAAGTTTGCTTGAAAATTACAATCCTATTTTAGCTCTCACCTAGATACATTACTCTAGCAATTTTCATCAAGTTCTTCAAGACTTATTGCTGAGAAACCAATTTCACATAAATGACCCTGTGACCTTGAAAACTAGGTCAGGGTCACCCAAATACAATGCCAACCTTGGTCTTACCTTGATACATAATCCTACCAAGTTTCATCATATTCCATCAAGTTCTTCATGACTTATTGAACGGAAACCAATTTCACATAAGTGACCCTGTGACCTTGAGAATTCGCTCAAGGTCATCCAAATAGAATCCCAACTTAGGTCTTGCCTAGATACATAATCCTACCAAGTTTCATCAAATCCATCAAGTTCTTCATGACTTATTGAACGGAAACCAATTTCACATGAGTGACCCTGTGACCTTGAAAATTAGGTCAAGGTCACCCAAATACAATCCCAACCTAGGTCTTGCCTAGATACATAATCCTACAAAGTTTCATCAAATTCTGTCAAGTCCTTCAAAACTTATCGCATGGAATCCAAGTGTTGAAGAACATGAACAAGAAGAAGAAGAAGAAGAAGAAGAAGAAGACGAAACGGAAGAAACGGGCACTAAACCAATATGTCCCCAGGCTTCCACCGGGAGACATAATTACAAATGACCAAGTTTGCTTGAAAATTACAATCCTATTTTAGCTCTCACCTAGATACATTACTCTAGCAATTTTCATCAAGTTCTTCAAGACTTATTGCAGAGAAACCAATTTCACATAAATGACCCTGTGACCTTGAAAACTAGGTCAGGGTCACCCAAATACGATGCCAACCTTGGTCTTACCTTGATACATAATCCTACCAAGTTTCATCAAATTCCATCAAGTTCTTCATGACTTATTGAACCGAAACCAATTTCACATAAGTGACCCTGTGATCTTGAGAATTCGCTCAAGGTCATCCAAATAGAATCCCAACTTAGGTCTTGCCTAGATACATAATCCTACCAAGTTTCATCAAATTCCATCAAGTTCTTCATGACTTATCGAACGGAAACCAATGTCACATAAGTGACCCTGTGACCTTGAAAATTAGGTCAAGGTCACCAAAATACAATTCCAACCTAGGTCTTGCCTAGATACATAATACTACCAAGTTTCATCAAATTCTGTCAAGTCCTTCAAGACTTATCGCACGGAAACCAAGTGTTGAAGAAGAAGAAGAAGAAGAAGAAGAAGAAGAAGAAGAAGAAGAAGAAGAAGAAGAAGAAGAAGCGGGCACTAAACCAATATGTCCCCAGGCTTCCACCAGGAGACATAATTACAAATGACCAAGTTTGCTTGAAAATTACAATCCTATTTTAGCTCTCACCTAGATACATTACTCTAGCAATTTTCATCAAGTTCTTTAAGACTTATTGCAGAGAAACCAATTTCACATAAATGACCCTGTGACCTTGAAAACTATGTCAGGGTCACCCAAATACAATGCAAACCTTGGTCTTACCTTGATACATAATCCTACCAAGTTTCATCAAATTCCATCAAGTTCTTCATGACTTATTGAACAGAAACAATTTCACATAAGTGACACTGTGACCTTGAGAATTCGCTCAAGGTCATCCAAATAGAATCCCAACCTAGGTCTTGCCTAGATACATAATCCTACCAAGTTTCATCAAATTCTGTCAAGTCCTTCAAGACTTATCGCACGGAAACCAATTTCACATAAGTGACCCTGTGACCTTGAGAATTAGGTCAAGGTCATCCAAATACAATCCCAACCTAGGTCTTGCCTAGCTACATAATCCTACCAAGTTTCGTCAAATTCCATCAAGTCCTTCATGACTTATTGCACGGAAACCAATTTCCCATAAGTGACCCTGTGACCTTGAAAATTAGGTCAAGGTCACCAAAATACAATCCCAACCTAGGTCTTGCCTAACTACATAATCCTACCAAGTTTCATCAAATTCTGTCAAGTCCTTCAAGACTTATCGCACGGAAACCAAGTGTTGAAGAACATGAAGAAGAAAAAGAAAAAGAAGAAGAAGCGGAAAAACGGGCACTAAGCCAATATGTCCCCCGGCTTCCACCGGGAGACGTAATTATATAATCATGTTGTTTAGATTCTTATTGATGGTCATTTTAGGCCTAGAGGGCTTTCCTGATGTGTTGGTGTTGGTGTCGCTTTGTGGACTTATATGGATGATGATGATCATTGTTGAGATGGTGGTTGCACGTAGTACCTTTTTAAATACTGAATTTTATTGACATTTTCAACAAGTTAAGAACCTCCACTTACAAATTCTCTGATGTGCTGCAAATTTTGGTCCCTTTTCATAAATTGTATGGTCCTGTATATGCATGAGTGATGCAACTGTTCAAGCCAATTTACTGAGATAGGCCTATCATTTCAAACAAAACTTTTTGCATTCTGTCATGTGAAAACTAGATAAAGTTTTTTCCCCCCTATGGGCCTTTGCACTTACGTTTTGGTCTCTTTTGGGTAAATACGAACTATAAATTTATATGTTTCAGCTATACATACCAAGGAACATTGCCTTTGGTCGGAATTGACTTTGATTTGTTTCGTTAGGACTACGGTTTGGATATGGTAATGACACTGTCTAATTTGCTCACTGCAAGTCAGAAATTACGACACTTTACTTCCCACGATACGGCAATGTACATGTACAAGAAGAAAGATGGGTAGGCCTACAATTTGAATTACAAAAAAACATCCTTTTATGTTAAAATTTTAAAATAATAAAGAATACCAAATTTATTTGTCTTTCAATATTCTAGCTAACTGATAACTTTTTTTCCTCAAAATATTAACTCATTCTTGTCCATTGGTGTATAGTGACAATAACAAAGATGAATGGTTACATAATAACTTTTGCTCTAAGAGATGCACAACGAGTGTGATCTAGCGGCTATTTATCTTGTTATTTGAGAGTATTAAGGATTTTTATGAAGTCTTACAGACACAGATAGGTCATAGCACATAATTTTTTTTATGTGTGATAAAAAAGAAAAACACTTTGCTCTTAGTACATTCATATGTGTAAAATAGTACTTGTATGAATGCTGTTCAACAAATTGTTCCAAATTCAGTCAACATTGCCATATCTACTTTTCCTAATAACTGAGATTTCTCAAAGCATTACTAACCCAAAGACTGACCATTCATTTCTGGGCGGGCAATGGTTAAATTTTTAGAACAGTTTTTACATTAATTTTGAAACCAGATTTGGACTTGAATATGTGGTTATTCAATAATCTGGAACACACTTGTCAATAATCGTAAATATATGCAGTTTTTGAACCTTTGGTAATGAAAATTTATTTGGGGCATGAAAGAGTTAATTTTCAAAAAATGAAAGTAAATGAAATCTGACACCAGATATGAATTCTTCATATGCAATTTAATATCCTTTTGTAAAAGTTTCATTTTGATACAATGAACTGTTTAAAAGTTACAAAGCTTTTTTATTTGGAACATTTGTTGTCCTTTGCCCACTGCAAATCAGAAATTTTGACGCCTTACTTCCCACTATATGAATCCACTTCCAACTTGGTGGACGTGCCTTGGGTGGGTGTCTACCAAGTATCTTCTTCTCCGAAACCGCTCACCCAATTGCTTTGATATCATACAGGAACACTCCCTGGGACTCTTAGTTCTTAATTTGTTCACCAGGTGGTGCTGCAATTTTTTTTCTAATTTTTTATGAAGTTTTGTGTATTATAGCTATTTTCGACTTCTCCAGAACCGTCACTCAGGTTAAGCTGAAATATGGTGGATATGTTCCTTGTAGAAGGGTCAAACAAAGTTGTTAACTATGTGGCAGTGCTGCGGATTCCTGATTTTTAACAATTTTTTTTTTCAATTCGGGTACTTATTGGTCAATGCAGCTTTCCTATTGATTACTATGGAAGTAAATGGGCATTCTAATGCTAATTCACATTTTGACTTCCTCTCCAAAACCGTCATCCAGATTAAATCCAAACTTGGTGGCAATGTACCTTGGGTGCGTTCCTACCAGGTTTGTTCAAATGTTCATGCTCCAGTGACTTTTGGAGTTTTAGTGGATTTTTTTTTTTTTTTTTTTTTTTTGACAAATCTTAAAAAATCTTTTTCTCTGAAACTGCTCTCCCAATTGCTTTGATATCACACAGGAAGACACCTAGGGACTCCTTGTTGTTAAATTGTTCACCAGGTGGCGCTGCAGTTTTTCTAATTTCTTATGAATTTTTGTGTGTTATAGCTATTTTCGACTTCTTCTCCAGAACCGTCACTCAGATAAAGCTTACACGTGGTGGATATGTTCCTTATGGTAGGGCCAAACAAAGTTGTTCACTATGTGAGAATGCTGCGGATTGCTGATTTTTAACGATTTTTTAAATTTGGCTCCTTTGTGGTAAATGCACCTTTCCTATTGATTACCATGTAAGTCAATGGGCATTCTAATGCTAATTTACATTTTCGACTTCTTCTCCAAAACCGCCATCCAGATTTACTTCAAACTTGGTGGGGATGTACCTTGGGTGGGTGAATCTGTACCACGTTTGTTCAAATGGTCACGCTCTGTTGATTTTTGAATTTTTTATGATTTTTTTTTTGTTTTTTTTGGGGGGGGGGCAAACCTTAAAATTTTTTCTCCTCTGAAATCGCTCACCCAATTGCTTTGATATCGTACATAGACACTCCAGTGGACACCTAGTTCCCTATTTGTTCACCAGGTGGCACTGCAATTTTTTTTATGAATTTGTATGGTTTTGCTACTTTTCACTTGTTCTCAGAACCGTCCCTCAGATTAGATTCAAGATTCAAAACAGTTTATTAGACATATGGTTACAGTTTGTATATGTTATTATTGACAAAACGTAAAATTACAGTTTAACAGTAAGTACATAAACAGATAGTGATAAAATTATATGTCAGGATGACTCCAATTAAGGATCTATGCAATCAGCTATCATTGGGGCCACCTAATATGATTCAAACTGAAAGCACACCACATCTAAAAATGTCAAGACTCAAAGTTAAAATTAGTGAGTAATACCTTTTGTAGATTAAACATGGTCAAAAATCTAATTAATCAGTTGTTGCATACGTAACAATTTCGAATGACACAGATTTCAGAGTACTGATTACAGAAGTACGAATTTATTTATTTAGAGAAACCATCATATGAGTGCGTGTGAATTTTATTTTTGATATAGGGTGGCGTTTTGTTAAGTAAATCTGGGACATAGTATCGAATACGATATTTAGTAGAGTTTCTAGCTGGAATTGCTTGACGGGGAACATCACAGAATCTGGTCGTGCAAGGATGTACAACAGGCTGAGTGGTGAAGATATTTGTAAAGTATTGCGGCAACTCGGAGTTGCAATATCTGAAATAGAATTTCAGAGCTCTGGCTTGCATGATACATTAATCTTTAATATAATTACATATGAGACGAATGGCTCGTTTTTGAAGCAAAAAGATGCGATCAGATGAAAAGCCCCAAGCAAGTAAACAGTAGTTGATGTGAGGTAAGAAGAGGGAATTATAGATTTGCATCAGTTGCTGACGGGGAAGAAAAGTGTGAAGTCTACTTAATATGCCAGTGATTTTTGACAGTTTAGTTGAAATTTTAGAGATATGACTGTTCCAATTGAGATTCTCATTAATTGTTAATCCTAAAAATTCAAATACGGTTGTTCTCCCTGTATGAGTGTTTGCGATTTGGAGATTTATTTCAAAGTTTAATTTTCGCTGGGGGAAATGAAAAATCATGAATTTTGTCTTAGAAACGTTTAAAGATAATTTGTTTGCAGAGAGCCAGTCATGTACTTTTTTCAGTTCATGGTTGATGGTATCAGAGATACTGTCGTGATTATCTTTATCATCGGTGTTAAAGACACATAGAGAGTTTATTGAAGTGGTGTCGTGCGCGTAGAGTATGGATTTGAATTTAGGGGAAGCCAAACATACGTCTTTAACGTAGATAATGAATAAAAGTGGCCCAAGAATAGAGCCTTGAGGTACGCCGGTATGAATGGGTAATGTTTTGGAACAGATTTCATCAAACTGAACATATTGCGATCTGTCACTTAAATAACTTTTAGACCATTGTAATGCCGTACCATTGACCCCGTAGTAATTCAATTTGTGGAAAAGAATGCTGTGATCTAGCGTGTCAAACGCTTTTGATAAATCGAGGAAAACGCTCACAGGTATTTCACCACAGTCAAGTAAATTGAATATTCTGTCTATAAATTCCAGAGCAGCAGTCTCAGTGGAATGTAGTTTTTTAAAACCATGCCGACTTCTGTAAAACAGATCGTGAGAAGTGAAATATGAATAAAACTGCTGATAGACAGTCTTTTCTATGATTTTAGAGAACGCGAAAAGGAGAGATATTGGTCTATAATTATAAAGTAGGAATTTGTCGTCTTTTTTTAAAGACCGGCAGGACTTTAGCGATCTTAAGTTTACCTGGGAATACTCTGGTGTTGAGTGACTGATTCACGATCAAAGCAAAGGAATCGGAAATAATACCATTTATGCTCTTGAGTAATTTCATGGAGAGATTGTCGTGCCCAGCGCTAGACTTGGGTTTGAAGTTATTAATAATCGTTGAGATATCTTCGGCAGATACATTGGAAAAAGAAAAATTTGCAACGAACTGTTGAGTGAGATAGGTAGAAAAATGTGGTAGGCTGACAGAGTTGATTTTGGCAGCTAATGTGGGGCCAATATTTGTGAAGAAAGTATTGAAACGCTCAGCGATTTCAACTTTACTAGTAATTTTTGTGTTATCTACTTTAAAGAAGAGGGGGAAATCTCTTTTGTTTTTCAATAAATTAAGAATCGATGGGATTACATCCCATGTTTTCTTTGTGTCGCTTTTAAAGCGGGTAAACTGACCATGGTAGAAATTTTGCTTCAGTTCTCTGATGTTTTTATCAAGAATTTTGTTATATGCTTTGAGGTTCAATTTAAGATTAATATATTCTACGGTATCTTGATTAGTGCATTTTAGTTGTTTATACAGGGGATCGCGATATTTAATTGATCTAAGTACACCGTTAGTCATCCATGGCAAACGTTTGTGCTTATGTTTGTTAAATTTGACATTTTTAGTTGGCAGATGTTTCGTCTTAGCAGTACATATGATATTTTCTAATATATCGTAATTTAAATTTGGGTTTTGATTGAGGTCAAGGTTAAGTTTTCCCATGATATCGGTGTTGCTTAGTTCCTGTATGAAATTTTGCACTGATAGTGATGAATTTTGGCGGACCATGCAGATCCAATTTTTAGTATAAGCATGTGAAATATGGTAGATGATCGGATAGGTTCGTAAAAACTATGCCAGATAAACACGTCTTTTTACAGTGGGAGAGATTACAAAAATGTTATCTATCAGAGTTGCTCTGCGCTCCGAAAATCTTGTAGATAAGGTTAATTCTGGCACATATACGTTATTTAGTATAACGTCTAGGAATTCCGAATATTTATTTCTTGTGTGAATTTTTAATAAGTCTATATTAAAGTCGCCTTAAATCATTCTATCGGAACGCTCATGTGACAGAGCTTTAAGAATCGGAGCCAAGTCGTTAATAAATTGTTGAATATCATCATTTCTATCACGCGGCGGTCTATAAATGTTACTCAAGGTAATCTTTTGTTTGAGTTCTTCCACGAAAATGTCGATAAATTGACCTTCCCAGTCTGTCGTTGAGGAATAAAAGTCTCGGGTATTGTATTGAAAGTTCTTATGTAGGTATACTAATAGGCCTCCGTGTGAACTACATGTAGCTTTCAGCGAAACAGAAGTGTAATTTTCGAGTTCAAACATAGATACGTCGGGGTTATTGCCTTCTAGCCAGGTTTCCTGAAGACCAATTGCACTAAATACAACATTAGTTATAGCTAACTCGTCAATTAGACTTTTTAGTTTGTCCAATTTGGCACTGAAACATTGTACATTAATACCTAGTACAGAGAAATGTTCATTAAATGATTTCAGATAATCTGCCACATTCGTGGGGTCAACATATGGTGATTCGGATACTATTTGAAATTGCATTATCAAGATCTTCAGGGTTTTGTAACAATTCGTTCAGATTGTTCCTATTCACGCCACCAAAGTTTTTTAAAATGTCACTGACTGATGAACTTACGACCGTAATATAGCAGGTGTGTCAAATATGTCGATTATACGAAGCAAGGTACTCATATGATGGTATATGAAAGAGATGTAAGGTTTGAGTTCAGAAACATCAAAAAGTAACTGAAATGAATCGGCGAAGTTGTCACAATGAAACTGTGAGCAATCAGAATTATGTAAAAGTACAAACAAAAAAGGTGGAGTGTGTACAAAGGTACACATTTCACAGGGGGTGGTTGGAAAGCAAAAAACCACATCACTAAATACATATATATATAAATATATATATATATATATATATATATATATATATATATATATATATATATATATATATATATATATATGTAATTATCTCATAGACTTGAGACCAAAAAGACTTCATCACTAGGTATATATATATAGATATGTATATGTAACGATCTCACAGACTTGAGAACCTAGAGGTAGCGGGTAAGGTAGCATTAATGCACGGCCAGTCTGGCGTTGAGTGTTGCGGCACGGCCACATAAACAATCTGCATATCTGGAATGTTTCATGTATTAAATACGTGTTCACCCCTTAGCAGCTATGTCAATATATTAAACAAAAAGTGTCCTTAAAGCGATTAGATTTTATATCAAGCGATAGTAAATTGTTTGCGATTCATACATCGGAGTCATATAAAACAAAGGATCATCAATATTTTCAACAAAAAGTTGATCCCAGGGAGCTGCATGCACCCGCGGTGAAAGATAGATGTTGTCATGTTTCCCATGTATTGAGCACGAGTTAAACCCATGGGGGTATATACAGCACGTATAATATAAACACAGGTTCAGGTGCATTACTCAAGGATAAAGGGTACTTCAAGGAATATGTATCAAGTCTTAAAGTAAAACTTTTTTTTCTTTTGTATTTGTTTTGCTTTTGCTTTTTTTTCTACTTATGTGCACACAGTGATACCTGTAAGTGCCATATTACAACAAGGACCCCACAACTGTTGGCTCCTTGATTACAATTAATGTACGTCCCTATCACATCAAGTAGATATATCTCACATATACATAATGACACATACAAGAATAAAATAATTTGAGATGGGTCATATAATGTTATAACAGATATGTCACTCATAAATAAGTAATGGTACATATTAAGAAGTATATTTAAGAGTTCATGATTACACTAATTGATCCCGACATGAAGTTATTTACGCTTAGTACGTCCATGAACACTGCTACGTACTTCCGGGGCCATGGAAAAAAGTGTAATATTGATGCTGGTCTTGAACCTGTCGTCCCGGTTGTCAAAAACTTTAGAGGTAAGAAGCCAAGTTTGTGCATAATACTATAGAGCAACGAGCAGAAAAGATTGGGCATGTAGCATCAAGTAGATGTAAATTACGAATATATTCTTACTTGTGGAACTGTAAGAGATATAAACATGGTAAGAACCAATGCGTAGATGCTGTTATCCCTGAAAGTATTATCACAAGTACCTGTTTGGGCGGTATAACACAATCCGTATATTATCAACTTTGCAAGATTTGTAATGTCTGGCTCATGAGTTACCACTGTAACAAATAGCATCGTGCTCTATTTGTAAGTTTATAAATATTCAAGGTAAATTTAAGGCTATACAGGCGACATTTAAACAGAAAAAGTCCATGGACATACGTCATAGTAAATGTGCACTATGCAAACTATGGTTTTCACTGTGACATCCAGCTAGGGTTGAATCAATCGGTAGTTTCTCTAAAATCAGAGTAGCTATAATGTCAATAAGGAAAATGTACAGAGTTGTACGTCGTAGTTACCGTGCTACTGCACATAATAATGGGAAGTTTCCCTGGTTCTGGCCAAAAAATGATTGAATATGAGTGGACCACAGGTTGCGCATCGACACAGCATGGACTAGGTAGTTACCGTGCATCTGCACATAATTATCGGAAGTTTTCTTGGTTCTGGCCAAAAAATGATTGAATATGAGTGGACCACAGGTTGCGCATGGATACAGCATGAACCAGGTTGTAGTCGGTATTATTACAAACGATAAGGAGGCAGGTATATCAACCGATCGCTATTTTGGGCTGTAAGTGTAGCTTAACAGACCAATTATAATAATGATAACATTTAACTTTCATTTTAATATTAAGTGTATTTGTTCGTCACGCCACTGAGGTATCTGATGCTTTAGGTCCAACGGGTATGATTATATTAATGTGAAATAAATGAGAAAAATTGACAAAGTGACGTACCTAATACTAAGTAATAGGGGCGACATGTTTGAAAAGGCTGCCACCCAAAATGCCATAAAGACTTTCCGGACAAAAGATGTTTTGTTCGGAAGTCAAACACATTGTGGCGGGTAACACCATCGTGTTAAAGTACAAATTGAGTGGGAACAACCATGGTAAAAATATACATGTATTTGAAGGGTTACTGAAAAACTCATGATAAATTCTACTTACTTGTAGAACATGAAAAAGAGTTTGTTCACACTATGTCGTAACAGTCATTTATTAGACATTGTCACTTTAGTGTCCTTTTCAAGAAAGCGCTCAGCTATGGTTTCTTTTGCAGCTTTCGGGTATATCGGGTTACGTCCAGGTATTTGTAGTTGCAGGTACGGACACGACTTGAGATATTTGATGCGGGATTTTTGCTTTATGTCGGGTGGCAACGCTTTTCTTACTGTCATGAGTTCGTTTTTGAGTGGTCGGATTATGGGCGGTAGGTCAGGCGTCAATGATACCTTACTGTCATGATGTCGCAAGTTTCTTGCCCCGCTCAGCCATTTGTTCCTGTCCTCCAGATCAACAAAAGCCACATATATTGCTACGTCACTTTGCTGGTTAAGCCTATGACAGGCGGTCATCCGCATCTCAGCAGCATCTTCAACCAATTAGTGATTTTGTGCAAACTCTACACACGCTTGTTTTGTTTCAGCTACTTTTTCTCCTGCCGGTCCCTTTACCCCAGAGATGATCAAGGACCACTTGCGGTCATGTACATCTTTGTCTAACAATTTTAGAGTTAGTTCTGTCGATAAATCAGACATTTTCTCCGACACTTTGGGTAGAACAACGTTTGTCGCTGTATGATCCTGTTGCTACAATCTTGGATATCTGTTTCCTTTTTTTTGAAGTTGGCGTTTAAGGTGCCAAGCTGCGAAACAGCATTGTTTACTTTGGCTGCATTCCCGTCAAGGCTAGACTGCAGTTCTCCACGCAGTTCTTCACGCATAATAGCGCGTTCTGATTGAAGTTCTTCACGTATAATTACACGAATTGCAGCCAAGAGATTGGCATCCACCTCAGCATCAGTGGTACTACGAGTGGCACGACGTGATTGTCTTTTTTAGCATCCTCCATGTCTATACTATCCGAATAGTTCCAGAATATGACACCAATGTACGTTTGTCTTCATTCAAACACAATGTGACCGCGGCCAGTACAAACTGTGAAAAATATTACGTCCTATGCCCATGGACGTACCAGTTCAAAATGCATGGCCAAGCAATGCATTTGACGTAGTGTTAATTTTCAGGTACCGCTAAGATCCTACCATATTCGTTTCTTGACATGGATTTTGCTTTACATACAGTCTAGATGTTGAACACCATCATGTGAACTTCGAAAAAGTTCACTCCAATATCCAATTTCCACCAAAAACGGAAAAGTTTCAGGAGCAGATTCAAGTGTGGCGCACTTGCAAATCGCCCTCTGTCACGATTGAGCTGAAATGTGATGGATATGTTGTTGTGGAAGGGTCAAACAGTTGTTTACTAGGTGGCACTGCTTGGGATTCCTGATTTTTAAGGATTTTCAATTCAGGTTCTTGTCGTTCAATGCAGCTTTTCTATTGATTACTATGCAAGTCAATGGGCATTCTAATGCTAATTCACAGGACATCATAATAACAACAAGATGGCGCTCGGAGTGGTAGGAGCGCAGGTAACTCTGCTGGTAATCGTTGTTAGTCCCCTGCCCACTTGGTGGGGGACTATAGGTTTGCACCTCTTCCGTCCGTCCGTCCGTCCATCCTTCCGTCTGTCCGTCCGAAGCTTCTCCGGGCCATATTTCTAACACCATAACACCCACAGCTACCAAATTTAATGTGTTTGTACTTCCTAGGATAGAGGTGTATGGTGTGCCAAAAGTAGGTCACTAGGTCAAATATCAGGGTCACAGAATACATATGTATGAAAAATCTTGTCCGGGCCATAGCTTTTTTGTCTTTTTACTTAAAGTCATGAAATGTTACACAAATGTGAAGCTTAGTCTAAAAAAGTGTCATAAAGCAAAACTAGGTCACTAGGTCAAATATTTGGGTCACCGATCGATATGTAAATATACAGAAACAAATTTTGTCCGGCACATATCTTCCCTATATTAATGCTACCTCTTCAATTTTTTTATGGTGGGTAGACCTTAGGTAGTAGCTGTGCATAGGCATTGTTTTGTGTGGCTTATTACTTGCATTAATTAATTATTTAGCAAAGTTCATTAAGCAAGACAAATTTTGTCCAGGCCATATCTTCTGAACTATTAATGCTAGCCCTTTGAATTTTTTGTGGTGGATAGACCATAGGTAGTAGGTGTGCATAGGCATTGTTTTGTGTGGCTAGTTACTTGCATTAATAATTATTGAACAAAGTTCGTTAAGCAAGACAAATTTTGTCCGGGCCATATCTTCTAAACTAATTTTTTTATGGTGTGTAGACCTTAGGTAGTAGGTGTGCATACGCATTGTTTTCTGTGGCTAATTACTTCCATTAATTAATTAATTAACGAAGTTCATTAAGCAAGCTCAAGATACAATACAAATTTTGTCCGGGCCATATCTTCTAAATTATTGATGTCAGCCCTTTGATTTTTTTTATGGTGGGTAGACCTCACAGGGAATATGGTAATGGGCACCGTCCGTGTGTCCGTCCGTCCGTCCGTCAAATATTTGGGTCACAGTAATGCATAAGTGTACAGTATTTTCATGTCCTTACTGTCATTCTTAAAAAATTTTGACTTCTTGTTATAAAAGTTTACTGATAATGTATTGTGCCCTAAAGTGTCACGACGCAAAACTAGGTCACTAGGTCAAATATCTAGGTCACAGTGTAAACACCATGTAAAACCTTGTCCATGCCATATTTCCCTTACTATAATACCTACAGCTATCAAATTTATTATTTTAATACTACCTGGGGAGTTGTTGTGTCACATGGCAAAAGTAGGTCACTAGGTCAAATATCTAGGTCAGTGTGAAATCCATTCAAAATCTTGTCCGGGCCATAACTTTTTTGTCCTTTTACTTAGATTAATGAAATTTTACACAAATGTGAAGCTTAATCTAAGAATGTGCCATACTTTTAATTTTTTTTTCATCTAGGTCACACCCCTATATAGTAGTCCATTCAACCTCGTGGGTGACGAGCAGGGGACTATGTATTGCTCTGCAATACTAATTAACTTGTTTTATCAAGTTTGCTAGCCGGAAACCTTTTTCAAACCTGTACAGGAGACTCTACTGACACTAGAAAAGTCCCGAGCTGTGAACTTTAGCCGGGTAAGCTAATGGAAAGTTGTTTTTCAATTGACAGCCAATGTTCATAGGTGTTGTCTCTATTAGCACCCTCAACCATTGGGTCAATACATAGAACTTCTAGCAAAAAGAGCAAGGTGGATTTCAGTTTTACATCTTCATATTGCCTTTACTGATCGGCATAGGGGTAAATCCAGGTCCGGCCGAATCCACAATCAGTATGCACTACCAAAACTGTCGCAGCATTTGCAGTAAACTCCAGGATTTGCAACTTTTATGGGTGATTGCTCTTTTGACATTTATGCCACTACTGAGTCTTTGTTAAGGCCTGAAATACTAGACACAGAAATTGTGGATGTGTCCTGGTACAATATATACCGTCGTGATCGCAAGGACACATTATCTACAACCAGACAGGTGGAGGGGTTTTCACTGCAGTGAAACATAAACTTATATCAAGACGTTGCAATGAACTAGAAACTTCAAGAGAAAACATTTGGGTTGAAATTTCTCTTCGTGACAGAAAACTTTTCATTTGCAGCGTATATATACCTCCTGATTCAATTTCCGATGGTATAGAAGATTTCTGTGATTCGCTTCAGAAGGCTAGTATCAAGTGCAGTGAAAAAGACCTAATCCTAATTGTAGGTGATTTCAACCTGTCAAAGTTGACTTGGATCAGGGAGCAGGACGGGTCAACAACACCCAGTCCAACAAACTGTCAGGAATCGAAGCGTTTTTGTGACTTAAGAGACGAGTTTAGCCTCAGACATCACAACACTGAACCTACGTTGGGATCAATGTATGTTTGACTGATCGAGCTGTGCAGTCTGACCCCCAGGCTCTATCAATTGATTTTCACGTGCCACGGTTGGTCACTCCAAGCAATGTGACATGCTCGGTTTTCAACTTTAAAAAGGCTGATTTTGAACAAATTGTAAAGTACTGCAGTGACTTTTTTTTGGTAAACCTCTTAATATCAAAGTCCTGCAGTGACTTTAATTATATTTCTTATATTAAGAATTTCAAAAGTAAGAGGAAAGGGTTAATGGCAGTAAAAGTTGCACACTAGCTAAATTGTAGTTATTTGTGGATAGGTGATGGAACCGTCTTATGTAGTATTTACTTTAAGCAGTTCAGATGCACGTGGGTCATTAACGAGTCATTAATCACCACACAGGGAGAAGCCAATAAGACTGTAAAATTACGTTCTGGTCGTTAAATAGTCATTTAGTTTTTACTTGATGAAGAGTCAACAAGGCATCTGGTCCATCCTTGCTTATGTAGTCATGAAGTCGTAAATATCGCATTAAGCTATTTGGTAAACCAGACATTCAGATATTATTGTAAACATTGAAGTATTTATTGAAAACAGGCAACTGGTAAAAATATACGTTCTTTAAACAGTACGAGACTTCACTGGCGCTTCTCGGTGCTGATCTAAGAAAGATTACATGAGTTCATTAGTCATTGTCGTTATGAGTGTATTATCAAAACAGAACCTATGAGAGCATATTGGTGACTCAGTGAAGGTGACGTGTATTCTACATAAGCTATGTACATCAGAAATAAACAGCCTTTCTAACCATCTTGGCCACTGAACGGACGTGTTGGGTTGTCTCTCCCCCTGCTTGCCTGCGCGACTGTATTATTTCATCATACCTGAACTATGGAACAGTGAATCTTCTGAACTGACGCGAGTCAGCGCGTTTGCCAACAAGCCCTAACATTATAAAGAAAGTAAAGGACACCTCTCTCTTCTAGGGAGTGAAGAACTTTACAAAATGAACAAACTGTTGTCTCTATATCATTGATCTTCTATGTAGTACATGGACTCCGTTGATGAATGTGTTGATTTTTTCTATTCGTATTTATATTGTGTGATCAGGAATGTGTTCCAACAGTGCAATTGCGAAACAAAACATACCCTGCATGGTATCATAATGACTTAATCTGTCTTGAGAAACAGAAATAAAAAGCTAGGAGAAAAAGCAGGAAAACAGGTCATCCTGATGATAAGTATGCCTTTTCGGAAACTAGGAAAGCATTCAAGAGCTTAAGGGACTTCAAATACACTGACTATATTCAACAGGTAGAAGAGTCAGTTAATGGGAATTCCAAAAGATTTTGGTCATTCGTGAAGGCCAAATACAAATGTGCAACGTCCCGAGCCAAGTAACCCATCGGACTAAAACTGCTACAGATTCTCAAGGCATAGCATAACTTTTCTGTCATTTTTTGAGTATGTTTATGTCAAAGCAGATCTTATAAACGCTGCAGAATTACAAGAAATACCTATCATAAACAATCAATCACTGTCTATAATTCATATTCAGCTTCAGTCCGTTGTGAAAATACTTAAAGAGACGGATCAGCGCAAAGCGTGTGGTGCTGACAACATATCTGGTATTATTTGGAAAACCTGTGCGGAACAGCTTGCTGTTCCACTGACTGTTATATTTGAAAAATGCATCAGCACAGGGGTTTTCCCTGACAGGTTCAAAGAAGCCAATGTGATACCAATTTTCAAGGCTGGCGATAAACATGACATCAGCAACTACTGCCTGGTGTCACTTCTACCGTTATTCTCCGAGGTGCTTGAACGTATCATACACGACGAGATATACCCTGTTGTAGAAGGTCGTATCAGCGAATTTCAGCACGGATTTGTTAGAGGGCGATCAACGGCTACTAATTAAGTGCCATTTGTTGATGTTTTGTCCAAATCCATAGATTCAAAGAAGCAAGCTGACTGCATATATATTGACTGTGCTAAGGCTTTTGATACGGTAAACCATCAATTTTTGCTTCACAAACTCCAAGCTTATGGTATTCACGGAACCCTACTCAAGCTTTTTCATTCTTACCTCCAAAGCAGGAGTCAATGTGTTACAATCAATGGTTTGGCATCTCTTCATTTTCATGTTCCATCAGGAGTGCCACAAGGACCCATTCTTGGTCCTTTGATGTTTGTAATATTTGTAAATGACCTCCCAACTGTTCAACAACACAGCCGGATTAGTATTTATGCAGATGATTCAAAGTTTTTTTCGTGAAGTTACTAGTATAAATGACTGTGTTCTGTTGCAGGACGATTTGATGAGAGTGTGTATTGTGGAAACTGTTGTTCAACATCCGTAAATGTCACGCTATATCTTTCACCAATAAGAAAAATGTGATATTGTTTAACTACATGCTTGATGATCAAAGATTGGGAAGAATACATGACATCAAGGACCTTGGTGTCACTCTCACATCGAACCTGAATTTCAAAAATCATGTGGAGGTCGTATGTGCAAAGTCTTTCAGAATGCTCGGGCTGATAAAAAGATCATGCGGTTCTTTTTCTTCTGTGAGCGCCCTGAAATCTCAATACGTATCACTAGTAAGGAGCAGACTTGAGTATTGTTCTGTTGTGTGGTCTCCTGAATGTCAATGTTTGTCTGAGCGTATAGAGAACATCCAGGAGTTTTATAAGATATTTGTATTTTAAAACTTTAGTTTATTACCCCGAAAAAGGATACGAACGAGCGTGCAGGATGTTTAATTTACCCATGTTAAGTGAGCGGAGAAAGGTTTTAGATCTGACGTTTTTACACGGTATAATCTCCGCTAAGTACAATTGTTCATATCTACTCGCTCAAATCCCTTTTTATGTTCCTCAAAGACACTTTAGAAAGACTCCTCTGTTTTTAATTCCTGGATCACGAATCAATGTCAGAAATTTTAGCTTCCTCCCAAGAGCACTCCGGACTTTTAACACTGTGCCTAACTTGGACATCTTCTCCACCTCTGTCAGTTTTAAAACACAGGTATCCAGTTTCTTTTACAGTTAATTCTGACAGTTGGACACTGTTTACATTTTAAGTATTTATTGGGTTTTTACCTATAATATTTTATGTATTTATATGTATATATGGTTTTATTGGGTCTGTCTTTGGGCCTGTGCCTGTTGACCCAGGGATGAAATAAATAAATAAATAAATAGACACGAAATTCACTGTTTACTTGATAACTTGAGATCTGTTTTGAGTAATCTACACATGTTAATTATTCTGTATGAAGGTCATGCTTAGACAGTACATGAATGACCTTGACCTTGTTTGTGGGGTCACAGTGCAACATACATGAATTTTACTCTTCATTATAACTTGAGAACTACTTGAACTTTGATGTTGCACATGTAAGTGTTCTTCAATAAAGGTCAGACTTACTCAGGACATGGTGTCCTTGATCCTATCCCAAGTTCATAGAGCTGCAAGTGTGATGAATGTCAAGATCAGCTGAGGCATGGGCTGTTCACACAGCCCGCTTGTTTGGATTTTTTGTTTGTTTTTTGGGGGGCAAATCTTAAAAACATCTTCTCCAAAACTGCTCATCCAGTTGTTTTGATATCACACAAGAACACTCGAACAGAGCACAACAATCTCAATCTCCAGAGTCACAAAAATTTTGAAAAAACAAAAATTAATAATTGCTTATCAGGTGCTGATAGTTCTGAAATAGACAATGATGATGATGATGATGATGATGATGATGATGATGATGATAAACCTTCCACCAGCAGAACAATTTCTAAAAAGAGGAAGGTAGAAGAACCTGAAGAGGAGGAAACAGCAACACAAACTTCCTTGATGAATTCGAGGAGCCTCTAATGAAGAAACTTATCCCTTTAAGGACTGAATACAAATACTCTGGACAGGAAAAACTTACTGAAGCCCAGTTTTGTATGTTCACCACTGATAAGAGCAAAACCCAACTACTTCAGGTCAGTGAACAACGTCAACAGCGTTCATCTTCAGCTTACCTCTCTTTCAAGTCAACTGCATTTACCTCGTGATCCTTTTTTTTACTACCCATTCATCCATCTTTATGCAGTTCATCAATTTGTCACACCATCTACTTGTAAAAATGTTGTTCTGATGTTTTTCAGACCTGGCTGGAATGTACATTATTTTAAAATTTATTCAGTGGTATGTGCTGTAATCATTTCCTTGACTAGTATTTGCTCACTCTTAGAAATGCTTAAAACCAACATTTGCTAAAAATGTAATGTTTTATTGAATTAAGAAATAATGTTGAAAAATGTATTGCACTGTTTTCAGAGTGGACTACATAAGCTAGTAGCACAAAGGATTTTTTTGGTACAGTTTAATCGTTAAATAATATTGTCTACTACTTTTTAGGTCGGCAAGAAGATGTCATCAGACTTATCGAAGATGGGATGCGGTTTGATGGCTGGACACCACCAAATATTCAGGGCAACCTTGGACGACACCTGCGAGAAAAATTGAGCGGGATTATCAAAAAGAAGAAGATTGAACATTTGAAGGAGTCGCTGAAATCCAAAATGAAGAAGCATTATTGAATAACAAAATAATGAACACTTCAATGTTATTTAATGTTTCAGTTAGTTTCAAGGGTTACTTACTTGGTATCCATTGCATAGATTACCGAGAAAGGTTAAGAGATTGTTAAAATGTTTTAGTGTTTAGATTTAGCTGAATACACAATTTTACATTTTACAATTTATATTATTTATTGCTTGGACAGGGGAACAGATTCTCTACTTGCCTAAGTGATAAGAACTTGCCAGAGTAGGAAAATATGTGAAAGTTTGTCATGATTATTTGCAAACGGGTGAATAAAATATAAAAAAAGGCAGAACAGCCATATGTATATTTATCAGAGCAACCCGTGATGGTATATATCAAATCCTGGTGGCTGGACGTGCATATTTGCCCTTCAAGTAGAAAAACGTATTCAATTTTTATGGTTGCATTCATGCTTCCAAATTGTTAAACATTTCAATTGTGTGTATAAATTTTGTATTGGGTGTTGCACCAATCTATTGTATCATCTGTTTGATTGTCTGATTTATTTTTACCGAGTCAGAGCAAATCATTGTTTCCTTATAAATTGCATATATTCGCAGAAGTTTTCTAAGAATTGTGTTATTCGGTTTTCTCAGTCTTCTGGTAATAAATTTGAAAGCAAGAAATTCGTAAAGAATAATCTTTCTTCTGAAAATTATTCAGTGTGACTTAGCTATGTTATTTCTTTCATCTTTCTTCTACTCTCCGTGCTCATCTGTCTGGAGTTCATAAATTAAATATATACGTTTTTCTGAACTTTCAATATCAAAATATTAAGCGCATGAAAGAGTTGATTTTTTAAAAATGACTGTAAATGAAATCTGATACCGGATTTCAATTCCCCATATGCAATTTTATATCCTTTGATGAAGGATTCATCTTGATCTAGTGAAATATGTCAGATTTTTCTATTTACAAAGATATAATTTATTAAATGTCATTCTTTTTCCCTTACGACATACCGCGTTCTCATCGCGTTGGAAAGCCAGTTGCTAACAAACCACGGGCCATTATTGTGAAATTTACAACGTACAGGCTGAGACAAAAAGTGTTTGAGGCGAGAAAAAGGAATAATGACTTTTTCATTACAGAGGACCAAATGCGCAAAAAAGCGCATATCATGTACCTTGCGCACGACCTTTAAAGGCAAAACAGGAGCAATTAATGTTGGTCTAAGGATGGCAGGCTGTTCGTTCCAGAAATAAACTGTCAGGACAGTAACCAGTTTTGCCCAGTGGTTCATATCCACGACAAAAAATATTTGAACAAGTACAAGTAAGTCATTGTTACAAGTGAAAGACAACTTTCTCACGAGCTCTTGTGAACTTGTGCCGTCTTTCAATGTTTCGCATTTTGTTTTTGCTCCAAACTACCCTCGTGACTATAACAATATACCTAACGTCTATACCTATTGTGTTCCCAGGACACAGCGAGACGTTTTTTAAACTGCCATGATCTTCTGTTAAAAGGGGCAGTCTATTCTGGCTAGTGTGGTAGAAAGCCGACGCCATGTTTGCTTGTTCTGTTTTACAAATCAACAAAGGTATTTCTAAGGCCATTTTCATTAATTTGTGATTCTCTGACTTTACCCTTCATCAACTTCGTTTCAGCTTTGTATGTTTATCAGTGTATGACTTGCAGTGCAGTCTGCTTTTCTCGATCGCAAAGTATTTGTAAATGTGGAATTATTTTGTGTTATCTTTTGTACTTTAGCATTATCTTGTGCTGCATGTGCATGTACATGTACATGTACATGTACATGTATATGCTACAAATATTACTGTGCTCTCTCGTTTACATGTTTATGCTGAGACCAAGACAACTGTCTTGGTCTGAGGGTCATGTTCCAAAAGCTAAGTATGTTGCTAAGGGGGACACAACAGTGTTGTTGTTCTATCACTTCGTCTACAAATGTACTTGCACGTATTATCCTGTCACATCACGGACCCACCTTCCCTTCATATAAACATGAATACCAATTGTAACATGCCCATCGAGTTATCATATAAATTATAACTTTCAAGTGTAGTGTTAATGTAGTTGACAAAAATAGTGCTAATCTACGAAGGTTTACTTTCAACAGATTTTTTCCCAAATTTCCTGTAATTAATATGTCGTGTGACTCGTGTATCAGAGTTTGTTATATTCTTGTATATATACCAAGCATCAGTAGAGGCGCGCAGTGATTCCGATCCACAGGAACTTTTGTAAGTATTGTGCGTCACTGTTGCTGTACCGTGTATACTTGGCGTTGCTCTGTTTTAGGTTCAAACAACAAGTTCAGTATTAACCATATCTTAACTGTGCGCTTAATTACAACTTGTGTTTATCTTTATTAATTCGTTTGTCTATGTGGCATATTGCCTTTCACTGTGCCAAGATGATTGGTATTATCATACATATTAGTATGGATGTGACATAATCCAGAATTATCTCAATATAATTATCCGCATATAATTATATTATTTGATTATCACCTATATGTTCTATGTGTTCACATGCTTGTGTTTTATGTTTTTGTGTTGGGAACTGGCCAGAAAACAGGTTATGCTAGCAAACTCAGCTATTGCTGTGACTGTGTCCTTTTATTTTATTGATCGTGGAATGCTGTTCTTTGATTATCCGCGTACGTGCCCTTCAGATATGTTTTTGGTAATTCTTTACAGTTTTATGAGTATATGGATCAAGTATCTTTGTAATCTCTGCTGTAAAACTGTACAGTTGGTGCAATATTTTACTTTATATGCCAAAATTTTTAGCAAATTGCCACATTATGTTATTATTACCAGCTGTATTCTGATGACAAAACATGTAGACCTGAGTGTAATTTTCGACTATAAGTTTGCCCCGACTTGTTTATTGGTACCTTACGGAATATATCTTGTTCGCTTACAGGCATATACATATGTGACTTACCAATATGGATCTTTAGTGTATATTTATGTTACACTACTTGTCAACTGTTTGATTTATTATTATGTTGGGTGTGTTACTTATGTAGCAGTTGATAATTTTGAAATACAAAGCTCGTGTCCAGTTAGCCTTCCTGACACCTCCCCGAGTGCATGGGTCGCCAGGCTCGTATTTGTCATTTATATAACTGTACTCATTGAACATCTGGAATATATGTATTTGTTCTTACGTAGAAAGACTTGCGCTAGGATCCGCACATATAACTACGATTTTTTTTTTTTTGTGCATTTACGCCATAATTTTTGTGTCTGTACATATTGTGCTCTGATCGTTACCACAATACTATTGTTACTCTCTGGTGATATTCACACAAACCCTGGACCAAATGAGTACACTGACCTTGCACTGACCCACGTAAACATTCGAAGCTTGTCTGACCACAAATTGCGAAATATTCGAACATCACTGGCGTCAGATTTCTATGATATAGCAGTATCTGAGACGTTTCTCAACAGTTCAAAATCCAGGGATGATCTCCAAATTCCCGGTTTCTATCCCATTCTCCACTGCAACCGCGCAGGTGCGGTGGGTGGCGGCATCGCTCAGTATGCATCACGAGCCCTGTTTGTCAAAAGACGTGAGGATCTAGAAGTACCTAATATTGAGATGATATGCGCGGAACTGAGAATTCATGACAATAAAATATTGCAAGCAGTAGTATACGGACCTCAAAATTCAAGAGTATGTTTTGGGGATCATCTGGAAGAAAGTTCGGAATTAGCCTATGCTAGTGGCATCGGTAATGTAATGATAGTAGGCGACCTAAATGTTGACCCTAGTACATCACATGGAAATAAATTACGTCACTTTTGCTCTTATCACAATTTATCTATCCATGTACGAGAACCTACCCGCATTACTGAACACACATCCGCCTGTTTGGATCAAATTTTGTCTAATAGACCCGACATAGTTAAAAGTATTTCTGTAACTCCTCCAGTTTCACATAATGACCACTGTACCGTATCGGCCCGATTACTTTTCCGGATCAAAAGGAACCCGTCTTATGACCGATTAATTTGGAATATAACAAAATAGATTTTTGTGAACTACGAGAGTCTTTACAGCCAGCAGACTGGGACTCTTGCCTCCATACAGATAATATTGATACCACTTGTAGATTATGGACAGAAACATTTCTAAACGTAGCTCACGAGACTATCCCTAATAAAACGGCAACAATTAGACCGAGCGACAGCCCATGGTTTACTTCCAGATTGCGCACGATGACAGGGAAAAAGCTAAGATTACATAATAAAGCCAAAAATAGTAATAACAACATTCAAGTTTGGGCGTATTATCGACGTTTTCGGAATCATTATCAAGAAGAATTGAAGTTAGCTGAAGAGATGCATAACAACAAATTGAAATACAATTACGTAAAGGAAAGACAAAGCATGGTAGAGAACAGTAAAACAATTCTTAGGCCGATCCAAAGAGCACACTACTTCATCTCTATTATGGGAAGACAAGGTCCTCAGTGATGACAAATCTAAAGCAGAAGCTTTAAATTGTAATTTTTTAAAGCAAAGTACTGTGGAATTTGTGGAGGCAAGAGTTCCAGAATGTGAGCCTAACACACCGGAACACTTTTTAAATGAAATTAATATTATGGAAGGAGAAGTTTTTGACATTTTGAAAACCTTGAATGTTTCCAAAGCGTCAGGCCCAGACGGCATTAGTCCAAGGATGCTCAAAGAAGCGGCTCCTTGCATTGCAGACTCTCTTGACAAATTATTTAA
>CAXHWN010000208.1:0-31000 GCA_964020975.1 Hermodice carunculata | reverse complement strand
TTTAAGTCTTACACTGAATAAATTCCCTAGTGATTAGAAGAAAGCTAATGTACTGCCACTTCATAAAAAGGCTCCCGAAAACACATGTGAAAATTATCGTCCCATATCTCTTTTAAATGTTGTAGGAAAGGTATTTGAAAAAAATATTTTCAAACACCTTTATAACTTTTTTCCCCAAAACCAAGTGATTACACCTTTTTAATCCGGCTTCGTAAGAGGCGACTCTACCGTCAATCAACTATTATATCTTTATCAGCAATTTGCAAAAGCCCTGGATGAGCAAAAAGAAGTGAGAATAATATTCTTTGGCATTACTAAAGCATTTGACAAAGTATGGCACGAGGGTCTGATGGTTAAACTCAAGAAGGCGGGAATTTCGGGGTCCTTGCTGGAATGGCTCAAAGATTATTTAACGAATAGAAATCAACACGTATTTTTAAATGGGCAATGTTCTAGTTGGGGTCCGATAAAAGCAGGAGTTCTGCAAGGTTCAGTGCTGGGTCACTTACTCTTCTTAATTTATATTAATGATATAGCAAACATTGCTAATTCACATATCAGACTATTTGCCGATGATGTTACATTATTTCTTGAGGTTGAGAGTCCATATCTGTGGACAGTAAAACTTTAAATTGGTGCCTGTACTCATTCGACTTATTTCACCTTGTATGTTGTACTTTGTTTCTGAACCTGGTATGGACCATTTGCCTCTAAAAAACATGACTCACATCAGTGTAGATGAAAAACATGTTCATGTATCTGAACTTGATTGTGATGGCTATATCATAATTGGAAATTTGGACATGTTTGCAAATATGCAAAAGTAAGTGTATTATCTTGACAGATCATTTACTTTTCCTATGCGGAGCAAGTTAAGACATGTTCCAGGACATATTATTGATATGTATGGTCACTTTTCCTTGATACAATGTGGCCGACTTGGGCCTCTTAGGTCACATTTTCTAACAGATTTGTCCTGCGCAGAACTGAATCAATGTTTAATTGACTTTGTCATGGTTGGAACATCATCAGAAAATGGTTGAATTTTTCTGTCAAGGAAATCTATGTCAATGGTGAATTTTAAGTCCAGTTTGGTAACTACTTACAAGCACGTTTAGGAAATGAGGGCTGTGGAACTGTTAAATGCGCTTGAGTTTTCATAATATATTAAGGAGTGGATACCTACTAATACAATTGAGGAAAATATCCTGCCCGTAGGGACTTAATTATCCTATAGTTCACAACCACCATCCCTTGTTTCCTTATCAAAAAATGCAATTCAGGGAAACATTAAGGATCATGATGCATATTATCCACTGTTAAGACGTGACCTGGTTTTGTTGGTATCTGTTGTTCATAAAACAACTGAACCATTATTAATTGCACAGATTCGAAGTGCAATAAATCAGAATGGATCTGAATCGTCACCAGGGGCAGTGCGCATTTATAACCCCCCCCCCCCCTTGATGCATACTAGAAGCCCAGATATGAGACAAAAACTTTCTCTTGCATTGCTATCAGTTGCTGTTGCTCTAGGAGGATAACTTGTCAAGAGCAAGGGGACTGCAAATATCATCTCCAGAGAAAAGGCCTTACTTGAGGCAATAGCAGCTGCATTTGACTATATATATATATATATATATATATATATATATATATATATATATATATATATATATATATATATATATATATATATATATATCAATGGATCACCACTGAGACTTGAAATTGTGTGCACCGGGTTAGATTCATTGTTTTGGGATCTGCGAGAGCTTTTTCAAGTTATTGCTCAACACTTGGTTGTTCTGCCCACCGCAATGCTAGACTGAGATAAAATTCTTACTGAATGTTATGATATATTGTCAAACAGCAAGTAATATGTATGGCCAGCAAAGATGCATCTACATGCGCTGAGAAGACAAGAACCACAAATGTCAGCTGAATTGACACAAATGTCAGCTGAATTGACACATGTTAGTTCAGCAGTTAAATACACGGTGGAAATGTCAATTTTTGAAAAACACAAAACAGAGAAAAAAGATAAAGGAAAAAAACAAACATGAGGTCATGTGGGTATTTCAGCTTCAGCTGTCACATGGCCAAGCAAAATGGTGCAAAAATAAAAATAAAGTTGTCCACTTTGTGTTGGGACAAGAGAGACCTCGCTATCAGGAGAGGATCTCCAACTGGAACCATCACAAACTGAAATTATATTACATACATTGCCTGCTGCACCCATATCAAGGAAAGGGTCCATGTAACATTCAATTTAGTTAGTGTTTCTCACACCATCATACCATGGAGTGATATTTTAAAAAGTTATAATTGTATTTCTAGTAAAACTTTGGGAAAATGTAATTGGGTAAGTCTGCTTGGACACAATATGGGTAATTGTTCGTTGCCCATGTTGTGTTTAAGTAGGCTTTGGTTACTAAATGAAACCCAGGTATACTGTTCAAGTTGTCCCCCAGTCGGGCTGACCCTCCCGTGCCCCCCCCCCCCCTGCACCCAGATGCAGTGGGGGATCCGGGGGAGGGCTCCGTCTCCCTGGGGGCAATTAAACATACATAACCAGGACTAATATGGCATTTAACTTTAAACTCTTTTCTTTAAATATAAGAGGTTTGGCAGATGCTTTTTAACGTAGATCAGTCTTCCACTGGATCAGAAAATTTCATCAAGGTATTTGTTTCCTCCAAGAATCTCACAGTACGTTTGAATTTGAACAGGTTTGGAGAAATGAATGGGGAACAAACATTTACTTTTCACATGGTACAAACAATAGCAGGGGAGTGTGTATTCTAATGCCAGTTAAATTGGACTATAAAGTTCAAAAAAGAAGTTAGTGATTCTGAAGGTAGATACTTCATACTAGACATTTTAATCAATGAAGTAAGATTTATTTTGGTTAATGTATACGCTCCCACAAAAAATAAAGAAAAAGAACAGATTGTATTCTCAGAAAATTTATTTAAATTATTGTCAGATTACGATGGTGAAAACATCATTATTGGTAATGATTTTAATAAAGTTCTAGATCCAAACCTTGATAAAAGGGGAGGAACTTATACATCAGTGTCTAAATATGGACAAGGAATAAAGGACTTTCTGATGGAAGAGCTAGAATTGGTAGATATTTGGCGCCTCAGAAATCCTGGTTCTAAGATATACACTTGGCAACAGAAACCCCCCTTGTTGAATGTAGATTAGACTTTTGGCTGATTTCTTCCTTTTTATCTTCTTATGTTCAAAATGACAAAATTAAACCTCCAATTAAAACTGATCATAGTCTTATATCACTTCATCTCCAAGGCAATCTTTTGGAAACCAGAGGACCAGGGTTTAGGAAATTCAATGCAAATTTGTTAAATGGTATAGAGTATGTTCAGAAAGTTAAAGATTTAATAAAGGATTATAAAATATATTGATTTGGAAGACAAGGGACTATTTTGGGATTCTGTGAAGTGCAAAATTAGAGGTATGAAAATTAAATATGCAAAACATAAAATCTTTCAGCAGCGTGCAGAAGAAAAAGAACTGCAACAAAAATTAGATAATATACTCTCAAAAGATACACTGCAAGAAAACCATATTAGGGCATCAGAAATTCAGAACAAGTTAACCGAAATAAATGATCGACAAACAAAAGGCATGATGGTTCGTTCTCGTGCACGATGGACAGAGCTTGGTGAAAAGAACACTCAATATTTTCTAGGATAAGAGAAGAGAAATTATAAAAACAAATGTATTACTAAACTAATTAAGAATCATGTTAAAATGACAGGTAGTGAAGAGATATGATGTGAAGAAGTATTATTTTATAAAAAATTGTATTCATCCAAAGAACTGGATTGGGATCAACTTATGCAGGATAATATGGCAAAGGAATTATTAGAAAACTCAGAGATGCCTAAACTTAAAGATATAGATAAAATGATTATGGATAAAATTATAAGTGCCTTTTATTATTTAAGAATGGAAAAAGCCCTGGTTCTGATGGCGTCACAGCCGAGTTCTATATTTTTTTTTTTTTTGAGTGCCAATATGTTGGTAACCTGTTCCAAGTCAGGTAGAAGATACTCTCATTCGTTTAAATCTCATTACTGTTGGTCATGGATCCTTCTGACGACGAACACTAGCATGTCTTACTATTTCGTAAATGATCCTGGATCTGACAAGGTTAAACTGGTATTTGGTTTGGTCTCATCACTATCATTGAAAACTGTTATCCACTTCTCTTTTCATGGAACCCTTATATATTTGGTAACAATTTGAACATTCAGGCATTTTCTGCATATATTGCAGTGCTGTAAGTGTTCCAAGTGTAGTGAAACTGATTTTGTTTTTTATAATTGTCTGATGAATATAGTTTGTTATTGTGAAAGTCATGTCAGGTTGGCTCAAAGTGATTAATGTACTCTTTCTCTGTCTCTCTCTTGTATAAATAATTAGCATCTAAATCAACTGACTGACAAATTGAACTACGTCTTATTATAAATGAAAAATTTAAAACTGTTACAGGAAAACAGTTATACTTACAATTACCTTTAGGAATTTCAAATGATCCCTCTCTCTCTCTCTCTCTTCATAAAACCGAATTCTTTCTCTGATAAAGGTAGTAGAATTTTACAATTTGACCTTTTGAACTTCATAGAACCACGAGTTAGATGTACATTATGCTTGGCTGACTTACAGATGACTTACAATGGCATACTACATTTTTGGAATTCTAAATTATTACCCTAATAATTGACTTATTAGATGATTTTTGGGATTATATGCTTTCTTGAACATTTAAATGTCCTTTCAAAAATACTTCTGGAAACCAACTTGAAAAGTGACTGCTATCCTTAAAAATTTTGACTATTGTAATGCATTTTTGACTACTTTTTAATGATTTGAAGCCTAATGTCACTTGCTTCTGGCTGACGTTTAACATTTGAACCAATGTACTTACTATATTTGGAAATTCAAACTTTTCTTTTTGAAATACTCTTAGTTTATCTCCTTTAAAACAACATCATGTCTTTAACTATATGCCTAAACACATCGAATTATATAATATTGTTGTTTAGGTTCTTATTGATGGTCATTTTAGGCCTAGAGGGCTTTTCTGATGGATTGATGTTGGTGTTGGGGTCGCTTTGTGGACTTATATGGATGATGATCATTGTTGAGATGGTGGTTGCAAGTAGTACCTTTTTAAATACTGAATTGTATTAACATTTTCAACAAGTTAAGAACCTCCGCTTACAAATTCTCTGATGTGCTGCAAATTTTGGTCCCTTTTCATAAATTGTATGGTCCTGTATATGCATGAATGATGCAACTGTTCAAGCCAATTTACTGAAATAGGCCTGTAATTTCAAACAAAACTTTTTGCATTCTGTCATGTGAAAACTAGATAAAGTTTTTTTCCCCCTATGGACCTTTGCACTTACGTTTTGGTCTCTTTTGGGTAAATACGAACTATAAATTTATATGTTTCAGCTATACATACCAAGGAACATTGCCTTTGGTTGGAATTGACTTGGATTTGTTTCGTTAGGACTACGGTTTGGATATGGTAATGACACTGTCTAATTCATGAAATGGTTGTTAATAGTTTAAATTACGGATTTGAAAAACAAGAACTATCCATTGATCAATGTAGAGGAATCATTTCACTAATACCCCAAAAAGATAAATCTCGTACTGAATTAAAAAACTGGAGACCTCTTCCTTTATTGAATAATGACTATAAGATTTTATCAAAAGTTTTAGCCTTGAGACTTCAGAAATGTTTGTCATATCTCGTCCAGGAAGACCAGATTGGCTACATTAAATGGAAATTTATTGGTGAAAATATCAGAATTGTTTCAGATATTATACAATATTATAAGACAATAATCTACCTGGTTTGCTGCTCCTCATTGATTTTGAAAAGGCCTTTGACACTATTGAATGGAGTTACATAGATAAAGTGCTTCATGCGTTTAATTTTGGGCATATTTTCAGACAATGGATACAAGTACTGTATAAAGGAGCTTCAAGCTGTGTAATTAATAACGGTTATTTCTCTGAATTCTCCTTCATATCACGAGGTGAAAGATAGGGTTGTCCCCTTGCACCGTTTCTGTTTGTCTTACCAGTCGAACTTTTAGCCATTATTATTAGGTCTAACAAAAATATTCAAGGGTTAAAATTTGGTGACCAAGAGATAAAATTTAGGCAACTAGCAGATGATACAACCTGTTAAGCCTACATTTCTGATCAAAAGTCAAATTTGTTATTCAAAGTGTTATTCAAATAAATTGGGACTTTTTTTCATGATTGAGTTGTAATATAGAAAAAACCAGTTGTTTATTGGCTTGGGGTACAAAAGTTTGATGAAGCCTGGGATTTACCTGTGTTTTGGAGTGAGGGCAAATTTTCTACCATGGGTATCACTTTTCATGAAGATGAAAATAAAATGAGTCAGCTTAATTGTGTTTGAAATTCCAGAAACAAACTTTCACTTCTTTTGGGTGCTTGCTTATGTCAAAATTGCTACATTTACTTGCAAAATGTTATCTGTGTAAGAGCTACTCATGTGCTCGCCGAACTGTGCATATGTATGAAAGGTAAAAGTGAAGATGGCATAGAAGAGGACATGATCAAAGGGAGACAGGGTAAACATAGATGCTGGGAGCGGTAAACCTAGATGCTGGGAGCAATCGATGCAGCAGAGGGGCAGTAATGGAGGGCCGCATATCAAATGAAGGTCATAGGAGGTACACTCTGGCAAGCACTTTTTGGATTAAAAATATTTTGTTGGGTCTTTAAACACGTCTTATCTTGTACATTGATATTGATGCGACTGACAATTGTATGCATGGACCTATATATGTGCGAGATGTTCAATAAATAATATTGAAAAAAAAAATTGGTCAGAGAGTTACACCACCCTCTGTCCCTTGTGTTTCCATTGTACAGATGTGAAAGAAAGCCTGGGAGCTGGGTCTTGGCTGTTCCAGTGCCCATGCACTACCAGCAGGCAAGGTCTAGCTCCCTTGAAGTGGGTGTGTACACCAAAACCAAAAGGGAGATTTGTGTTCACCCTTTTAGTCTGACCTCACCCAAAGCAAAGCACTTTGCAGGGGAGTGTAATAAACCTGTGAGAAGGTGACTGAATAACAAAAATGTAGAAAAATAGACAACGTGTTCCTGCCAAATGATGTGAATGGTCTTTCCTGCATGGTGGTACCATGCAGGCAGCAGTGCAATCATTGTCTTGTGCCCAGGTTGCCATTTCACAAATGTGAAGTGAGTTGTAGCATACTTACTGACAAATTACCTCGTAAAAAGGATGGGGTATTCACCATTGCGTAGTTCTTAAAATGTTGAGCTCTATTAGGGAGACTTCACCAAAGCACTCTAATACCAAATGTTCCAGCTATGATGATGGACACATGGTTGAGCTGTGTTAAGATGGCAAGTCAGAATATTTATAACAGCTAAGGTCATTGCGACCAAGTGCAGAATGTAGCACTAAATATACATGAGCGCAGATACAAATTCTGCACTTGACACCCTGGACAAACTTTTGGCTAGCATAATTATATGAAATGAAGACCTAAATGTTGAGCCCTGACTGGTGACATTAGGAGCTGATTCTAGCAAAGTAGTGTCGAACCACAGCTGACGAATTTGTGGAATCATTCCATTTACTCTGTTGTTCACATGTAATATTGACACAGACCCAGGCAGAAAATCGACAACAGATCATTCCTGACCACAAAAGGGGCAACCATTGCCAAACATCTGACCACTGTAGAATACAGTTATTAACTCATTCCATACCATTCCCTAATTTTTCCGTATATTAACCTAGATTTAACAAGACAATTGCATATTTAAATTCTTCATGGAAAGGGCTTTGATTCAAGTACCAACATGCCTATAGCCCTAAGTCAGTGCCAGAACCACTGACCAATGCCTGTGACCATAGTATGTAATGAGTTAGCTGGGACAAGCGAAGCTGGCCCCGACCACATGGAACAGCTTCAGGACAACTTCAAACCATCTTTAATTTGTCACCACCCAAATGTATTTGTGGAACGCATCTGACTTCCACCTACCTTTTGGGCGAATCTGGCTTTCAGAAACCCCATTGTGAGGAACCTATGCTGCTGCATCGATGCAAAAGCTGTGACCCTTGTACAACCTGCGGTCTAAGTTGCAGAAAGTAAGACAATTTCTAAACTAAGCATCACAGTAAGACCTACACACTGCTTTTCTAAAAGTGCTTTGAAATACGTTTTCTGGCATGGGATCCCTGATTTTATAGTACTTGATCAGCAGGAATACTGGGCAAAAATCTGTAACTTGTCACTCTGAAAACTATAAAGTGTGGCTGATGATTCAAATTGTGTTTGAAATTCCAGAAACAAACTTTCACTTTTTTTGGGATGCTCGCTCATGCCAAAATTGCTACATTTACTTGCAAAATGTTATCTGTGTAAGAGCTACTCATGTGCTCGCCGAACTGTGCATATGTTTGAAAGGTAAAAGTGAAGATGGCATAGAAGAGGACATGATCAAAGGGAGACAGGGTAAACCTAGATGCTGGGAGTAATCGAAGCAGCAGAGGGGCAGTAATGGAGAGCCGCATATCAAATGAAGGTCGTAGGAGGTAGACTCCCGCAAGCACTTTTTGGATTAAAAATATTTTGTTGGGTCTTTAAATACGTCTATTTTGTAAAAATATGAAATCACAGAAAGATATGTTGGTATCGCCTGTGGAGCAACATTTTAAATGAAGAGAACATGTACATAAAGTAATAATCCTGCTGTCATTATGAGCCAATGGTTGCCTAGGGATAATCATTTACAAAATTTTGCATGAGTCCTGCACTCTGTGATATGGGGGGGGGGGGGGCAAGCAAGGAATTAATGGGATGAATTTGGCTAACTGCAGGTGATTTGAAATGGCGGTTGGGACTTACCAGCTCTGTCGAAAAAGTACTATAAAATTAAAAATTAGGCTGCGACATATGGCATTGGCCCTATGGTCGATAAGACCTACAATAAGCAGAGCTCAAATTTGGATATTGAAAATCAAACAAGCCTCTACCAGTTTCCTGATGCACTTCATAATGAGCATGTCTGGTGCAGACTGGCTATTGATAATAGAAGTCAGCGCTTCATCCTCAGTCCTCAGCAAAATGCAGTGGTTCTGCAGGAGTGATCCTGAGGTACACATTTCTATGAGTATGGGGACCAATTCCAAAAATGCAACGTTGAGGGATTGCCATGATGGTGGGAAAACCACATGCAGCCAATGAGAACAAAAAAATAGCCCTATAGCCGTAAGCTGCAGCATCATTAACGAGGAAAATTTTTGAGCTTTACAGCCATTTATCATTGATAAACATGTATGCTTAACATTGAATTGAGACAAAAATTCAAGCCAACAGGCCATGTAGGCAAGAGCCTCTTTATTAAGAGATATGTGATGATACAGTTGAGCATTCCTTTTGCTGCCAATGTGTATCAGTCACCTTAGAAAAACATGGCTTCCTTAAAAAATAATGTACGTTGAATACAGGGACCTGATCAGGGACTGTAGTTTGTGGAGATTCATGCTGCCCTTTTTTCCTGTTTGTCAGCAAAAAGGATATACCTTTTGAAATTTTGTCTTGTGGAAGCTGCAATTCCATGCACACATCATCCATCTCTATACCCAAAATAGACAAGCTTCTGAGTGGATACAATTGTCTTATCATGTGCAATGCAGATCCCACAATGTAGGGAATTCATGCGTTGCTGTCCTACAGCCTTTCTTGGTGGCATCAGCTCTCAAAAATCATCCAGACAATGCATGCAACATGGCACTTTGAGTTTGTTGATAAGGACCCATTTGAGAGAGGTGCTGAAGGTGTGTGAAGTAAGGCAAAAGCTCAGGAGGCCCCCATTCAGAGGCATCTGTCATAGTAATAGTAGCCCCCATGAAAACCCATAAAGCTACAGTTTTTTGGTGTGATTTGGATGAGCCACAAGGCTTGTAGCATGTCAACTTTGCCCATGTATGCATTGGGACCCAAGGATCTCCGATGTTTATGTACATTATCAACACCAGCATAGTCAACATGTGAACATTCCCCTGGGATAGTCTGATTTACTAAACCAAAACTGTCCCCATTGGTTTGCAACAGATTGCAAAAATCTCCATGTTTTGGGGAAACAGCAATAAGAGCCTAACATAGAGGATTGTGAAGGGATTGATAGTCAAATGGCTGGTGACTTGACCTGCCAATTGTTATTTTGATTTTTTGTGGGACAATGTGGGGGTGAAACCTACAACTTTTTGGATTTTTGCAATTTTGGCTGACCTTTTCACCTTCAAATGTAAGTAAAAACCAACAAGTGAGACCTTTGACCAAAAAATCTTTTTTGTCCAACGGGGGTAGGCCACAAAGTAACTGGCCGGTGTCCTTACACTGACTGGAGTAGGGGGCTCACCTGGAGTGTCTGCAGCCAGGAGAGAAGAAAGTTTGAAATTGGTCTGTAGAAGCAGACTCTTGGTTGGTTTCCATATGTCTGTTTGATCGTTTGAAAATGGGGTGTGGTGCTGGGCATTTGAAACATAAATGTTTATATGCACAATGGCCTAATCATGGATTTCCCCTGTGAAAATTGAGGCAGTATCCCATCGGCATCAAGTCCTTCTTTCTGTTTTCGTTTTTGATTTTTCAGAAAGGGCTGATCCCCTGATTAGTTGTCACACTTCCTGACCATGGGCCATGACATCCCAATATTCATATTCATATTATCTACTCCATGCCATTGTAGACCGAATGAGACTTTCATATGATGGGAACATTCATCATAATAATGCCAATCTACCCCCTCAATGGCAATGTTATGTACTAGGTTACAATAATAGAGCAGGTTGCCGGCCTTGCTTTGCTCCTTGAGGATTTGCACGGACATGAAAAGGTAGAAAGCATCAGTCCACAAACTTAACAACAGTAGACATTGATTGGCTTGACACCAAACTAAGGGGGAGGTATCCCCACCATTATCCAATGTACCCAGCTGAGGTTACTTCATGAGCTGGCGACAATGAAAGAAAGGGTGCACCCTGGATCAGTCTGTGTAGAGCCTGCACATTTCTGGGGGTGAGGCATCTGGCAATGGACCTGAGTCTCTGACGTGGCGCAGGTGACATAATGAGCTGGAAATACATGAGTAAGCATATCACCACGTAACTGTCCCCTACAAAACCAGAATCCATACTACCGTCACACTGTTCAAATGAGTGACTTGAGCCACAAAAGCCCATAAATGAGAGAAAATCCTAACCACAATGCTCTGGGTGTTAAACAAGCTAAGGTCCACAGGCCCTTATTCTAAAAAGAACTGAGGCAGCATAGAAACCTGTCAGATGAGCACTGCTTCAGCTTTTGTGTTGTCGCAGTAAAAGCAACTGAAAGGCCTGGGTCATGTGCAATCATTGAACTATTTCTTGGCACAAGAGACAAGTGACACAGCAAGGAACACAGTCAAATAACAACAAAAAGTGAACAGCACATATGGTGATAAAAACTGTACAAAAATAGGGTGCAAAGCACAAGTGGAACATAACATGGCAATAAAAATGGGTGCCAAGGGTGGCCTTATCACATACCACATTTTAGACAAACCCTAACGAGAGCACTTCCGTAACTGCTAATGAAAGGAGACATACTAACTATCTGGGAGACAATGTAAAAAACAAGTATTTCCAGACCATGCATTTCCAATCAAGGTGTTTCCCACTATGCAGAACCCACAACATGACCTTCCACTTCTGATAGCAACACAAAGTAAACAAACTGACAGATCTGTGACTTCAGACCAATTGCCATGAAGTGCCTACTGCATTTGATGACCTTGGACAATGCAAAGCAAGCATCCATCTCAATAGAGTAAACAGACATGGAGAAGCAGCTGGTATAGAGACTAAAAACCAAAATCAGCAATGCAAACACACTGTGACTAAAGAAAACCGTGTTACTGAATGTGCTTCCAGGTGACATTACTGTGGAGACCCATGGAAAAAAATGGCTGATCCTGTTAAACCCACTGAGTGAAGATGGCGGCAAAGTATTTCTTACTTTATAAATCAGCTATAGCATGAATGACGCCCCTACCCCCCAGGACAACCCGTCAGAACCTTGGAATTCCTTTCTGTGAACTATGGCCAAGTAATTACCTTTTATAACTGTACATTAACATTAAGGGCTAAATTTGTTTTAGGCCTACTTTAAATGAATGTGAGTGTTTTCCAAAGTGGGAGGATTGGGATCCCGTAAAACTGGTTTAACCCACTGCCAATACGTTGGTAACCTGTTCCAAGTCAGGTAGAAGATACTCTCATTCGTTTAAATATCATAACTGTTGGTCATGGATTCTTCTGACGACGAACACTAGCATGTCTTACTATTTCGTAAATGATCCTGGATCTGACAAGGTTAAACTGGTATTCGGTTTGGTCTCATCACTATCATTGAAAACTGTTATCCACTTCTCTTTTCATGGAACCCTTATATATTTGGTAACAATTTGAACAATCAGGCATTTTCTGCACATATTACAGTGCAGTAAGTGTAGTGAAACTGATGATGTTTTTTATAATTGTCTGATGAATATAGTTTGTTATTGTGAAAGTCATGTCAGGTTGGCTCAAAGTGTTTAATGTACTCTTTCTCTGTCTCTCTCTTGTATAAATAATTAGCATCTAAATCAACTGATTGACAAGTTGAACTACGTCTGATTATAAATGAAAAAATTTAAAACTGTTACAGGAAAACAGTTATACTTACAGTTACCTTTAGGAATTTCAAATGATCTCTCTATCTCTCTCTCTCTCTCTCTCTCTCTCTCTCTCTCTCTCTCTCTTCATAAAACTGAATTCTTTCTCTGATAAATGTAGTAGAATTTTACAATAATAAGGACTGTTTTACAATTTGACCTTTTGAACTTTATAGAACCACGAGTTAGATGTACATTATGCTTGGCTGACTTACAGATGACCTACAATGGCATACTACATTTTTGGAATTCTAAATTATTACCCTAATAATAAGTCAATTATTAGATAATTTGTGGGATTGTATGCTTTCTTGAACATTTAAATGTCCTTTCAAAAATACTTCTGGAAACCAACTTGAAAAGTGACTGCTATCCTTACAAATTTTGACTATTGTAATGCATTTTTAACGACGTTTCAATGATTTGAGGCCTAATGTCACTTGCTTGTTGCTGATGTTTAACATTTGAACCAATGTACTTACTATATTTGGAAATTGAAACACTTTTCTTTTTGAAATACTCTTAGTTTATCTCCTTTAAAACAACATCATGTCTTTAACTACATGCCTAAAACACATCGAATTATATAATCATGTTGGTTAGATTCTTATTGATGGTCATTTTAGGCCTAGAGGGCTTTTCTGATGGCTTGATGTTGGTGTTGGTGTCGCTTTGTGGACTTATATGGATGATGATCATTGTTGAGATGGTGGTTGCAAGTAGTACCTTTTTAAATACTGAATTTTATTGACATTTTCAACAAGGGAAGAACCTCCACTTAAAAATTCTCTGATGTGCTGCAAATTTTGGTCCCTTTTCATAAATTGTATGGTCCTGTATATGCATGAATGATGCAAATGTTCAAGCCAATTTACTGAAATAGGCCTATAATTTCAAACAAAACTTTTTGCATTCTGTCATGTGAAAACTACATAAAGTTTTTTTCCCCCTATGGACCTTTACACTTACGTTTTGGTCTCTTTCGTTAAATACGAACTATAAATTTATATTTTGCAGCTATACATACCAAGGAACATTGCCTTTAGTCGGAATTGACTTGGATTTGTTTTGTTAGGACTACGGTTTGGATATGGTAATGACACTGTCTAATTTGCTACAGTTCAGATGTACACGGTTGTTAAAGTACTTTTAAAACATGACTTACTATCTTATCTTTAATGTGGCCACTCTGTGTGTTTGAAGCAGTTGTCATCGTTAGTACAAATACAAATCCAACACTAGAAAAGAAGATTTGCTTCAAAGCAAATCTGTCTGTGTGCCTTCAAAAGTTGTAAATATTAAATGCTACAAATTTTATCCTTTGGTACTTCACATTACACTAAGGTTATGACTGGATGCAAATTAAAAAGTCCAAACGACCTTGACGTTTGACTCTGACAGGTCACAATTAAATTGCACAGTGTTATAATACCCACAATTTAAGCCCAACATGAAACAAATGGGGTGAAAATTGACCAAGTTATGGCAAGATCAAACTTTCAAAGGGCCAAATGACCTTGACCTTTGCCCTTTTGAGGGTTACATGATCTTAGAAAAATGTGCAGTGTTGCAACACCTACAATTTGAGTCCAACATGATTAGAATTGGATGGAAATTGGCCAAGTTATAACTGGATGAAACTTTCAAAGGTCCAAATGACCTTGACCTCTGACCTTTAGAGGTCACATGTAAGTTTCAAAATGTGCAGTAATACAATAGCTACAGTTTCAGCCCAACATGATCAAAATTGGATAAAAATTAACCAAGTTATGGCTGGAAGAAAGCCACCATCAAATTGGCCTTTGACCTTGAAATGACATTTGCACTTGAGATGACCTCTATCTGAAGTGAACTTTGACCTAAAAAATGATATTTTAGCCTAAAATTGACTTTTAACCTTGAAATGCCCTTTGACCTTGACATGACCTCGACATTTGAGATGAACTTTACCTTGCTATGATCGAACTCCTATACACTCGGAACCACATCTTTTAAGAAAACAGTTTGAAGGATTGTTGCAAAGAGGTTTTAAGACAATAATTAAACCCTAGACAATAGCTTTCCTTGGTGCCCTCTGAGCACTCAGCAGTATGAGTGTGCCCAAGAGAGCTGTCGATTGACATATAAAATGACGATATCGGGGTTAAAAAACAATAGACACTTCATAAACACACTTTACTTTTATCTGTGGCGAAGCCACAGATATTACAACCAGTTTTGGCGGCCATCTTTGTTTACGTGTTGCTTGGCAATGCCCAAAAAATGGGGATATCCAAGTTTCTGAACGGAAATTTGAGGTTAAAGGCCCGATTGTTGAGGTTGCGGGTCTGAAGAGCTTGAAAAGAACCATTTGTAAGTACTCAATTAATTCAATTTAGTTGAAAACTTGATGCGAAGTTGCGAAAAAACGCGCCTCTGTGTCGTGAAGAAAGTTTAGCTGCAGGTCGTTTGTTAATTTTCTGGGTACATCGTTTAATAAGAGGCGTTTTCTTATCTGTGTGTACACAAGTGTTCTAATATAAGTGCGTAATTGTCCAACCTTGATGCCAGTACAACCCTGGAGACAAAGGAACTTTTCCAAGATCAAACGGTCACCCGTGGGCATGGCGTATGCAGTCAAAATTACATGCATGCGCACAATGGCATATCGCTTCACATATTGGTCGACGTTCCGCTTGTGTTTACATCGGCCGTTAAAGAAAGTGCGTAATACTATTGACTTTTGGTTAAATTTTTGGGTACATCTTTTTATAAGAGGCTATTTCGCAAGGCAGACTTTGTTCGAAAACTTCGTCACATGTTACCTCAATACAGAATGGGAAGACGGGCTTGCGCTTCCCTGCTAAATACTGAGTGAATGAATTAAAGACCTAACCCAAATTCTTGAGTTTGCACATGCGGGTATACAAATGGAGATTTACGGTCATCTGTTTGCACGAGCACGAATCTGGTGATTATTGTGTCGAACTCTTTGGATTGCATAGACAAGAAAGAAAGACCAAAGTTTAATATAGAGGGCATATCAGAGCACTGTCCACATAGAATGACAGAATCAGTTGTATTCCAGTAACGGATAGTGTTCAAACGATCGCAATTTCACCGCAACCCAAATGAGGCCCCAGCACACGCAATGCAAAGCGAGAGCCGATCAATATTTCTGCGTGCCGTGGGGCTCCCGTTGGGATATAAGATATCAAATCAATTTAATGGAATTGAAATAAAAAGTACATGTACATAAGAATACTTGAGGCCCCTCACCCCCTATGTCAGAAGAATGTGAAATTAACCGCTGAATTACAGCACTGCAGGCTTTAGATATTATAATGAATTTGTAAAGAAAAGTAACATATTTCTCCATTTACTACTCTGGCAGATCGTCATATTGACATGCACAAGTTCCAACTTGTATCAATTTTCATCTTTCACTGTCTTTTACCCACCACACGTCATCCAACAAGGAAAGGATGCCAGACAAAGATATATTTGAAGCAATTCTGTAATATACTTTAAATGTGAAAGTTAAGTTTTATTTCATTAATATGCAAGGGAGGCCGACACTCGAACATATACTTTTAAATCAATCAACCAATACAATAAACAAATTACAATATATTTAAATAGATTGAAAGCTAATTGTTATTTTGTTTGCATCATCAAAAAGATGCAGTGCCAGTGTAATGTTTGTCAAGAATAATTTTTGTTTATAATTTTCAAGAATTTGTCAGAAAAACATTAAATAATTTGTGGAATTCAATGGAATGTTGATATCAGATAACTCAACTTAAATACATCAAATCACATTGTGATTCAGATATTCACAGTTGATAAAAATTGAAAAAAAAGAATCTCTACCTACCTGCTCTACTTTTGTGCTTCACTGCATCATGAAACACGAAATTTGTTTTTGGCCTCACACACGCTATTTGCCTGTCCAGGACTCCGCAGAATAGAAGTGCTAATATCTTATAACATCACAGTCTTGTATTGAAGTTCCTGAGTAAAGTTACCACCTGTAAAATGGCTTTGTGACTCACATTCGCTTATTGGCTCAGCTGACCTACCAGTCAGGTTGAGATATTAGAAGACTCAGTCATCCATGGCTTCTCTCTGTCCATTCACAATTCACCTTTTTTGACCTCTTCTCCAAAACAGCCAGCCAGATTCACTTCAAACTTGGTGGCTATGTACCTTGGGTGGGTCTCTACCTAAGTTTGTTCAAATGGTCACGCTCCAGTGATTTTTAGCTCTGCAGACTTGTCAGTCAGTTGAGCTTATCTTATAGTCCTCTGTCCGTCGTCCTCCCTCCATCAACAACTCACATTTTCGACTTCTCCAAAACTGCCAGATCCACTTCAAACTTCGGGGGTGGGGGTGGGGGGGGGGCCTTCTGTAGGTGTCTACCAAGTTTGTTCAAATGGTCACGGTCCAGTGATTTTTAGATTTTTTAATTAATTTTTTTGGTTTTTGGGGGGCAAATCTTAAACAAGAGGGCTGTGTGAACAGCCCATGCTCAGCTGATCTTGACATTCATCACACTTGCAGCTCTAGGAACTTGGGAAAGGATCAAGGTCATCCATGGTCTGAGTAAGTCTGACCTTTATACAAGAACACTAACATGTGCAACATCAAGGTTCAAGTAGTTCTCAAGTTATAATGAAGAGTAAAATTCATGTATGTTGCACTGTGACCCCAGAAAAGAGGTCAAAGTCATTCATGTACTGTCTGAGCATGACCTTCATACAAAAACATTAACGTGTGCAGCATCACAGTACTAACTCAAAACAGATCTCAAGTTATCAAGTAAACAGTATATTTTGTGTCAGTTGTCCTGTGAATTAGCACTAGAATACCCATTGACTTACATAGTAATCAATAGGAAAGCTGCATTGATCGATAAGTACTCGAATGGAAAATACTTAAAAATCAGGAATCTAAAGCAAAGCCACCTAGTAAACACTTTGTTTGACCCTTCCACAAGAACATATCCATCACATTTCACTTTAATCTGAGTGACGGTTCTGAGAACAAGTGAAAAATAACAAAACCATAAAAAAAAATTAATAAAAAAAAAAAAAAAATAGAAAAAATTGCAGTGCCACCTTGTGAGCAAATTGGGAACTATGCATCCCTTGGAGTGTCTATGAACAATATCAAAACAACTGGGTGAGCAGTTTCAGAGGTGAGTTTTTAAGGTTTGCCCCCCCCCCCAAAAAAAAGTCATAAAAATTCCAAAAATCAATAGAGCGTGACCATTTGAACAAACTTGGTAGAGATCCACCCAAGGCACATCCCCACTAAGTTTGACGTAAATCTGGCCAAAAGTATTTTAGTTATAACCATTACAAGTATTTTAGTTATAACCATTACAAGAAATTCCCATGTTAAAACTTTCCTATTAAAACTTTTGTAAAGATTTTTGAAAAAAAGATCATAAAAAAAACAAAATTCATTGGAACATGACCATGGGAACAAACTTGGTAGACATCCACCCAAGGTACATCCCCACCAAGTTTGAAGTGGATCTGGATGACGGTTTTGGAGAAGAAGTCGAAAATGTGAATTAGCATTAGAATGCTCATTGACTTCCATAGTGATCAATAGGAAAGCTGCATTGACCGATAAGTACCCGAATTGAAAAAGTCGTTAAAAATCAGGAATCAGCAGCATTCCCACATAGTGAACAACTTTGTTTGACCCTTCTACAAGGAACATATCCACCACGTTTCAGCTTAATCTGAGTAACGGTTCAGGAGAAGAAGTCGAAAATAGCTACAACACACATAAATTCATAAAAAAATAGTAAAATATTGCAGCGCCACCTGGTCAACAAATTAAGAACACGGAGTCCCTAGGTGTCTTTCCGTGTGATATCAGAGCGATTGAGTAAGCGCTTTCAGAGAAAACGATTTTTTAAGATTTGTCCAAAAAAAAAAACAAAAAAATTCATTAAAAATCCAAAAATCACTGGAGCATAACCATTTGAACAAACCTGGTAGACAACCACCCAAGGAACATCCCCACCAAGTTTGAAGTTAATCTGGAAGACGGTTTTGGAGAAGAAGTCGAAAATGTGAATTAGCATTAGAATGCTCATTGACTTCCATAGTAATCAATAGGAAAGCTGCATTGACCGATAAGTACCCGAATTGAAAAAATCGTTAAAAATCAGGAATCCGCAGCATTCCCACATAGTGAACAACTTTGTTTGACCCTTCTACAAGGAACATATCCACCATGTTTCAGCTTAATCTGAGGGACAGTTCTGGAGAAGAAGTCGAAAATAGCTAAAACACACAAAAATTCATAAAAAAATAGAAAAAAATTGCAGCGCCACCTGGTGAACAAATTAAGAACTAGGTGTCCCAGGGAGTGTTTCTGTGTGATATCAAAGTAATTGAGTGAGCGGTTTCAGAGAAGAAGATTTTTTTAAGATTTGCCCAAAAAAAGAACAAAAAAATTCATTAAAAATCCAAAAATCAATGGACCGTGACCATTTGAACAAACTTGGTAGACATCTACCCAAGGCACATCCCCACCAAGTTCGAAGTGGATCTGGCTGACGGTTTCGGGGAAGAAGTCGAAAATGTAAATTGTTGACGGACGGACAGACGGACGACGGACCATAAGATAAGCTCAGCTGACTCACAAGTCAGCTGAGCTAAAAATCTCATTCTCCGCAATCGCTCACCAAATTGCTTTGATATCACACAGGACCACTTCCTGGGACTCATAGTTCTTAATTTGTTTACCAAGTGGCGCTGCAATATTTTTTTCTATTTTTTATGAATTTTTTGTGTTATAGCTATTTTTGACTTCTTCTCTAGAACTGTCACTCAGATTTAAGCTAAAACATGGTGGATATGTTCCTTGTAGAAGGGTCAAACAACGTTGTTAACTATGTGGGCTGCTGCAGATTCCTGATGTTTAACAATTTTTTCAATTCGGCTCTTTTTCAGTAAATGCACCTTTCCCTATGATTACTATGTAAGTAAATGGGCATTCTAATGCCAATTTACATTTTCAACTTCTCCAAAACCGTCATCCATCTCCTTCAAATTTGGTGGGGCTGTACCCTGGGTATTGTGTCTACCAGGTTTGTTCCAATGATTTTTGGATTTTTTTTATGATTTTTTTTTTTCAAAAATCTTTACAAAAGTTTTAATAGGAAAGTTTAACATGGGAATATCTTGTAATGCCTATAACCTAAATAATTTTGGCCAGATTTACTTCAAACTTGGTGGGGATGTGTCTTGGGTGGATCTCGACCAAGTTTGTTCAAATGGTCACGCTCTATTGATTTTTGGAATTTTTTAATGCATTGTTTGTTCTTTTTTGGGACAAACCTTAAAAACTCTTCTCCTGTGAAACCGCTCACCCAATTGCTTTGGTATATAGACACTCCCAGGGACACGTAGTTCCAAATTTGTTCACCAGGTGGCGCTGCGATTTTTTAATGAATTTTTGTATGGTTTTGCAATTTTTCACTTGTTCTCAGAACCGTCACTCAGATTAAGCTGAAATGTGATGGATATGTTCTTGTGGAAGGGTCAAACAAAGTTGTTCACTAGGTGGCACTGCTTTGGATTCCTCATTTTTAAGGATTTTTTTCAATTACGGTACTTACCAGTCAATGGAGGTTTCCTATTGATTACTATGCAAGTCAATGGGCATTCTAATGCTAATTCGCAGGACAACTGACATGAAATTTACTGTTTACTTGATAACTTGAGATCTGTTTTGAGTAAGTAGTGTGATGCAGCAGGTTAATGTTTCTGTATGAAGGTCATGCTTAGACAGTACATGAATGACGTTGATCTCGTTTCTGGGGTCACAGTGCAACATACATGAATTTTACGTTTCGTGATAACTGGAGAACTACTTGAACCTTGATGTTGCACATGTTAGTGTGTTCTTCTATAAAGGTCAGACTTACTCAGAACATGGGTGACCTTGATCCTTTCCCAAGTTCACCGAGCTGCAAGTGTGATGAATTTCAAGATCAGCTGAGCATGGGCTGTTCACACAGCCCGCTTGTTTGGATTTTTTGTTTGTTTTTTGGGGGGCAAATCTTAAAAAAATCTTCTCCAAAACTGCTCATCCAGTTGTTTTGATATCACACAGGAACACTCCTAGGGACACTTAGCTTTTAATTGTTCACCAGGTGGCGCTACATTTTAAAAAAAAATTTAATTGATTTTTTTTTTGAGTGTTTTCACTATTTTCGACTTCTCCAGAACCGTCCCGCAGATTAAGCTGAAACTTTGTGGGTATGTTCCATGTGAAATTGTCAAACAAAGTTGTTCGCTAGGGGGCATTGCTATGGATTCCTGATTTTGAACGATGTTTTCAATTCGGGTACTTATTGGTTTCTTTTTAAAAGCACCTTTCTTATTGTCAGATTACTATGCAAGTCAAGGGTATTCTAATGCTTTTTCACATTTTGGACTTCTGTGAAGAAACTGTCTGTCAGATTCACCTCAAACATGGTGGCAATGTACGTGGGTCGTCAGGCTCCAATGAATGTTTTATGATATTTAGCTCAGCTAACCTGATAGTCATCTGCCGGCAGAGCAGTAGGCCCATGGGTCTGTTGTTCAGAAAAATATCTTGATATGTTGGTCCTAAAAAGTGATCTCAATTTGGCCTGGTCTCTCAAGCCAGCTGTCACTGTATTCCCTTCTTTGGCAGCAAATTATGAAAGGTACAACACCAAAAACTTAAGAAAATGGAGAATATTCTGGAAACACATCATATGCACACACAATTATGTGTCTACCAAAAATACCAATCTACCGACTGGTCAATTTGCTACCACAGATTACATTTTAGGCCCATGGCCTTGTTCCAACTTTTATTTGTTTCATTCTACCTGGGGTAAATGGTAGTGGACTCACGCAAATGCGCAGTGTAAATTATTCAATAATTAGGTCTAAAGATGTATTTTTAACACAGTAACACAACTGTTAATCATATCGCTTTTGCTGCTATGAGCGACTTAAGTAATGATGATGATTTATATCCATGAAATAATTTGATTGTCAAATTTTACATTTAAGTACCAGCATGCCTAGTCTTAATTCAGTTTCAGAAATCATAGTCTCAGCTGCCACATGTATGTGAAGTACATAAGACTTCAGGTCTTGTGCTATAATGAAACTATAATGAAACTCATGTATGTTGATACGTGCTGCCACCTGGTAGCAGAATGATGCAACTGAGGGAAACAATATAATTACTTCTCCCACATTTGACCTACGTTAGAGTTGCATATGGTACATGGTGTCAGAAGTTGGAACCAGAATTTCAAGATGACAGATGCCACATTGAAGCCCCCAGAGCCGCTAGGGGATTGTCTCAGAGAACTACAGACGGTGGATCCAAAAGTTTATACTGTACCACGGTGCTGTAAGTGGACCTGCAACACTGAAAGCCCAGCAGGCAGCCATATTTCTGCATGTAATAGGAGAGGATGCCTTGAATGTGTTCAACATGTTCCAGCTCACAACAACCCAAGAAAAAGACATGGAGCTGATCATGACAAAAATTGAAGCCTTCTGTATACCAAAGGACTAATGTGACATTAGAGTGGTATGTGTTCTTCATGAGAAATCAGACCAAAGGTGAAGGCATTGATTCATATGCAGCTGAACGAAAGAAGCTTTCCAACACATGTAAGTTAGGAGAATTGAGAGATAGGCTCATAAGAGACTGCATAGTGTGTGGGATATGTTGCGATACAATAAGAGAAAGACTCCTGAAGATCAGAACCCTAACGCTAGAAAAATGTGTAGACTATTGCCAAGCAGCAGTTATCTCAAAACAGCAAATGAAAGAGATGGATAAAGATGGGGCAGAGGCAGCACAAGTAGGTGCCATAACAAAAGAAGCTTCCACAACGTGGAAAAGTAGCTCGGAGATTGCCGCCAAAAAAAGGGACACGATAATGGCCAAAGTAGGTCACAGCAAAAGGCGGGGTCACAACAACAGGTCAGTGGACCAAACAGGCATAAGTGTACTCACAGTAAATGAACACCCCGTGAACCTTAAGTTTGATACTGGTGCTGAAGTTTATGTAATAAGCACGATGCTGTGTAAGAAACTATGTCCAAACAAAAAACCATTGTGAAGCAGAACAAGGCTAGTCACTTTTTCAGGAGACAAAGTTAAACTGCAGGGTAAATGTACCCTGACCGTGGAAACCAGCAACAAATACCATGATCTAGAGTTCATAGTAGCAGATGTAGAACAGCCACCATTACTGGGACTTAAAGCATGTGAACAGCTAAATCTAATACAAAGAGTGAACACAGTCAATCAAAGGGACAAAATGAGTCCAGACAACATTGACAAAGGAATAACTGAAGTAATTGAAAGACATAGAAACAATTTTCAAGGAACAGGGTGTTTGCCTCGGAAACACACCATTAAAGTGGATCCAAATGTGCCACATGCACCGAGAGAGGTTCCGGAGGCACCCAAACCCATGCTTAAAGAGAAACTAAAGAGAATGAAATACATGGGATACAGTGGGTGAGTAGCATGGTTATTGTGGAAGAAACCGACAAGTCACTCAGAGTTTGCCTTGATCCACTTGATTTAAACAAAGCAGTAAGAAGAGAACCTTTTCAACTGCCAACATTGGATAATATTACTAGCAAACTGGTTGGCACTACAATATTCACTCCGCTGAATGCTAGACAAGCGTTCTACCAAATTCAATTATACAGCAAATGCACAGACACTTTCAATACACCATATGGGCACTACAAATATCACATATTGCCATATGGGATCATTAGCTGAAGCCCCACCTAGACTGAAACACTCTTGCTACGTGCACAGAAATACCAGTACAATCTTTCCTATGAACCCGGCAAATTTTTCTATATAGCCCATACGCTATCCCGAGCATATAAGCCAGGGCAAAATAATGAAGACAAAGAGGACCATGAACTGTCAGCAGTTGTACACCTGTTGGTAAAAAACATGCCAGTGTCAGCTGAAAAATGGGACCAGTTTCAGCAAGAGACTGTGAAAGATGAAAATCTATATAAGCTAAAAGGAGTAATTCAAGCAGGATGGCCTGGAAAAAAAACCCAGTGTGCCCACAAGAAGTGACTGAATATTGGCACTGCAGAGATGCACTATATATACATAATGACATAGTAGTGAGAGGCGGGATGAATAGTAGTACCAAGAACAATGAGGAAACACATGCTGAAGAAACTCCACTATAGTCACCAAGGTGTACAAAATGCAAAGCCATAGCACGTCAAGTGTTCAGTTGGCCAAGAATGTCCACAGAAATTGAAGACTGTATCTTGAAGTGTGGTACTTGTGCCAAATTTAAGACAGGTCAACCAAAAGATCCTTTGAAATCACACCCAGTACCGGAAGGACCATGGCAAAAAGTTGGAGTGGATCTATTCCATTTTGACAATTCGCAGTATGTAATGGTGTTTGACTTTTACTCCAAGTATTTTGACATACAAAAGCTAAAAACAACAACCGGTACGGACGTGATTCAATGCATGCAGTCACTGTTCAGTAGGCTGGGAATTGTATATGAAGTATTTAGCGACAATGGACCACCTTTCAGTGGACAAGAATGGAGAAACTTTAGCCAAGAATGGATTTTTGTACACATAACACCTTCAACATACTCAAAGTAAAACGGCCAAGTGGACAGAACAATACAAACAGTTAAAAAAAGTATTGAAGAAAGCTAAACAAGACAACAGAGATCCATATTTGGCCATACTTGACTTACGGAACACACCAATTGAACACTTGCATGTGTCTCCAGCTCAGTTGTTAATGAGCAGGAAACTGAGGGCCAAAAACAGTGGACGTACAGCAGATGAGACAGAAACTACAACAACAACAAAAAAACAAAAATGTCAGCAACAGTAGTATCATAGAACAGCCGCACCACTTCCACCACTTGACATTGGAGAAACAGTCCGTGTAAAAAAACAAAACGGATTGTGGGAACACCAAGTACTGTAATCTGCAAAGATACACCACGTTCCTATGTAGTGCAAATTAATGGAAAAGCATACAGACGCAATGGCTGGCATCTGCTTAAAACACGAGAAACACTGCCCAAGGACAGTCAGATTCATAAATATCACAAAACGATGTAGATCCACTTTCTCCTTTTGCTGTAAGCTCAGCTGACTGACAAGTTAGGAGAACAAAAAAGTGACAGGCCTATCTATTCTCTCTTTATCTTTGGTACAAGTGATAAAATTTACATTTTAAGTGGTTAGTCCCATATGTTTTGGAAAAACTAAAGTCTCCAGTTAATCAAGAATATTTCAAAGGTTGAGAGGACTGTTTAACCATCAGTTGCCTTTTATGGGTGCATGCCTATCTCAAGTCAGGAGTAAAATTTGTTTCTTTGCATTGGTATTAAGAATAACTGTTGATGTTTTGGTAACTCTTGAATCTCTGTGCAGTCCTTTTCGGGTTGAAATTTACGAATATGTGTAATATTTTTCTGAACAACTTGGGTACCATTCATTAAAGCTTTTACGTACATACCTATACGTACATGGCAATCAATAGGAATGTATGCATAGATCATGAACTGCCTGAAAAAAAAAACAAACAAACAAACAAACAAACAAAAAACCAGGGATCCATAGCAACGCCACCTTGTGGACAACTTTGTGTGACTCTTGCATAAGGAACATTAATACCAGGTTTCGGCAAAATCTGAGTGATGGTTGGAGAAGTCGAAAATGGAAAAAGCACACAAAAATTTATGAAAAAATATAAAAGAATAGCAGCGCCACCTCATGAACAATTAAGGCCTGGGGATCATCAAAAGAGTACCTATGCAATTTCAAACTAATTGGCCATGCAGTTCTGGAGAAAATCTTTTAAGAGTTTGCCACCCCCCCCCCCCAAAAAATCATAAACATAAAAATAACTGGAATGTGACTATGTTGTGCTGTGAGATTTGTTCTCCGACTCACAGTTATAGTGGAGGTAGAATGTGTTTCTAATGTTCCAGATTCATAAATATCACAAAAACGATGTAGGCCTACTTTACTCTTTTGCTGTAAACTTAGCTGACTGACAAGTCGGGAGAACTAAAATGTGATGGGCCTACCAGGTCTCTTTTTTTATTTTTGGCAGAAATAATGAAATTTGTGTTTTGGGTAGTTAGGCCTATACATTTTGGGAAAGAACTATTGCCTGCAGTTAATGATGAATATTTCCAAGGTTGAGAGGACCCGTTTAAAACCACCAGTTGCCTTTCTTGGGTGACTGCCTGTCTCAAGTCAGGAGTGAAATTTGTTTCTTCACATTGGTATTGGAAGATAAATGTTGATGCTTTGGCAAGTATGGAATCTCTTTGCTGTCATTGTTGGGTTTGGAATTTATGAATATGGATCATGTTTTACTGTACTATTTCGTCACAAACGGTTGAGTCTCACCCGAAGTATATCTCCAACAAGTGTGAAGTGAATCTGGCCGATGGTTTTGGAGAAGTCGAAAATATGAATTGTGGATGGATGACAGGCCATCCTATAATCTCAGCTTACTGACAAGTCAGCTGAGCTAAAAATGAACAACCTTATTTAATCTAAGCAAGAGGCTGAATTGACAAACGTTTTGAATAAATCTTTGCTTTCATACCAGACAGGTAAAAATCCTTATGGTGAATATTGTTTGAAAAGATTTAAAAATGATCGAAAATGACTGAAACAAAAGAAAAATCAAATTGCATTATGTTGTACAAGTTAAAATTTATAGATGTCCAGAAGTGTCCCTGTGCGATTTGAGAGCAATTGACTCATTTGTTTTGTATGTTATTCATAAAGATCTTGCCCCTCCCCCCAAATAAAAAAGTAAAAACAAAACCAAACCAAAACAGGTAGCCCAGGATGTTGCTGGAACCATTTGGTAAGTGTCAGCACTCATTTGCATACATGTAGCGATGGCCAATTCCAGTCTCATTTACCCTGATGAGCTCTGTTTTTCCAGTTGCCATGATTGCACCACAACAGCATTGTGCCTAATACATAGCAGCCATGTTGCACCATGTATCGATCCACAAATCTGTTCAGAATGTGTATGTCTAACTTGTATTCTCCCATCATAGAAATGGAAGCAAGATCGTGACTCTTCTGACCACATCGCACTTTGCAAAAGAGCTGTAGTCTAGTCATCATGTTCCTGACACCACTTTATCCATTCAGCGTTGTGTGCAGGGCTGAAAGGGATGTTGAAGGCAGGGTGGTATGACCTCATTTTGGCCGACACCATAATGCCACAAAGATGAAGGCCTGGAGCCACTGCTGATTTAACCTCTCCACCAAAATAAAGCTGGGTCTCTTTAAATACTGCATCTCCATGGCTTGAAGACGGTTCCCCCCCCCCCCCCCCCCAGTACCTTGACCTGGAGCACTCCATTCTCCAGGCAACCTCATGCTTGGATATATCAGCCTACCCAATGTCAATAATCCCGCTTCTCTGTATTCATTGATGAGAAATTATGGTGAAAAACTCTGAAATAAGCCAGAAAATTCTGAAATTTAAAATGTCTAAAAAAGAAAAGGACCAGTATATTTGCATAAAAGACTCTGAAAACCAGCTGATGACCTGACAGTTCCCATCCCTGCAAATTCTGAGAGCTGTGAGTTACCCGTATACTATGGCATTATAGCTTCACACTGATTACTGTGTTGCCCATTTTAAGCCCACCGGCCCCTGATACCAAACACACTTTTTTGCAGCATTGTAGCTCTTATCTCATTAACAGGACATTGTGTGACCATTCAGGAATACTCTTTGCTATATTGTCCTTATTCGTGCGATCCATATCAGAGTAAAATTTATTCCTGCACATTGGTATTACAAGATGCATATTCCTGTTTTGGTAATTCTTAAATCTCTGCCCATAGCTGTCCTTGTTGGGTTGAAATTTTTGAATCTAGTTAGTCTTTGTACGAATTTTATTGCAGTCCATATGACACTCATTTTTAACCAGTTGGGGTGCCTTTTGTGTTTTTGGCCAAAGGTATAGATACATGAAGGCAGACACAGTGTTGACGAGATTGTGCCCCACAAGCTACTGCATTCTAGTGTTACCTAGCACTGTGAACAATAATTCCTCACGGCATTATATCACCTAATGTTGTTTTGATAAAACTGGATCACATATGCATTTGTTGCAAAAGTCATAGATGTACGCTTTGATGATTTTGCTTTTCTACACTACTTTAATATCTCTCTTGCTTAAAAACTATGACACTTCCGAAACACTAGAACACAAAGGAAGCAAAATAGCATTCCTACCAAGTTTGCATTGAATGCAGTCCGAGACTCTTGAAATAAAATAAAAAATTAGGAAACCACTTAAAAATTTAAGAATTTACTGAAAATGAGCTTGAGTTAAAACTAAATAGTGGTATTATCACTGGCTGAGGTCTTTATTGAGGCCTTTAGCACACAGATTAGTCACTTTCCTCAAAATCAGTGACATTTTGAGACTTAACAGCGAACTTACTTTAAAAAAAAAAAAAAATAGAAATTGCATCCACGTATGCTAAAAATCTCGGAGAGGTTAATGGGCAGGCAATTTGACACGTTAATGCACTGAATGTAGTCTGAATTGCTAGGTGCACTGAGCAAACAGGATGTCCTGATAATAGGACGTCAAAATTTTAAAGCAAATGTGTTTTTATAGGAGTCGATATCACGTGGAGGGGTGATGTGTCCACTCAAAGAAGGAATAAGAGGACGCTTGACTCTAATCCTGGAGCTTAATCTACAAGGTAAAAAGTCAACTTACAAGGCAGGTGATCCTTGGGTGGATTTCATTATGAACATCCCAATGGCTTTGGAATGCCTGCAGATATTGACATTACTAGCTATGTAAGGAAGGGATTATCAGAGGTGAGATATCCTAGTAAATATATTACCCAGGACCATGTTTAACTATGTAACACTGCAACAGGCAGCTGCAAATAAGTATTTTTCCCCACCATTTGAATATTTATCGATCAAAATAAGGAACATGGCAAATGATGGATTTAATGCCTCTGCACAGAACACTTGTACCAAGTATGAGAAAATGTATTTTGAGTCCTTCTCACACGACACATCAGTTTTGCTGACTGCACTTAAAGTACTAATTATGTTTGTAATTGTTGCTGGTAATTGTGTGACAATGTTAGCCGTGGTAAGATATCATGTACTTCGCAGAGACACAAACATATTGGTGGCCAGCCTGCCACAGTGGATCTGGTGTTAGGAATATTATCTCCATTTACTTTCGTCACGTTATTAAAGCACGTTAGACCAGTCAAAGGGTTTGTTTGGTTCGAGTGTAGAAATTATATGGTCTTTACAATGTATCATTTTTGCACCTTTTATTCATTACAGTAGAACGTTACATTGCTATTATACATCTACAACAGGGGTTCTGGATAACCCCGCATGCGACAAAGGTTATGATTATTTCCAGCTGGTGCTTAGAAGAAATACAAGTATCCATGGTATGGATGTCTCTAATTACCAAGTCATCAACACAAACATGTGTGATGTGCATGGACATCAATGAAATATTCAACATTGATTTGCATTGTTTGTGAAGAGTACTTGCTCCAAATCTAGCTCTTCTGGTTACCATATTAGTAATTAATGGACATATATTTCATGAAGTGAAACGTCAACAAAGATCCATAAGAGCACTGCAGATGTCAGAGGCTTCAAGCAACGTCAGGCAGCAAACTCAAAACATTGTTCCTTTTGCAAAGATAGGTCAATAAGCTTGATCGATTTCGTTTAATGTTAGCACAAATGAGACATATATTGATGACAAAGTTAATTCCGAGCTTGCAAATGAAAATGGCGGAGTACCAAAAAAATACTTACCTTTAAAACCTAACTAATGTTATTTCATAATACTTTATGTTTCACAATTACCGTTAACCAACACATATATCGTAAATCTCATGTTGTTAAAATGTGTGGTAAAGTGTCAGTGTCTGTAGGTATCTCAAATAATTGAAGAATACATTTTCAATGAGTGCTTTAAGTCACATTACAACTGCTTAATAATATCTCATTATAACTAAGGATCTTAGTTGGGACAGAAGGGGGGCTATCTGAAACCGCCCAATTCTCAAATTGCAAAAGAAAGCAATTAAAATGTTAATATATTTGAATGTTGAATGGGATGCACACATTGATCCTTTTTTTGAAGCTCTCAGTTAATAAAAATTCTGATATTGTTACGCTCTCTAAATTAACATTCTATCAAAGAACTTCCTATTCAGCTACTTAAAATACCTTTAATAACAAATTATGGATATTCACGATGTTATCTTCCCACTACTTTAAACATGTTCCCCTCATAAGTGAAAGAGACAGTTTATGCTCATAATGTCCAAGGGTTTAGTAGGGACCGTTATTGTACTCGATGGGCCAAGTATGGAGTGGTTGTCATTAACGCTTTATTAAGAAACACGTTCACGTGACAAAACTGAAATAGATAAAACGAATATTAAACGTTACCCCGGTTGCACAGATTTGTTGATTAATATACTGGTCACATGGCAAAGTCAACAAATAATGTAAGCTGCGTTGTCTTGCATTCCAATTCTAAATCTGTTGGATTCTACACTATGGACATACTTGTGTCTATTCACTGTTTACTGATATGCATATATCAGTGCTAGGAAATAAAAATATTTTATATTTTTTTTCGCTTAATGTTGGTGCTGTGCAATTGATTAATAGTAGGAACATTGTAAAATAAATATTTAGTAGGTTTTAGCTGAACTCACTTGATGGTGAGTTAACTTTTTGTAATCACGTTCTATCACCATGCTTCATAGATAGAAGTTTTGGTTGGTTTGTGTGAGTTTTTAATTCTTTAAAATATTTTCTGAGGAACTTCTGTTTTGGCCACTAGATGATGCTGATTTTTCCATACATATTGCCAACCTTTTAAATTTTTGTCATGGCATATTTCGTTTGTATGTTTTCCACAGCCATTCCCACATGAGGCGGCTTTGTACACACACACACACATGTATTTAATTATTGAAGATATATTAATTTTATTTTGTCAGCTTTGTTGTTTGTTAGAATTCTGCTATAGGAAATTAGACAGCCAATGACCATAGTGAGTAAATTAAAAGGAACTAAACAAGAACAA
>CAXHWN010000207.1:0-31000 GCA_964020975.1 Hermodice carunculata | reverse complement strand
ACTTGATTTTTTAAAAATCCTAATCCATGATAGTGGTAAACGTTATGTTTGCCAACATCTGTGACATGTGAAGAGTTTTCAACAAGGATTTCACTTGCTCTTTTAACAGGATACCAGGATACTAATAGGACTTGCATATACTGGATGATATGGATACTGGAAATAGACACCACCCAAAGTGGATACCTACATAAGAGACAAAGTCAAGTAAGGTAAGGGGAGTCTTTTCTTTTTTCTTTTCGTTTCCAAAACATCTTTTTCCCCGAGACATCAGAATTTGGCACAGTTAATTCATTACATAATTTGGTGACACATGCCTTGGTATGTTTTGTATGTGTATGCGCTCTGGGTATGTGTTTTATAATTTTTATTGTTCTTGCATTATTGAGCAGTGCAATTTAAAAACAATGATGTTGCATTTTTCATGTTGGTACATGCACTTGCATTAAGACTCTCACTATCAGGAAATTGAGTTTATAATTTTATGTGATGACAATAGTCACTCTCATAATCAGCAACTTGAGTTTATAATTCAAAATTATCACAAGAGTCATTCTCATTATCAGCAACCTGAGTTTATAATTCTACATGATGACAATATAGTCACTCTCAGTATCAACAACTTGAGTTATAATTCTATATGATGATATATATAGTCAGTCTCGTTATCAGCAACTTGAGTTTATAATTCTATATGATGACAATATAGTCACTCTCAGTATCAACAACTTGAGTTATAATTCTATATGATGATATATATATATATATATAGTCAGTCTTGTTATCAGCAACTTGAGTTTATAATTCTATATGATGACAAAGTGACTCTCATTATCAGCAACCTGAGTTTATAATTCTATATGATGACAATATAGTCACTCTCATTATCAGCAACTTGAGTTATAATTCTATATGATGATATATATATAGTCAGTCTCGTTATCAGCAACTTGAGTTTATAATTCTACATGATGACAAAGTGACTCTCATTATCAGCAACCTGAATCTATAATTCTATATGATGACAATATAGTCACTCTCATTATCAGCAACTTGAGTTTATAATTCAAAATTATCACAACAGTCATTCTCATTATCAGCAACCTGAGCTTATAATTCTATATGATGACAATAGTCACTCTCAGTATCAGCAACTTGAGTTATAATTCTTTATGATGATATATATAGTCAGCCACATTATCAGCAACTTGAGTTTATAATTCTATATGATGACAAAGTGACTCTCATTATCAGCAGCCTGAATTTATAATTCTATATGATGACAATATAGTCACTCTCATTATCAGCAACTTGAGTTTGTAATTCTCTACAATGGCAAAGTCACTTTCCTTATCAGCAACTGCAGTTTATAAAAATATTCTATATGATGACAACAGTCATTCTCATTATCAGCAACTTGAGTTTATAATTCTATATGATGACATTATAGTCACTCTCATCAACAACTTGAGTTTATAATCCGCATGACAACAATTGTCACTCTCATTATCAGCAACTTGAGTTTTTAATTCTTTATGGCCTCCCTAGGGGTTCCCTATCCAGCAATTAATACATTGACAGCTAGTTTGCAGAAGCACAAACAAGACAAAAGGTGGATGTAATGACCAGAGGGCTAAAAGCCCACTGGTTGATCTTTATTAACAGTTAAGATAAAGTGAATTACGATGCACCTGGAGTGCTGGTACCCTGCTGTAGTTAACTTAACAAATAAAGCTTTATGCCTACATACTGGGGCAGGGTACCAGCATGCTGGCAGCAGCTCCATGCTCTGAATTATCAAATGAGTGCTATATTCTTTGTAAAAAGGCCTTTCATTCAAGCACCAGCATGGCTCTAGTCCCATAGAATATAATGCTTCAGGTTAACAGCTATCCTCAGCGTGGACGGGCACAATGCACCAGAAGCAAGCTCTCAGTCCAAAACTTGGCACTGAAAGAGTTAAAAAGATAAGTCTTTCATGAAAGGTGGCCTTTCCAGCAGGTACCACTGTATTATGGACCTTCTTTTGTAAGACCACTCCAGCCCAGAGCCTCCAAGTCTCCCACCTTGGCCGGAGATCTCCCGCTCTTTTGTAGTTTTTTTTTTACAAAATCTCCGCTCTCCTGCTTTGTGACCCAGATACTTGACCTAGCGACCTAATTTTGGTACATGACACACTCTTATGTCCAGATGCACATATGTGTAAAATGACATGAATCTAAGTTGCAGGACAAGCGAATTATAGCCTGGACACGAAATGTGGACGGACAGACACAGGGATGCACAGACACACAGAAAAAGCAATTGCTATATGCCCCTCCTCCATTAGGAGGGGGGCCTAATTAAGTCACTCTCCAGCCACTTAAGATTGTGTTTATTCTACTAGGTAACAGGTTATTTACCATGAATTGAATCCTTGGATGAAAGTGGTACTGATATTTTTAAACCAGTGTACTCAACGGTTCAGGAAGGAAATGATCTGATTGGTCAATACCAAAGAAATGTGACCTACCGTGGATTGGTATTTTTTGGATTTCACCCTAGAAATTGGTAATTTGCTGTCAAACATAGAATAATTAGAGGTTATCTCATGGCTAAATCAGTATCCTACCCAGTACAGTTCCCCTGAGAGCCTGTATCCTCCTGAGACCCCAAGGGTCGAGGGAGGATACAGCTCGAGGGGGAACTGTACAGGGTAGGATACTGATTTAGCCATGGGATGATCTTTGTATCCTAAATGTATATGCCATAATAAGACGAAAAAGGCAAATGCAGCCTTTCCTGGATTATGTAAAATGCTACATACCTATTCAGTAGCCAAAACATACAATTTTTGGTTCATCATTTTGTTTGAGAAAAGCCCACCTCCCCTTCAGGAAGAAATAGGCCTAAACTACTGTCCTGCCAGGTCATGCATCTCGTGCGGCAGGCACCCTTTCAACTTGAGTGACGTCATGGCGCAAAACGTCATTAGAGTCGCTGTTTCCGCAAATATAGAACGTGAGGGATATACTGACTCTCAATGTTCTTTCAATGGGGAGATTGTGTTTCCCTTGGGAGGATACTGGCTGTTGCTAGTGTAACATTATCCATGTGTTACAATTGGACAGTTTCAGTATCCGCCCTTATTTTGGTGTCGGTATGTCCCCTGAAAGACACTGTATGCTACAGGACTAAAATTGCAGTATGAGAGCAGTTCTAACACTACATTTATACATTGTCTTACATCATGGTATGTCCCACTGAAAAATTCCATTGACCCAGCCAGTTGTGTAGGTATATATATCATTCATATTACCACCAACATGCAGTGACCCTATTTTTCTGCAAACGCTGCAAAACTGCCCTTTTGGTGGATGTGATTATAAAATGCAGCAGCTTGGCTGTGGGTGTTAAACTTGAGGGGAAGCCTGAAATTACTGTGGAAAGTAAAGATATTTATGAACTAGTGCATGAAAACATGCCTGAGGAAGCTCCAAAAGTAACATAAACATACACTTTCAACGTGACACAATTTAGATCAATTTATCACTGCCAAGTTACTTTGTTATGATACTGATTATCAGTGATAGGCATTGCATCCTGGCCAGGATCGATAGCTGGCAACCCATCAATATTTTGATCTATATAAATGTTAATAGAATTGTTCAAACTGTTCAACACAGGGCCGACGATACTCAAATTGTCTTCAAACTCATTATTATTGTATTTGTGTCTTTTTGCCCAGAACCACTTCCTAGTAGTCATTACCCTATTTCGCAGTCCAAACTCTTTACTCTCCATGAGCTAACCTGTCACTGTCTAAAATATATACATATGGAAGTACTATTGTCCATATTGCACACGTTCCTCTGTAAAAATTTTAAATAGGCTGGATCAGCCCAAATAAATTAAAGGGTCTTCAGCGGGTAACTACTCAGAACAAGCTATTATCATCATCATCATCATCATCATCATCATCATCATCATCATCATCATCATCATCATCATCATCATCATCATCATCATCATCATCATCATTAAATGTCTAGCTACAATCAGTAGTTCTCATCAGTCATGGTGATGCGGAGTCAACTTTTTATACGCAAGCCAACGAAGTGTTGGGAGACAAACAGTTACTGTCTGTGTCAAACAACACATTACAAAGTACTCAGTAGGGCCAATGATACCAAAATTGTGTTTTGAAAGTTAAATAAATGTTATAAATAGTTGACAGACACATTAATATAACAGTTAATAGTTCTGATACGCAGAGTGAATTTTTTCTGCATAGGCTAACGACCACGTGTTTGGTAATAAGCGGCACAGTCACGGAATCTGATCACAGACTTTATGTTTCTGACACTAATAACTAGGCCTACTCGTCTTAAAATGACCCAAAACGGCACCCTACACAGATACAACATGACCAGGTCTCTTGTGTTGCTATCTGTCAAGTTGTGCTGATTGTCCCGAAATACATTGTTGCATGCAGTAAAACTTTGCTCAGCATCAGCAGAGCCCCATGGGAAGTTGATCTACATTTGTGCAACAGTGCTCAGTCGTGGAATGCGGTGTGCCTGGGACAACCAGAAAGCGAGAATGTGGTCGCAGAGAGGGGCCTATTGCCGTCATCTGGGTCAGCAGCATGATTGGCAGGTCCGTTCTCATCCCTGATTGGCTGTGGTACATCTAGCTTGTTCGCCGGCAGATTACGGTAAATGGCCCACTCATTCAACATGCCTACGTCAGGGTTTGACAAGGACGGAAAACTATCAAAACCTTTGATGTCACGTGGCAAAGTTGTGACTTGCCGTGGATCAAACACTCACAGTGACTGGTACAAGCCACGCCCTGGGTGAACCGGCCAGTGATTCACTGTCATAATTGTGCATCCACTGGCCGTGTTTATTCACTCCAGACCCTAGCTTCCACATCTGCTTTCATCGTTAAAAGACTGAAGCATATGTTTATTTTCAGAAAGATAATTCCACCAATGATAATTTACTTACAAATTTAAAAGGACGTATAAAATTGTCTTAAAATTAAAAAGGCAGGCAAGTTACATCAGACTGTGTAGCATCATTTAACCAATAAAATTAATCACTATCTATATCATCTACATAGATAATGACATGTGTCAGGATCATGTTGTCAGTCGCATGCGCTTGTTGATCGGGTTACGGCAACAAAGTATCGATTGAAATCACGTCAAAGTGACCACAATAGGTAATTGGGTCTCATGAAACATTGTATACAATCTGAATCAAGACAGGGTTAACTTATTTAAGCCCATGGTAAGGAGGCAAAAAATGTGAACACGGAAAAAAGCGGAATCAGCACATTAGAGCGGACGGAAAATGCATTTTTTTATTGCGGAAAAGTTTGGTCACTGAGCATGGCATATGGCCTGACCACAAAAAGTATGGTAACACACTCACTGACACAGTCAAGCTTGGATCCAAACAATAGTTTGCAAGAGAGCTTAACCCTTAAAGTGCTAATCATGGCTACAGTAGTTTCCTCATTACTGTTAAACATATAATGGTTAAAAGATTCAAATTCCTCATGAAGATACCTTTCATTCACATACCAGCAAGCCTAGTCTAAAGCAAAAAGTAGTCTTAGTCAAAAGCTTTCCTCGGGACACTTTGCGCATTGCATGCAAAGCATCCTGAGGAAAGCTGTTAACTCATGCAGTCTGAAATCAGTGCTTTAAGGGTTAATAGGGCTCCATCAGCTCCCCAATCACTTTTGAAAAACAATATGTTTAAAACCAAACTTAGTTTGGCGTATCCTTCATAAAATTGAGAAATTATTTCCTACAGGTCCCTAAAGGTATTTTATAAATACATGTTTAGTGCCAGCTGTAAACTCAATTTGAATGCACTGAGACAGCACTGGCGACAACACGACCAATGGGATGGCAAGATTGGAACTTTAGTTTTCGTGTGACAACCACTGCCCCAGTTACGGAAGGTCCATAAACAGGTAAACATCCTATCAACAGGGAGATTTGTTACTTTCTTGTGACAATGTATCTATGGCTGTGCAAACAGTCCCCTGCAAACTGTATCATCAACAGACCAGGCCCCAGGACACTTTGTCTAATTACATCTACCGGACGTTTTTATAGCACCATCCATCTTATCCACAGAAGATTTGAATTTCCTTGGTCCAGAAAAAATGTCTACTTTCAGTATTGTCTTTAATATATTTTTGAGAGGTTAAAAATATACTGCTGTAACTACTAACTTTGCACTTTGAGTAGTGATGAAAACTACAAAGAGCCAAAATACCATGAAAATTGGTGATGCCAAGATTAATATGTGGCTATCTTACAGTAAGTATGACATAATCTTAATTACTTATTGCAAACTGCTTCATCAAAGGTGACCACCTTCATGCAAAACTGACCCACCACATTTTTCACATGCAATCACAAAGTCCAGTTTTGCAGTTTGCATAGTTTTCTGTGAATATTTTGTTTCTCCATTTATGGAGGTTTTCATAATAACATTATGTCCATACATGTCCATGTATGACATCCACAGTAATATATCCCACACCAAAACATAAACTGGTCCCCAGAATATTGCAAGTACATCATGTGCATGATCCATACAGGTGTTGGTAGCTACATTGTATTAGTGTAGCTAGATGTGCTACAAGCTTGTGACCATAACCCTTTCCCACTTACACTGTCCCAAGTGCCTTAATACAGTGTCGCCTGCCCCTATATGGTTCTCGCCAAATATCTCACCACTTGAAACACGCTGAACAAGAATAACAGATATGATGGAAGAGTGGAGATACTGGCTGAAGAGAAAGTGTGGAAATCTGCAGTCAATTGAATCATTTCCTATGAATTCTTTGGAAATCTAGTTCAAATACTCCTAGGTAATTTTGCTGCATTTTTTTTCCAGAAATTTCTTAGGATTTCCTAGGAAAGAGCAGATATGTTTGTGCAGGACTTGTTATAAATCTCTGCTGTGATTTTATTGAGGTTAAGACAGGGCGTTACACTATGGCAGAACAATAATGAAATTACCACCTGTCTTAGTCTTAACTCGTGCAATCTGTCAGCTGTGTCAATTATACCATTGCCAATCCTTTTGTCCTAGACCAATATACTAGCTGCTATGCCTGGAAGTTTGTTTCTGATTACCAGGGTAACTTAGCAAGTACAATGAAGTAGATATTCAACATTTGCACGTGCCAAAAACAAGGGCAATTAATACATGGACTCGACCTTCTCTCAGGTCAGACCCAACGAACGTAGTCTTCACATGTATTGTTAAACATACATTGTGGATCCACATTCACAACTACATGTATCTCGCTTATCATTGAAGAGCATCATATTGCATGGATAAAGTGTGCCAGTGGATATCAATGCCAGGTTACTGTCGCTTGTATAACTCTTGTCTGCAGATACTGCTTTCTCACCCAGATTCTCCACCATCTTAAGTGCTTTCCAAATTCTATTACCTATCCACAGTAATGCATTCAAGCTATGTTACTTCTGACCAAGTTGTAGACTGTGGCATCACTGGTCACGTCCCCAGCTTACCCTGCATGTGTTGCAGGTAATTAAACTGAGTTAGTGGACTCACAGCTGTGTCGATTGAGATGATGGTTCTGTCTCAAGGGCTATTTATCCAATCTCCCCAGTTACATGTCATGCACCCTAACCTGGCTGCCTCTATTTCTAGCCGCGAATCTAAAATGAATGATCCCTGACCACGCAGTTTCCCTAAAATGTTTGACTCCAACAGGAAACACTTCCAACTTGACCTCAACCCTACGAAAAGCATCAAAAATATTAAAAGCCTTGGCTGTCCTTTTTTTCTCTCAAAAATCTGTTGGTAGTATGTGGATATTACAGCCCAGTCTTACATGTACAATCAAACAACACTCGGGCACATGGTTCTGGACAGAAATCTAGTGAATCGTACCACGCATTATAGACAAATAACATTTCCTAGGATATATCCGAGGGATTATACTGACCTGATAATTGGTAAAATATCCTGGGATCATTGAAAGGTAAACATTCAAAGATTTTCTGCAATCCAGGATGACCATTGTTTTTATAGATGCTAGGTCATCTTAGACACACCATCAAACAACTCTAAAAAACACAACCATTGAAAAGTCTTGGTTTTACTCTATCTGAGAGATCTGCAAATGTAAACTTGTCTGCCAGAGACTTGATGATACAGTCTTGTCTCAATATTAATAAAATATTCTACAACTATATAGAATTTCCTATGGAGAAATCTCTTTAGGACAACAGTCCTGTCATTCATAGATTTGCATGTTACATGTTCAGCCTCCTGTGTCTTACATGCGATGATGTAGGATCAGCCAAATGTCTTACAGGCCATAAAGCACAGGATCAGCAGAACATCTTACAAGCCATGATACATAGGATCAGCAGCATGTCTTACAGGCCATGATGCACGATGCACAGAATCAGCAGAATGTCTTACAGGCCATAATGTAGGATCAGCAGCATGTCTTACAGGCCATGATGTAGCATCAGCAGAATGTCTTACAGGCCATGATGCACAGGATCAGCAGAATGTCTTACAGATCATGATGTTATCATGTAGGATCAGCAGAATGTTTTACAACCCATGATGTAGGATCAGCAGAATGTTTTACAGGCCAATTCAATTCAATTCAATTCAATTATTTGACCAATATAACACAGTATAGTATAATTTCTAACAGGTATATTGTATCAATACGAATTAACAATCAATCCAATAATTTATTTCTTTAAAAACATGAATTTGGTCAGGAGACTCATATTAAGATTATTCCACAATTGCTAGCATATGAGCCACCCAAATTAAATTTGTTTAATTATTATAAATTACCTTGGTGACAACAAACAAATATATAGATATCTCGAAGACACAAACATCTCTCTGCTCTGCAGGACTGATAATAACAGGGGGAAGTAAATATTTCAATTGACATATGTAAACTTAAACCTATAAAGTTGTCCTTTATATATGTCTTCGACTTTTAACAACTTTCTTTCTTCTAAAATAGGTTCTGTATGTGCATTATAGTTACTATGATTAATGATATGTACTGCCCTCTTTGCTCATTGAAAACTCTGTCAATTTTATGGCCTAAAGCAAGGAGACAATGATTAATTCTAGAAAGTCCATCCATCCAGGTCATGATGTAGGATCAGCAGAATGTCTTACAGGTCATGATGTAGGATCAGCAGAATGTCTTACAGGTCATGATGTAGGATCAGCAGAATGTCTTACAGGTCATGATGTAGGATCAGCAGAATGTCTTACAGGTCATGATGTAGGATCAACAGAATGTCTTACAGGTCATGATGTATGATCAGCAGAATGTCTAACAGGCCATGATGCATAGGATCAGCAGAATGTCTTACAGGTCATGATGTAAGATCAGCAGAATGTCTTGCAATTCTAACTTGTTTACAGCCAATTTCTCCAATTTCTAGGAGTGGCTCAATGGAGTCTGCACTGCCGTGGAGTACATGTTCATCGTAGCAGCTTCACAGCCATCTTCTGTCAAGAAATTCTGCTGTTCCATGTTTTTGTCCTTACAATACATGTACATAAGTCTTTAATGGAATGTGTCACGCCATAAGCTGAGATCTACAAATATCAGAGCTTAGCATTAGTGGTTTGTTGCTATCAGGGATTGATCCCAACCCATAATAGATACTTTACGTCAAGCCTCCCATATTTATTCCATGTAGCACAGAAGATCTACAGATCAATTCACACCCTATAATGCATTTGCTCATGGGTGATATGACAATACAGCAAGCCTGATGAGGCAGTAATTGCCTTAGATGTGGCCACTGCCTACAGTTGACTGGCTTTTCAAATGCTGGGGTCTAGATACTACCATTGTTTAGCATTCCATGATTTGACGTTGGGCATGGCACACCAGAATAAGGGATTCATTTCAATTAAATCATGGATCAAATCAGGTTCATTTCTACATTTAAGTCCACAACACGTACATTACCACAACATGTACATTACCACAGGGCCTATAATCTGATTAGGCTAGGGTTGGTTTTCCTTGTTTCTTTTTTTTTTTTTTTTTCTCTTTTTTTTTTTTTTTTTTTTTGTTTGCCTCAACAAGAAAATAATACTCATACAAGGTTTAAGTTTAAATCATCTCACCAATATTAAACTTCCCTTTTGATGTTTACAGTTTAACCTTCTGGCAACCAAGTTAACCGTTTTCCTTGGTGCATTATGGGTGCATTGTAGTCCACATTGTGCAACCGCATAGCAGCTTATAATTTATTGATTGCATATTTCCTAATGTCCAAAAAAAAAAAAAAAAGAAAGAAAAAAAGAAAACAAAACAAAACAAAAACAAAAACAAAAAAAACAAACAAAAAAAACAAACAAACAAACAAACAAACAAACAAACAAAAAAACAAAAAAATTTTAAAAATCCAGGAAAAGGTAGAAGTGCCAACATTTATGACAGTAGATGCAGCACCTCCAAGCTAGCCTATGTTAAAAGTGGCAGATCTCCCTCCTGCAGGTGCTGAAAAGTGGGAGGGCAAGTGCCAAAGGTGCACAGCATAATTATAACTAGTGGGAGTCTGGGGGTAAGCTTCCCCAGGAAAAATTTGAAATTTGCACCTTCATTTCCTGCATTTTGAACTATTTCAGGCACCATCATAGACTTGTTACAACACGGCAAAACAGTACAATTTTACAGATGGATTAATGCTACTTTTTTTTTAATTACAAAAAGTGGGAGACATTTATGAAAAGCAGGTGAGTGGGAGACTTTGTAAAAGTACAAAAATCAGGAGATCTCCAGGCAAGGCGGGAGACTTGGTGGCTCTGTAGATGTTGAGGGTTGTTACCCTTTCCTGCTCAAATCACCCAAAAGTACCTGGATGTAAATTGTTGTCTGTCTTAATGTTTTTACTTAAATTTCTCATTGCTAGAAATATTTTTGGTAAGATTTGTATGTCAGAACATTCATGAGGGCATCCCAGATATCAACAGCTTTCTTTGGCACAGGTTGGGCCCAATGAGCCCAACCCGGGCCAAGGAAAGCTATTGACTCAGTCATACTCTGACCAAGCTTGGATTCATGGGAAGAAATCACATCCAAACACCTCTGCACCATGTCACTCAAGTTCAATTCGGTGACTTTTCAGAAGCTTTCCATTAATAAACATCTAGCTTCTCCAAAACTTCAATCACATAATATAAAGCACTATCACCACCTCTATGGCTTAATTCTCTTAACTTAGCTTGTCTAGTTCGTCTGATATTGAGTGCGAGAAATTCACAGAAATGACCCAGCTGACCTTGAAATTGGGTCAAATGCACTGTTGTTAGAAGGGCAACCAACTGTAAAATTTTGCGATACTAACTTACCAGGTTCTTGAGACATTATGCGTAAGAAATTAAAACAGAATTGATCCAGTGACTTTGAAATTGGGTCAAGGTCACTGTACTTCAAACTCAACGTTTATCCATTTCTCAAGATATCACACCAAGAAATTCAGAGATAACTGACCCTACTGACCTACAAACTGGATCAAGGTCATCATCCTCTGAATTCAACATAGACGCTTACAAGGCTAATGAAATGTCAAAGTTTCCTGATCCTAGCACACAGATGTCTTGAGACAATGTGTGCAAGAAAGTTACATGGACGCACAGATACAGGTTTCACAATACCAACCCCTCGCCCTAGCCTTTAAGGGCAAAGGTGTAACAATATACCAACCCCTTGCCCTGGCCTTGAAGGGCCCAGGGATAACAATATACCAACCCCTCGGCCTAGCCTTTAAGGGACAAGGGGTAACAATATACCAACCCCTCGCTCTGGCCTTTAAGGCCAAAGCGGTAACAATAGCAACCTTGATATACTACCAGAAAATGAACTTCACCAATGTGGTCTTCTTGCACATGTACATATGCTTGAATATTTGGACAAAAACACTGAGGTGACCTTAATACATACTAAGCCAAGATCAATAACATTTTGCTCAATGACAAGGAGGTCAAAACAATCATCAGAAAAGAATGCATATGGACCCCCAGCTTTTCAACGGTGGGAGGGACACACATTTCATCTTGAGTTCTGTTTGGTCAACTCTCAGATAAAAACACATCTGACATGTTGCATTGCAAGACACAATTAAAATACAGACAGTCAATTAAACCAGGTCAAAGCAAACTTACATGTCTGCTTAAATTTGAGATTGTCTCAGATCTGGATAAGAAACATCATTATTTTTCTCATGATCAGATAAAATGAAGTGATTCACATTGGTACTCTCTCAGTGTTTAACCCTTGTCACTGGGTTTCATCACCCTTGTCACTGGGTTTCATCACTATCTCTGTGTTTAACCCTTGTCACTGGGTTTCATCACCCTCTCAGTATTTAACCCTTGTCACTGGGTTTCACCACTCTTTCAGTGTTTAACCCTTGTCACTGGGTTTCATCACCCTCTCAGGGTTTAACCCTTGTCACTGGGTTTCATCACCCTCTCAGGGTTTAACCTTTGTCACTGGGTTTCATCACCCTCTCAGGGTTTAACCCTTGTCACTGGGTTTCATCACCCTCTCAGTGTTTAACCCTTGTCACTGGGTTTCCTTGCCTTCCTTCACATTAAAATTTGTGGAGAATACTTTCAGATTTGTGGATATGACTTCTATGCATGACCCAATATTAACCCATTCCTGGCCAGAGTACAACTGAGTCAATAGCTTTCCTTGGCATGGGATGGGCACAATATTAATGCACCCAACTTGCACCCAAGAAAGTTATTAACCTAAGGCATGCCAATGTTTTGCGTAATAAGAAACTGAAGTAAAATCTTGAAGGCAGAGGGCAATTTACATCTGGGCACTTTTGGGGTGATTTGAACAGGAAGGGGTTAACAAGATGTAGAGGACAGAGAATCAGAGTCCTTTAATAGGACACTTTTGCATGGGATCTCCCCACCGCCACCCCACCCCACCGTCACCCCCACCCCACCACCACCCCCATTGTGCATGTCTACATATGTCAAGAAAATATGAAGGAAGCACTTCAAGATCCCATCTCATACCCAGTATTTGGGTCAAAATCACCTTAAACATCTTTCCTCAGGGTGAGAAATGGGTTACCAAAGAGACAACTGTGTAGACTTTAAATAGTATGGAAGTTCACCCCAAGAATTAACAAACTGCTCCTGAGGGTATCATTTCGTTTAACTAAAACAATGATCATTCAGCCTGTCTCTCATATAGGCCTAGATGAACAATATCATCCTTTCTTCCAATACTTGTGCTTCAAATCTTACATGAACACAAATTATTTTTGATAAAGAATTGCCGATCTACCATAAGGAAAGCCTCAAGCCTTTCCCACTTGAACTGCTCGCAAGCGCCTGCATGTAAATTGCCATCTCTTTTTGTCTTTTTAATAAAATTCCATGTAAACAGAAAACCTTTTTGTCGAGAATTGTAAACAAGACCTAGCTATCATAAACACAGGGCAGCCAATAGCTTGCCTTGGTGCAGCTTGTTTACATTGCATCCAACCTACACCAAGGAAAGCTGTTGACTCAGTCTTATTCTGATCAGGTCAGGCTTCAGTCAACAATTTACATCAACGGTGGTTAATTCACAGCATGGGCAGCTGTCATCGCTTCTTCATTTGGTACATGTATCGGCAAGGTTCACATATGGGTCAAAATCAGCATACTACTTTCTGATAAAGGGGATTGGGCAAGATAATTGAAGATAAATTTGCAAGAGTAGAGCATGATATCACTAGGATGACTGTATTCTGTCCTTTATCAATGTCTAAAACTGCTACATGTGGAATATTGCAGATTAATAAGTCAGTTTGAGTTCAAATTGATCTTAATTTTAATAAATCGATGACAGAGACATGTACAAAAGACTGTATCAACAAGTAGATAATTAATTTCCTTAAGTATGACATTAATGTCTGTCTTATGAAGATATAATATTCTGGACATTGTTAACACAAAAACTACTCTTTATTATTTTACACAAATTCCTACTGATTGTTAGTTTACTTTCCTTTTCCTTTTTGTTGACTAATAACAACAATAATAGAACTGTCCAGCCTATCCTGGCTTCATCACTTAATGATCAGCCAGTGTTGTCACTATGTATCAGCCAGGCTTTAATGTCCTACGTCTACATCAATCGATGGCTCACCGATGTTAGTTTCATTTTCTCATTTTGTGGAAACATTGGTGGATAATTTGGCAAATTGCCTGAGTCTATCGCAGTAACTGTGAGCATGCCACTGTGCAAACATTTTGATTTTTGCATGCAACATGGTGCAATCTGAAGCCAAAATGAGTAAATTTGAGCTATTCTGGGGCATTATAATAAGTGAATAATTTGCTGCACTGGAAAATATGGAAAAAAGATGGGGGTAAGAGCATTCAAAGGCCACTGCATATTTGTGATATTATTCCTTTCATGTAGCCACAAAAAAGTGCTGACAAAGTTGACTTCTTGCTGAATTTAATTGTTCAATACCATAATAATGTTAATTGTGCATTGAGTTTACAAACGTAATCCTTTGGTTCAATGTGTTAATGTTCACTAACTTTTATCATTTTTTAAAAATCAGTTTTGTTATGTTCACTGAATACCCTTATTTCAGGTTCAGTTTTTTCTATTTTTGTTCCCGTACTAATTGATGATGCCACATACAAATGACCTGTTCATGTATCGAAAGAATTAATAAAAGTGTCACAGTGACATACATGTAGGTTGTGTTTAGCAGGAACCTACGCAAATGTAGAGATCCATAGTGCACATGTACCCAGTCCCATAGCACCATGCCAGAGTAGGGCCCCTCACTATATGGCTGAGTACATGATTAAGGGTCTGCATTTGTCAACCTATCTTGACTGTATTGATACAATTAACCACCAATGTTCGTCTATGGATTATGGTTAATTAGAGCTACAAATGAAGCCTGTGCAGCACACAGATGTACAAGGAGGAGTATCTGATGACTATACTGTTTGTCATCTTTCCAAATCAAAACATTCTCTGTCAATGTAACAGAAACAGCTCAGCTGTGTCATGCCTTCTGCTTTTTAATGAATTATGTCTGGGGACTGACAGCTTTTCACACAGGCTGTTAATCCACTAATCAAACTGACATTCCTTTCTAGGCAGGGACTTCATTCTAGAAATTTCTATTTTTACTTTGTTTCCTTTTCTTTCTTAACAACAAGTGCCTTCGGCTGTGCCCAGGTAACAAATTAAACTGACATCAAAGGAGGTAATGTGTAAAAGGGGAAAGAGCAGTCAGAAAGAACGTAAACGGTTGTTAAAGAACTTTTAAAACATGACTTACTATCTTAACTTTCATCTGCCCACTCAGTTGTGTCTGAAGCAGTTATCATCATTAGTTGCAAATCCAAATATGACACGATACCTTGAGCTGGAAAATCAGTTGGTGAGCACCATTTTGAACATGATGCAATGCACTGTGGGACAGTCGCACAAAAATACATTTGATTTGGATATCAAAGTGAATCATGGCCAAAGCATATATCATATGCTATGAAATATTTGTAAAATATATACTTTTGGTTTCATACAAGTATATTGTAAACCGCCCCAGATTGTCCCAATACTATCCTCATTTACAAACCATTGGGTGCGAATCCACAATTTTCAAAATGGCACTGGGCAGTCAAGTCCATGGGTTAGTCCTGATTGGATATTTTGAAGAGATAGTATCCAAAATATATGTGCAAATATAATTTTGGACAGATCCCTGAACTACAGGCCTGAGGAGGCCTCACCTTACAAAACCAAAATGTCTGGATCTCAGCAACTTTTGCTGAGTTTACCAGGTGATCCCAGGCACTATGTCAAGTTTCCTGGGTAAAAAATGCTGGGTTTTGCTGGATTTTGTCAGGTTTTTGCTGGACTCACTGGGAAATGATCCCACCGTTATATCAGGATTAAACCAAATCACGGCATTAAATTAAAAAAATTTACAAAGGCGGGGTCCATATTACCAATTTTGCTAGCCACATTGTTAATATGGAAATCTTCCTGAAATCTGCTGGACCTCAACCCAGAAGACTATGTTGGGATCTTGCTGGACATCAACCCAGAAGACTGTGTTGGGATCTTGCTGGACATCAACCCTGAAGACTGTGTTGAGATCTTGCTGGACTTCAACCCAGAAGACTGTGTTGGGATCTTGCTGGACCTAAACTCAGAAGACTGTGTTGGGATCTTGCTGGACATTAACCCAGAAGACTGTGTTGGGATCTTGCTGGACTTCAACCCAGAAGACTGTGTTGGGATCTTGCTGGACATCAACCCAGAAGACTGTGTTGGGATCTTGCTGGACATCAACCCAGAAGACTGTGTTGGATCTTGCTGGACCTCAACCCTGAAGACTGTGTTGGGATCTTGCTGGACATCAACCCAGAAGACTGTGTTGGGATCTTGCTGGACATCAACCCAGAAGACTGCGTTGGGATCTTGCTGGACATCAACCCAGAAGACTGTGTTGGGATCTTGCTGGACCTAAACTCAGAAGACTGTGTTGGGATCTTGCTGGACATCAACCCAGAAGACTGCGTTGGGATCTTGCTGGACATCAACCCAGAAGACTGTGTTGGGATCTTGCTGGACCTAAACTCAGAAGACTGTGTTGGGATCTTGCTGGACATCAACTCAGAAGACTGTGTTGGGATCTTGCTGGACCTCAACCCTGAAGACTGTGTTGGGATCTTGCTGGACATCAACCCAGAAGACTGTGTTGGGATCTTGCTGGACCTCAACCCAGAAGACTGTGTTGGATCTTGCTGGACCTCAACCCAAAAGACTGTGTTGGGATCTTGCTGGACCTCAACCCTGAAGACTGTGTTGGGATCTTGCTAGACATCAACCCAGAAGACTGTGTTGGGATCTTGCTGGACATCAACCCAGAAGACTGTGTTGGGATCTTGCTGGACCTAAACTCAGAAGACTGTGTTGGGATCTTGCTGGACATCAACCCAGAAGACTGTGTTGGGATCTTGCTGGACCTCAACCCAGAAGACTGTGTTGGGATCTTGCTGGACATCAACCCCCGAAGACTGTGTTGGGATCTTGCTGGACCTCAACCCAGAAGACTGTGTTGGATCTTGCTGGACCTCAACCCAGAAGACTGTGTTGGGATCTTGCTGGAATTTGCCAGACCTTGACCCAACAGACTGTAGGTCAGGATCCTGCTGGAATCTGCTGGGAAAGGTGGGGAACATGTCAGGATTGAGCCAAATGTTAGGATCCTGCTAGAATTTGCTGGGCTCGGACCCTGCAACTGTGTATGTCAAGATCTTGCTGGAATCTTTTGAGCCTTGACCCAGAAGACTGCAGACTGCTGGGCCTCTACCCAGGAGACACCCGGAGAAAATATCCTATTCATACGAGACTCCATTCCCTTTATTCCCAGTCTCCTGCTCTCCACCAGGCAAAAATGAAAATATTCAATAGCCAATAAATTAGAATGTATGTGTACACAATAACATAATCAACAAACTAACTTGTTTGATTGCCAACAAACTGCTTTGGCCTGGTTTGTCTTGAAATATGTCAAGTATCTAAATAACTCTGAATGACTTCAACAGACTTAAAATCACACGTCACTTCTTGCAATATGGCAGCTTTAAAATTTAAAATTCAAAGCATGATGGGAACAATTGCAAAGCTTCATGGGTCAGATGCCCCATATTCTCCAGCATCTAAATTTGTTTTCCTGTTGAGATCCCATCACTTTCCTGCAAAATGAGATTGTTGTCTCTATGCCCAGCATCAAATAATTTACTTAACGTTTTACCAGCAAGAACCACTGTGATCCCAACATGATCCTGCATATCCAGCCAAAGCCTGAAATGTTTACCAAGCAAAATCCCGCATACCCAGCAAAAACCTGACATTTCTAATGTGTGAGAGTTCTCATCAGGACTGAAAAGTGATCACACATATCTTGTCTCTATACATTATAACACCCATGGTATACAATAGGTCAACAAGAGCAGCAGTCAAGTTTGCAGTTCGATACACTGTGACAGGAACAAGTGCCTTCATCAGTATTCTCAATCTTTTACAAATTTTTTTCTACTCCAAATGATCCTGCCTCATATTTTTTTTTCATGACAAGAATGAATTAGAAAACTGGCGGTTTGTCTTGAGGCTTTAAATATCCAGCACTCTTCCATCCTGCTTCAACTTTTCAACACAGCTTCTGTGGCTTGTCAACAAAGCGCCATCCATATCAATCCGGTCTCAAATTAATTTTCCAAACATTACCTCTCCGACCAACCTTTTCATCATGTCATCATACAATTACCATGACATTACCACAGACCAAAGTTCTCCGCTACATAAACATTCACGGCCTTGTCCCCCATTTCCTGTCCGGCCATTTGGCCTCATTTCCTGTGCATGAGCTTTCTCCCACGTCCACACTTGTATTTGTCATTCTTTTTACCATTTAAATGATATCATTCTCGGCCTTTTTATCCACCAATTTCCTGTGCCTTAAGTAAGGCTACTCTCTCTGACCAGGCTGGCATTCTTAGTTAATTTCTCTGACCTTTAACTAAAAAAAAAAAACTTCTTAGGGCAATAACTCTCTCTCTCTCTCTCTCTCTCTCTCTCTCTCTCTCTCTCTCTCTCTCTCTCTCTCTCTCTCTCTCTCTCTCTCTCTCTCTCTCTCTCTCTCTCTCTCTCTCTCTCTCTCTCTCTCTCTCTCTCTCTCTCTCTCTCTCTCTCTCTCTCTCTCTCTCTCTCTCTCTCTCTCTCTCTCTCTCTCTCTCTCTCTCTCTCTCTCTCTCTCTCTCTCTCAGGCAAGAAAATATTACCCATGCATCCTAACTGTAACTTCATCACCTTGGTCATAGTGTATTCTATTAGCCTTTGTAACAGATATCAGTGTTCTGATCAAAGACTACTCTAGAAAACTAATAGAGTAGGTTATTCATATGTAACAATATTAATGCACAGTCTTATCAAGATACAATGTTGAAACTAATGGGTTCTCAACACGTAAGGCATTCCATGTTTTCTTCTTCTTTTATTTTTTTTTTACTCTCATCCTGGGAGTGTTGTTTGTTTGTCAGTGACAGGACTCTCTCTCTCTCTCTCTCTCTCTCTCTCTCTCTCTCTCTCTCTAGCTCTCTCTCTCTAGCTCTCTAGCTCTTGCTCACTCACTCTTCTTTCTCACCCCATCTCTCTCTCTGAGAGAGAGAGAGAGGCAAAGACAGACAGACAGACAGACAGACAGACAATTTACAGACTGAAAGCTGCACTAAGCTTGAAAACTATACAAAAATATATATACCTATGTATTGAAAATAAAACTGTCTATCTTTTGCACTCATGAATAATTGTAGTTCATGAATATACATGTCAGTCTATCATGACCTAAAAGTAAATGGCCTTATGGCATTTTCAAAATATGAGGAATCTATATTTTAATAATGGTAAACAGATATAAAACATTTACATTATTCTTGCATTTTTGGGGTCATCACAAACTACCAATGGATGGTTAATATTATAATTAAGATTGTGCATTATGATACCGCTTATGATTTAAGGACAACAATATACGTATATTTTGGATCATTACACGACTCACCATGTTATTTAATTAAGTGTTAAGCATTTTTTTTCCATAGGGTAAAATTCTATCTCATATGAAAAGAGTGAATGAACACTTGCATTAAATCAAGTACAAGAATGTCAACCAACCCTTAGGCAGACAGCTTTGTCTACCTGGCCATTATAGGGCTACACTTCGGCAAACCATACAAATTCTGGAACACATCCATTTCTCCACGAGATGTCATGCACAGATATACCATCATGAGATGCCATGCACAAAAACATACCATCATGAAATGTAATGCACAAAGCATGCTATCATGAGATGTCATGCACAAAGATATGCCATGAGATGTCATGCACAAAGCCATCATGAAATGTCATGCATAGACATGCCATCATGAGGTGTCATGCACAAAGACATGCCAGCATGAGATGTCATGCACAAAGACATGCCATTATGTTAAGGAGACAGATATGTTGGATCCATCAAGCACACACCAGACACACATTTGGCATCAAATTGATAGGCAGACTTGTCAAGTCTTATATACACGTACCAAAGTCTAGTTCTCTGCTTATGTACACCACAGTTACTTAATATCTACCCTTCCATAAGCTGATACCAGGAATGCTGTGATTTTCACAACTACATGTACAGAATTATACCAACAACAGCAACAGAGCCACACCTTCTGTATTGTGCTGAAGAAATAAAATTTGGATAGCACAATCAATCTTCATGTGCTACATAGCTAATGCAGTCACTGCCAATGACTAAACCTAGACATAAATAGGTCAAAAGTATCATGTTTGATTCAAAATGTTGAAAATTCAAGGTTTAAACAGCCAAATAAATTGATAAGTGGCATACTGTCTTGTGATAGCATTTACACACTTTAAGCATTCTGTCACTCATACCTAACAATCAACAAAGACTTGAAATATTACTTGTTGTACTAATATAAGTATGTGGACAATTTTGGCTGTACCTCAATGTTGTCCACTGCTATACAAACATAAAACTAGAGGGCTGCGTGAACAGCCCGTGCTCAGCTGACTTAAGCTTGTCCAACAAAATCAAGGCTGCAACTGAATGATTACCCGTGTTCAGCTTTAGCTGAGTGCATATATATATGCACTCAGCTAAAGCTGAACACAGGTAACCATTCAGTATAGCATTTAGAAGTACTTCTAAGACAGACAACTAAACCTCCTGAAAGCTCAGTCTGACTAGCCAGTCAGCTGAACTAAAAATTGCAGTGCTATCTGGTAAACAAATTAAGAACTAGGAGTCCCTAGGAGTGTTCCTGTGTGATATCAAACCAATTTGGTGAGCAGTTTTCGAAATTTTTTTTGAGATTTGCAAACAAAAAAAAAAAAAAAAAAAAAATCCAAATTTCACTGAAGCATGAACCATTTAAACAAACTTTGTAGAAACCCACCCAAAGTACATTGCCACCAAGTTTGAAGTCAATCTGGCTGACAATTTTAAAGAAGTTGAAAATATGAATTAGCATTAGAATACCCATTGAATTACATAGTAATCAATAGGAAAGGTGAATTTACCGATACGTACCCGGATTGAAAAACTTTTCCACAACGCTTCAGCTTAATCTGAGTGACGGTTCTGAAGAAGTCGAAAATAGCCAAAACACACAAGAAATAAACAAGAAAAAAAAAAAATGGAAAAAATGCAGCGCCACCTGGTGAACAAATTTAGAGCTACGAGTCTCTAGGAGTGTTCCTGTGTGATATCAAAGCAATCGAGTCAGTGGTTTTGAAGAAGATTAAGATTTGCCAAAAAAAAAATACAGTGGTCCCTGTCTTGAGAGACCGCCCTTAGGGCAGGTCAAAATGTGGTCTCTCAAAACAGGTGGTCTTTTATTAGAGGTATAATAACATGGAAAAGATAGCACAGTGTTCTGAAAGCGCGGTCTTAAAAAGATATGCGGTCTCTCATTGGAGGGGTCTCTCAAGACAGGTACCACTGTATCATAAAAAAAATCCAAAAATCACTGGAGCATGACCATTTGAACATACTCCGTAGAGGCTTTCCCAAGGTACATTGCCACTAAGTTTGAAGTGAATCTGGCTAACAGTTTTGGAGAAGAAGTCGACAATGTGAATTGTGAACAGACAGCAGATGATGGACGATCGAGTAATGGCACAAGCTCTGCTGGCTGATAAGCCAGCTGAGCCAAAAAAGAAATGAATTTGGCATCTCCATAAAACTGGCCTTGATTGTTTTTTCTGCGTTTCTCCCTCACATATAGGTCAACTATCCACATAAGGTCATAATAATCCAGGCAAATTCATGTCCTGTTCATCATCAACTTGTCTAGATATACTGCTTACTATGTTCAATATGGAAAAAATAAACCATCTCATTCAAGAGATAGCATAAGTACACGGTCAATTCAAGAGATAGCATAAGTATACGGTCAATTCAAGTGATAGCATAAGTATACGGTCAATTCAAGTGACAGCATAAGTATACGGTCAATTCATGAGATAGCATAAGTATACGGTCAACTCAAGAGATAGCATAAGTATACGGTCAATTCAAGTGATAGCATAAGTATGCGGTCAATTCAAGAGATAGCATAAGTATACGGTCAATTCAAGAGATAGCATAAGTATACGGTCAATTCAAGAGATAGCATAAGTATACGGTCAATTCAAGAGATAGCATAAGTATACGGTCAATTCAAGTTAATGGGGAAAACCTTTCTATTTTTACCTTGTAACATTTCATTAAGTGTCAGCCAAAGGACTAGAATGTGTAGTTGCGTACACTTGTGCAATGGATGTATAGAACTCAGAACTCATTTATTTTAGCAAATCAATACAGTGATGTTGTCAATATGAAGATACAAAATAATATAAATTGATGTGGCTAGGGAGACTCCCATTAAGACAAACACATGTCGCTCTCATAGGAGCCGCCCTTAAGCCTTAAACAATTGAAACAATGTAGGCGGTGATTACTTAAACCATGAATGTCGAAAGAAACTTAAGACATAATACAAATTACACACACACAATGTGGGTGTGAAATACAATTATTGATTATTTTGACAAACATAGCAGTTATAATACAAATTACACACACAATGTGGATGGGAAAATATAATAATTGATTATTTTGACAAACATACATATGTAGCTGCTACATATTTTACAACTATGTTGACAGTTGTTCAAAAAATTATTTTCAACATACAATGAAAAACCTTGTAAACCATGAGTATGTATTTTTTCTATAGCATTACTATCTGTTTAATTCACTAGGATTGGAATGTCAAAGATTCAACTGCGGGCAGCATTGATGATGTCCTAGCAGACCGCCCCCCCCCCCCCAATCTTTAGAGGGAGTTGCAGGATCAAACATGACACAAAAACAACTGCAAGGCTTGCTAAAGCATAACTTACCAAGCACTGCAAAAACCACTGACCAAGTCTGGATACTAGCATACAGGAAGACTTAGGAGCGCAGGGTTTTGACTGAAATTATGCTTGAATATGTAATGTGGGCTGTGAATATTTAAATTAACAGAAACTAGACCTAGGTGATTGGGGAACAGGCCCTGTCTTGCACAAATATCACTTACATCAATGAAAATGATTTATTTTTGCAGAAAACTCTGAAATAAGCCAGAAAACAGTGAAATTTAAGCATCTAACAAAAAAAGCAATAGTATATTTACACAAAAAACTCCACAATAGGAGGTATGCGTATTAACTGCGATCCTGTGCTGCCACTTAGGCTGCAGCAAGGAACTTGAGAGGAAGGAGGGCACATTTGTGTGTTAAGCAGGGCCAAAATGAACTTCTTTGATAAATGGAGCAACATGAGAAAGCAAAAAGGTTAACAAAAGTCATTCTCTAAGTTTTAGAACATACGAGATGCTTAACATATTTAGAAAATTTAACTTGTTTGGTAGAAAAAGTGTTATTTCTGTATGGTCAAGTAACATATCTTGTAAAAATGCCCTGATCTTGACAGAGGCACAGTTCTGTCGCCTAGGAACTGAGGGGACCAGAGCAGTTCTGCAGTTAATATAGTTCAATATGAATACTTCCTATTCCAATACCTACACTTACCCGGGCCAATGCAATTATGTGGTAATGTTTAGTGTATAAGGCTGTATAGTGTACAAAGCTTTTTTTTTGTCAGCATTAACTCCTACATGAACAGTAAAAGCTGATTTTCAGTGAGGCCCTGACTGACCTAGATACAGATTACATTTTTAATAAATGCACCCCTTCCCTATTTCTGATCGGCTACATGTACCCATTCTCATAGAAGATGAGATTAAGCAACTAAAAATTCAAGGCAATAATTTTAAAGATACATAAATGATAAATTCATAAAATCTAACACGGAAAATGATCAAATTCATTCATTGTTTCACAGCACAGATGCAAAGTTCATTAGCTACCCCAGACACAATAACAGCAATATAACACTTTTAAACCTTCTATTTCTGAGAGACCTCTTTTCTGATGTTCTAAAAGTTGCAAGTTATACACCTATCCTTTCATGTATTTTAAAACACCTGTTGCATGTAATTTGGCTTCTGTTGGAAATTTTCACAAATTTGTGAGAAAGCTCTGCAAGACTTTCCAATTAAAAACAAAAAAACAAAAGTAGCATTCAGAGAACCAACTACCCTTGGCACCCATAATTTTTCCCTCAATTCTGCAATTCATTTTTCTTTTTTTTTCTTCTTTTTTTGAGACTTCGCAGTAGAACACTTTACATACAATTTCCATATTGTTGTCTATGAGATGAAATAGCAATTTTATCCTTATTGAGATATTATGGTAACATTGTTCAATTGTGTGCCACTCAGATGGCCTTCAAATAAATACTTCAAAAGTTTCATAAGTTTAAAAATACAAAAGAGGAAGCTGGTTTTCAATAGGAATGTGGTCCATATAATGTACATCTCTGATAAAAATTTGATAAAGCTGTACTGGATCCTTGTTGAGATATTATGGCAACATCATCCCTTTGTGTGCTACTCAGTGGGCCTTGAAAGAAACACTTTAAAGTTTCATAAAAAGTGTATAAATATAAAAAGGAAGCTGGTTTTAGATCGGAGCCTGGCCCCTGATGAGATGCATGTCTGACAAAAAATTTGGTAAAGCTGTGGTCAATATTTTTGGTGATATTGCAGTAACATTGTCAGGGTTGACCTCACTCAGATGGCCTTCAAATAAATACATGAAAAATTTCATAAAAAGTTTAAAAACTAGAAGTGAGTTTTTCGCGCGAAAAACATTATGCATCCCCCGAACATGCACCTCTCACCAAATATGAGGGCCACCATTCTTCTGCAGAAAGTTTGATCTTGACCTTTGACCTCAAGGTCACCTCTTAGCAAATGTAAGGGAAATCTCACCTGGGTAAATGATGACAAAGTTTGACGTACTTTAATCATACCCATTTGAAGATGTGGCAGGGAAACCTATTTATTTTGAGAGGTATAATAGTGACCTCGACCCATGACCTGAAGGTCATCCACAATCATACATGTATGAGAAAAATTCCCCAAATCTATGCAGTTATGTACCAAAAGTTTCAAGTAAAACAAAATGTAAACTACCATTGCAGACCCCATTGACTTACATGACAATCAATAGAAACACAAAAATTAACCAAAAAACAGGAGAGTTAAAAAAGAAAAAATCCAAAAATCATTGGAGGATAACCATTTGAAGATAGTTGGTTTTATATCCCCACCAAGTTTGAAGAGAATCTAGCCAATTATTTTGGAGAAGTTGAAAATGTGAAAAAGCATTGCAATCCCTATTTACTTAAATAGTAATCAACAGGAATGTTTACAGTTTGACCTTTCAAGGTCACTCAGGTTTAAAATAAACCATCCAAACTGAAAGCCCATAAGCACTTTCCCATTAACAATTAATAGTAACCTTGGGCCTACGATGCACCATTTAAGGTATAAGCCAATATGTGAAAATTGCTGGGTTAGCAAAAAATGCATCAAGGATTTGACCTTGACCTTTGACCTCAAGGTCATATATTATTATATGGGACAAATTTCCCAGACCCACAGATCTGTACCAAATTTAGAAGCAATAGGTCTAGAGGGGACAGAAATATAAAGAAAATAAGATAAGCGGCAGAAACGGCGGCGGATAAACACTATATGCATCCCCCAACCGGGGACTCATAATAATCAGAGGAAGCTGGCTTTCCATTGGAACCTGGTCCATCATAAGCTTCTTCTGTGACAAAAATTAATAAAGCTGCAGGGAATATTTGTTGAGATATTATGGTAATGTCGTCCCTTTGTGCGCCACTCAGACAGTCTTGAAATAAATACTTTAAAAGTTTCATAAAAAGTTTTAAAATAATAATAGGAAGCTGGTTTTCAATAGGAACTTGGTCCTTCAAAAGGTGCATCTCTAACAAAAATTTGGTACAGCTACAGTGAATACTTTTAGAGATATCATGATAACATTGATAAGATGGATGGACAGACAGACGACACAGGGGACGACAATACCCTCAGGCACTTTATGTGAAAAGGGTTATTTTATTGATTAATATCCTTATGCTAAATATTACAATCATGCAATTTAGTGAGGTTTTATGATGATCATCCATTTATCAGTCTTTAAACTTGTGATGAAAATTTGCTTATGAGTATGATTTAGTAAAACTCTGATGAATTATCAGAAATGGGAGCATATCAGAAATTGGTGAGTCAATCATATAATTGAACAAAATGCAATTTAAGGAGTTATTAAAAGATATGTAGAAGGTTAGAAAAATGCAATCAGTAGTCACTGATTGGTCTAAATGCTGGGTAAAGACCTTCGCCTGAAAAGGTCTCTGCTTGCTTGGGTTTTGTTCCCCAGCAGGTCAATAAAGACCACTGCTAAATCAATAAGAAACACAGGCAGGTCAATAAGGATAAGTGGCAGGTCAATAAGAATGGAAGAAGTATTATGGTGCACGAACACGTGTGGTACATTTACACACATTGCCATGTTGTGTACATGTATGTATTGTGGTGTTGTGGTACCTCTTTAGTTCAGACAGAATTCTCTCATCACACACATATCATATGGGAGTGTGGCATTGAGTGGCAGTGGCGGGGATTTATGGCTTCTGTTCCTGGATTTTAGGGGTTTTGCACAGCTTGCCAACTGGGAAAAAAATCTAACAACAAGTACGTGTCATGAACATTGTTTGCAACAGCCACTTGATGCTATATTTTGTTTCTCACATACCGTATTCCTTCCAATTAGCACACATACTCCAATAAGTGCACACACCCACTTCTTGGCTTCCTAGCATACACAAAATGATCCCATGATCCACAATCTTTCCCAGGAAATTTGATCGTACCTTTGAGACGTGCTGCATTAATACCTCTTCAGTCGAGAGTTTAAAGCAGACATGTCCTTTGCCTGTCCATCAAGTGTGTAAGTAGCAGGTATTTCCAGTTCATATGCCAATTCTCTGTTGACCTTTTATTACTGATAGGAAGGCACCAAAGTATGATGTCATTACATGTATGACAGGTGTCATGATTACAGAAAATCTGTCCAATATATTACGTAATAAGAAGGTACAATCATGTGTACCAGCTTGCCTTGACAGTGCTCCTCCTAACGTTTCACACAAATATTAAAAAATTATTGCCTCCAAGACATTTAACCACACAAAACTTGTTACAGAATTTCATCTAAATGACTAAAAAGAATACAAGTACCCATGTTCGTGTTATAATTTGCCTTATATTTCAAATCATCATGGTCATTATAATTACTGGCGATCTTCCTATTGTACCAGATGATGTACTACGTACACTGATTACAAACAGGCCTAAATACCATGAGCAACAGAAAACTGCTTGAGGTAAAGAAAAGAACATGATTGTAGAAGCTGTGGAGGAATACGCTAGAAAATGGGCAAGGAAGGACATTAAGTTGATATTTCTGTCTTAGATATATGGGTCAGTGAAATCATGATTATCATTACAAACAAAATACGAAAATTACAAGAATCAACCAAACAACCACCTGATCCTGTTCTGACTAATCCAGAAGTTGTTCAATGCCTGCACGAGATGCATGATGTTTTTGTACCTGCTGATGGAGCATCCAATAATATTATTGTCATATGTAGACGTGAGGGATTCAGGCTTTTATAGTAAGAAACAACAAGCCTAATCTTTTAGCGTTTATTCTGGGTTCTGATAGCTTGTGCATTTGCTGTACCTTTCACAACCTCGTTGAGAACACAGTGGATCGCTGATACATGTAAATTAATTGTACAGAAAAAAAAAACACCGGCGTGTCGTTTTCACAACAACAATTAGGAAAAAATACCCTTAAGAAATATCTAAAAAATTTACAGACACATTATGTTCATTACGCAAATTCACTTATCTTGTTTGAAAATTACTCTACATGCAGCTTTAAGTCAGCACAGAAATAACATTACCGGAAGTATTAATAGCAAAGCAGTGTTCACTATTATACATGACGAGGCGAACTTAATATATTTGACTTTCAAAGAACCCACTCTTGCATGCCAAAAATTCAGTTTAACATCTTTTAGAATAGATAGAATGTCACGTAACATTGCCTGCACACATGTACTGGCAGTGGAGACATACAGGTATTGGAACCATAGTCTTACTCATGACTTGCTGCAAAGATTTCTATCTGTGAACAATGTGTTTTACTGTCAAAAGCTTATACTTCAGGACAAGTCGACTCCCTACAAAGAGAACATTTTTTGGATTTTATCTAATTTGAAGATCTTTTCAACCCCTTTCCCCTTGAATTAAGACTGAGTCAACAGCTTTCCTTGGCATGGATTGGGCACTAAGTGATAAAATTTATGTCAATTTTGGAGATTCCATCTTTAGACAGACTAGTGGTACAGTGTACATGTATCATAAGATTGTTGGTATGTCGACCTTGAACTTGTGGATTCTGACCTGCCTGGTTTGATGACTGAAGGTTTTTGATCATGGATAGTTTTTGTTTACGCAGATTTTTGGTGCAGCTTCTCTAACATTGTTGAAAACTGTTGTCCACTTCTATTTTTCATGACAGTCATTATTAATATAGACTGGTGCCACAGGTTGCAAGTTCGAGTCTCGCTCGTTCCCAACATAAAAAGTAGTAAGAGTAAGTGACAGTAAAGCAGAGAAAGTGTATAATAAGGAATTGAATTGGGGGCTTCAGTGCACACACATGGACTTTGGTATTTCCATATGGGGGTGAAATATAGGCCGGAAAATTAATACAGAGTTGTATCTAGCGGAGGTGATCCCCTTACGATGCATTGCTTGATGGCTAGTCCAGTCTTGCAGTTGTGTTTGGTGATGTTCACATTGATAGACTTGTCAAGATTTGGACAATTTTAGATTTGGACTGATTTGCAGCGATGATATTGACATGTAATGGTCTCACTACTATTTGGTCCTGTTACTGTTGCTGTGACCCGCCCACCACACTTCAAGAACAACTTGAACACTTTGGAGTTGTCTGTCGGAACATGCCAAATGATTTTGCCTGCTCTCCTGACTGCAACAGCATGGGTATCATATGGATCGTCAGGTTCTATTTCCCACTCCAAAACTTCGTACCACTTAGGTTCCGATCAGTCTTCATATACAGTAAAACCTCCATACAGTGGGCAATCTTGGGAGCGAAGAAAAGTGCCGACGGTAAGGAAGTGCCCACTACAGAGAGAGTTGACCACTGTGGGTAGATAGATTACCAGTTACCATTAGTATGGATGAAAACACAACAACAAAAGATAGATATTCCTCAAGAGCTGCTTTTCTTTTAACCCTTTCCCCCTTGAATTAAGACTGAGTCAACAGCTTTCCTTGGCATGGGTTGGGCACTAAGTGCCCAACCCATGCCAAGGAAAGCTGTTGACCTGGAGCATGTGATCTTGATAGGTCTCATGTATATTTCTCAGTCAAATTGTTTTTCATAACTGTTGAAATTAGTTAAAAACACTGAAGCAGACGACATTTGACCACCAGCCGGTTTTGGCCGGTTTGAGGGGGAAAGGGTTAACAGTGTTGCCCACTCTTCCTGTCTATATGCCACACTCTGCATCAATTTGTCTCCGTGATTTACTCTCAAGTTCTTTGCGTATTTCGGCAAGCTAATGCTGACTAAGTGTGACAACTCTTCTGGGTTTCATGAACACTCGAGATCTTTTTGCTGTTAGCTTGACTGGCAGGAGTGCAAACTGAACTGATCTGATGCTGTCCATAGACTACATATGAAGAACAGTTATCAACTCATGGGTTAAAATGATTAACATCAAAGTATTTCACTGTAACCTTGAGCAAATCACTCAGGCGGCACTCAACCACACACTCGGTGTTTCAGACAAGTCAGCTGTTAAGTCTCTCTCATTTGATAACTTTATCCTGGTTTTAGTTCACAAATTAAAAACGTGTCATGGGAATGAATGTCAAATCAAAAAACTGTTATGCTTGAATATACCTACTGGCCTATACTGCACTGTTTGATATGGTAAGGAGATTACCCTGTGTGGGGTGAAGAACCTGGGTATTAGCTATTAAAGGGGATGAGCACTGGTGCAAAAGTGACACTTTGAGAAGAAATGAATCCAAATAGATGTACTGATTTTCTTTGCTTTTCTTTCTTTTTTTTCTGTAAAAAGTACTCACTACAGCAGATTTTTGGTATACATTTAAGGTGCCCACTGCCCCTGGTAGTGAGATGCCCCGTGCAGAGAGGTTCCATTTACATGTAGGTAATAAGGAAAATCCAATGGGACCAAGGACAAGTGCCCATTGTACAGAGGTGTCCACTGCAGAGAGGTGCCCGCTAATGGGGGTTTTACTTTAGACACATAAAATCCATGCATTACAGAAGGAAGGTGCCACTGTTGTAAGCCTGTCATCATCATCATCATCATCATCATCATCATCATCATCATCATCATCATCATCATCATCATCATCATCATCATCATCATCATCATCATCATCATCATCATCATCATCATGTGTATCAGTGGCACCATTCAAATGCAAAAGTAAAATCATGGCGTTCCATGCAGCAGCAAGCTTGGGTGGATACAAGTGGCCCATATTAAACATATCATTGATTTTACACATGAATTTCCCAAACCATAATTCAAACTTGCATCTATGTACCAATATGCTGAATGGAAACAATATTTCTGAGAGTAAGATTTCAATGTCCATGTAGTCCCCACATCTGCCAAGTCAGCACACAAAACGTTCGCAGCTAAACACCATGCTACTTCCATTTTGTACTTCACAAAAACAGTGTCATATTAAAGTCAATTCAATCTTTT
>CAXHWN010000206.1:0-13000 GCA_964020975.1 Hermodice carunculata | reverse complement strand
TTTTCCATGCATGGTTGCGCTATCTAATATGTCTCTTGATGTTATTATTGATCCACGGTTAGTCTTTAGGTCTGATAGTTATTTCATGGGATGGGATAAATTCTTTAAAATATCTGTGAAAAGGTCAGACCAATTGATACAACGTCATCGATGGAGACAGAGACCTCGAACCTGGTGTCCCAAAGTGCATATTGTAGGGCTGCATATAGGTCATGAAAGTTGGCACTCTTGTGGTCCCATGCAGTACGTTTAAAAGGTCGATCTCTACAGCTAGGGATGGAGAAGGAGGAATAGATTAAAGCATGATGAGAGGTGGAGATAGGCGGAGGTGTGCCAGAATTCAGAATAAAGTCAGGTGAGTAGATACTCATAAGGTCAGGTAAACTTTATCAGTATTCACAAACACCTGATATCAACAAGAACAAGTTACTCTGTGCAATGAGGTCAAATAGGCGCTGGCCAAGTTCGCTGTCAATGTGAGTGGAGTCCCTGGAATTACATTAATAATTGAAGTTGCTAGTCAAAATTAAAAAATGAGGATTGAGTTCAAATGCAGTTGAAATAGAGATAGCTAATTTATCCATGAAAAAGTCTCTGTCCTCTGCAGATTGGCCGGGGGGGCGATAATGTACACCAAGGAGTACTTTACCATTTGTCACGGTAATTTTTATCCATTCACAATGGGGGGGGGGGGGATTCTAGTTCAGGACATTTGCAAAAAGGGTAAATGGTTTGAACATAAAGCGCACCTCCATCCAAAGAACCAGATGCATGATCTTTATGAAGTGGTGGTTGGAATCCATCTAAAGACGATAATTCATCAGGGAAACTACTATTGTATTTGTTTCTTTTTGCCCAGAACCACTTCCTCGTAGTCATTACCGCATTCCGCAGTCCGAATCTTTTACTCTCCATAAGGTAACCTGTCCCTGTTTAACCTATACACATACAGAAGTACTTTTGTGCATATTGCACACGTTTCTCTGTAAAATTTTGACATAGGCTGTATTAGAAGGGTCTTCAGCAGGTAACTACTCACATGTTTCGGAGGCTTGAAGCATAGTTTCAAAAAGTGTAACTACATTGAGGTTTTCCATGTCAGATAGGATATGATCATCGAGTTTGCCTTTGATTTTGATACTGCGAACATTAGCATGGCAAACAGAAAATTTTTCTGCAAATTGCCCATTGGTGGCCCTTGGTTTGGATGTATGTCTAAAGAGAGGGCTTTACACAAGGATGGAATGATATGGCGCAAGTTAGAATATACTTCAAGAACTGATATGATAAACGGTAGTGTAAGGAAGCTGTTGGAGGAGTCTACTTGGTCGTGACAAACATTTTTGAGGAGGTGTATGTATATTTTGTGTAGACCATGTGCAATGGTGAATAGTCCAATCACAGCTCTATAATGTTGTACGCTGAGACCCATTTAGGAGGTACAGGAAAAAGATTACCTTCACTGGATACTGTGTGGCAGGAACGTGTACAATACCAGCTGCAACATATTGAAACAATTTGTGACTGATGGAACTGCTGACTTGATACATGCACAATTCACAGATAATCAATCTAACACACGTACAAAATACAGATTAGGAAAGAACAGATACAATACACATAAGGAAAAAAAATATGAGCAAGGTAGTGACACTGACCGTTGGAACCAATGACTGTATTATCCTTAAAAGTGTACATGATACTCTCAATATTATAAGTATAGATGAAGCTACAAAAATACTCAGTGATACAGGAAACATAAGAGCTTCAAGTGTTTTATCCAGGGTCAGAATGGGTCATGAAAGGAGAGGACACATTGATATCTTCAAAAGAGGTCTCCAAGTGCTTTGTGAAAAAAGGTTGTGCTAAATTGTTAATGAAAGACTGCTCCAAGCCCTATGTGAGAGTAGATTGTGCAGCGTTAATAGTGAAGTTCCTAGTTTCAAGCTTTTGATGGTGAGCTGAATATAGGTCTCTTGATGCCTTTTACCTTAATTCTCAATGATCACTCACACTTATGCAAATATTAGTATTGGTTGAAAGCAGATTTCGTCAATGTTGTTAATAGATGGGAACAGGTCATAATTAATGCAAAGCATAAGAAGATAGAGCTCCATCATAATGGTCAGCGGCCATGTGTTCCTTGCGCACATAAGGCACAAAACAATAGGTCTAAAGATAAAACCAAAAGCTGCGAGAAATGCAGTGACCTACCTATCTTAGAATCTTTGACAACCAAGCAAGGGCCAATTATCCAGTGATATATCTTATACGCAGAATTTCTGGCCACATAAAACATATGTGCAGACAACAAAATGCTAAGTATCGTTCAATGTCAATATTCAGAAATCCAAACGTTATGTACATGCATAAAAATGAACTTCATATTATAAGCTTTCAGCACATCTAAGCTACTGAGAAATTTATGTATAGCACGACTTAGATAGGTGACAATATCACAATTGCAGGAAGGATGAACATTCACAAACATGGGTGTTGTCATTAAAAGTCATAAAGGGTCCTAGGATTATATTCTTTCACCTTGGCAAGGCAAATCACAAATTTAAGTATTGTATTGCCTAAATAGATGGCAATGATGCAATTGCTGGAATACTTGGCATTCAGAAGCCAAAATGTCATCGTCACAAGTTTAGATTAATGAACAGAAAAGGCCTTGCAAAGAGCTCGACATAAATTTTGTTTTGTTTAATGTGATATGCAAGTCGCGTAATGCCAAAAGACATGAGGTTTGTTTCTTCCACGAATAGTCTGGATTGACACTCGTAAAATGATAGCCTGCATGGTCAAATGTTTCCCCAAGGAAATGATCATTTTCTGAATCTGCATCCTGACTATACATGGAAGTCGAGATTGCACATACCTCAAACAAAAGTAGGCGGTCAAGGGGTATTGGTTCATGAGAAGCAAGTTCAGTTCCATGGTGTGATGCCAACATACGAAAAGTATATTCCAAGACACATTCAAGATAGTTGTAAGTGTCAAATTGCATTATCCCAACATAAATATTATGGTTGATGTTATATATTTTTATAACTTATGTGTGGTTTGTGTCATGTTGAACATCATGCACAAAAACTCACAATAAATGTTGTGGTTTGAAGCTTAAAAGTTATGTGAGTATTTTAGCAACAGTGATGATTTACCTAGATCAGTAATGAAAGTAACACTAATGGTTGTATTAAACCGATTGTATCAATGATAGAATACATGGTCATTGACACATGTGCCATGTACAACACTGACAGTGACCACAATGTATAATCATGAGCGGTCGTGCCAATAGGATACTGGAAGGTTAAGGCAAGCAAAAACATATCAGATACAGGGGTGGAAAATGTGTGATGGGCGTCGTTTAAAATGAAGTGTCAACTAGCATTGAAACTTTGGATAGTATACCCTTTTTACTGTGAATAATGCTTGGGCCCTTTGAGATATCCGGTTACACAGTGCTGGACAAAGTGATAGGGTAAAGGACAGTAAAACGGTAAAAGAGTATGGGTCTCTGGCATAGGCAATTTGATCTAAAGAGGAAAGGTAGCAACAAGATTTGAGAGATTCTGGTTAAGCAAAGAGTGGGTTGAACTAAGACAGGCGCAGAGTTTACTGGATGAATAGAAAACGTGCAATTTAAGATTAAATAGAAAATGTATGGGTATTATGGGTGCGCAGGTCATGACTTTAAATTGTCAACAGGGTTCAAGAAATAAAGGATAATATTCTTGCACCCGTAGAACATTAATTCCAAACACTATTAGACCTTTAGCATTGCCAACCCAAACTATCAGGCTCCGCATTATTGACCATACTCAGGAAATCTGCGAAGTAATTGGAGGCTACTGGCGCACCATGAGGAATATGTGGAATGCTGAAAACACCTCAGTGAATAATGAATAGGTGTTACAATGAAAAATTGACAATTACAAATTAAAGATTAAACTTTTCGTAATAGAATACAGATAAAGTTGATTTTGGCAAAATGGAAACTGCATTTAGTGGAGTGGGTTTGCCTGGGTTGCACCAGGCTGCTCCCATGTCCTGCCGTCAGTTCTTTTTAAAGAAAATTGATGAAATCAATGTGGTGTGCTTCATAAAAAAGTGTTAACTCTATATGTATGTGGGTTGTGTTTTGGATTTTGACCCAACTTGTTTGATGACCGAAGGTTTTTCAGCATGGATAGTTCTTGTTTTCTCGGATTTTCGGTGCAGCTTCCCCAACATTGTTAAAACTACTGTCCACCTCTATTTTTCATGACAGTTTGAGTCCTACGTTGTCAGTATGACATTTTATTCTCTTTAGATGTTCAATGAGTACTGTATTTCTTTATGGTTATTCAGGCATACTGTTGTGTCTGGTAATATCCATGATAATAGATGTGTCACGACGTGGACGGCTTTACTCTTGGACTGATTTCAACTACGACGCTGACATGAAATGGACTTGCTACTATTTGGTTATAAAACTGTAATAACTCGGTAAGTTAGTAATATACAGTGACATTTTCATTCATATGGTGCTGTGGACTCACTGAGATGTGCAATAAGGCAGGGAAATTTTAGTAAACCTTAGATCCATGAACATGTGCACACTAAGTTGCTAACCAAACCCTTTTTAACGCCCTCAGTTGGCAAAGTACGGGGGATGGGGGGGGGGTCATGGGAAGTTGGTGTGGGCACCCACTGAATCATGCCACTGCCTGTGCAGTCGTCATGAACTGCAGTGCATTCTGGTCGTGGCTGCCTCTGGCATATTATTCTCGTATGTGGACTCGAAATAATCTGATGTCATGACTCTCAGGGTCATTGTGTCATGGTCATGGTTAAATACTTGTGTCTCATATATTTTTAATGTGTCAAAGCACTGGTCTTAATTTTCCCAAGTATGGGGCTTAAATAAAATTTAAATTTTTATTGTTAGTGCACGTGTGCGCGGGGTGGTCGTGGGCAATTGGTGTGGGTGCCCACTGGGTCATGCTGCTGCCTGTGCATGCGTTTTGCCTCAGTGTGCACCGGCAGTGCCTTCTGACCATGGCCGCCTCGGGCATGATATTACTATTTTAGTAAGTAGAATTTCAATGTCATCACTCTCAGAAGCATTTGTATGGTGGTCATGATCATGTAATTGTGTCATATATTTTAGTATCTTGTCTTTGGTGCAGATGTCCACAGAGTTATGTCGCTGCCTATGCATGTGCCATTACCTGGTGTGCGCTGGCAGTGCCTTCTGGTCATGGCTGTCCCGGGCATAAAATCGTTATTCTAGAATGTAGAATTTTCATGATTTAAGGTCATTACTCTCAGAAGCAGTGTGTGGTGGTCATGATCATGTAATTGTGGCTCATATGTTTTAGTGTGCACGCTTGGCCAAGCTGCAACATGCTTTCCTTCCAACTCTGTGTCCCAGGTTCGATTCACGGCCGGGGAAGCATGTGGAAAGAGTTCCTACCACTCTGACTGTGCACGGTGGTTTTCTCCAAAACCTTTGGTTTCCTCCACCAAACATGTAGGTAGGAAGTATACGCCACGATCTGTGCCATGGAGAGTGATTAATATAGGCTTGGCCTGTTTTGCAATCCATGTAAAAGATATGGGTCTATACTATATGTTTTAGTATCTTGATGTACCAGTCTTACTTTCCCCAAACATGGGGGGGGGGGAAAATAAAATTCTTCTCCTTCTTCTTCTTCTTCTTCTTCTTCTTCTTCTTCTTCTTCTTCTTCTTCTTCTTCTTCTTCTTCTTCTTCTTCTTCTTCTTCTTCTTCTTCTTCTTCTTCTTCTTCCGATGATGATGATGATGATGACGATCATGATGATGATGATGATTATTATTGTAATTATTATTATTATTATTATTATTATTATTATTATTATTATTATTATTATTATTATTATTATTATTATTATTTTGTGTACTCTTTGTGTGTCTCCAGTCCAAGAGGAAGCACTAAAAATATAGTATCTTAATCATCTTCATTGGCATTGTTTTGATAATATAACACACAAACTTTGAAATGACACGACACAGTAACGAGGGTATTCAAATTTATATATCAGAGGCACTGATACTTAGATGGGGCATTCAATTTATAATTACCAGTTTCAGCAAACAATTATTCGTTCAGTCTGGTACCCATTATGGACAAATATCTTAAGGCTCTGGGAATACAGAAGGAGATGACTGCATGGAGGTCGATAGAAATACAAATCGAATACGTGTATTTTTCATAGATGATTGTGACTATATAGCTGTTCCCTGCACTATAGACATGCTAGTACTTGCATGAGATGTTAGTTTACAAAAACAAACAACATTCTTAAAAACCATAAAAGTAAAAAAGTAATTACTTAACTAACCAAACAATCAACCAACCAAATAAATCAATAAAGGAAGATAAGAGTGTTCTGGCACCATGATGCTAATTCAAAGCACATCCCATCTGGTCGACATTGGCAATGAAAGGGGTAAACCAGAGCCATGAGATCTCGTGTATCCAACATGTGTTGGCAGAACGGTCAGTGAAAAGCTGGGAGCGTTAAAAACTACATTGAACAGAACAATCTGTTATCTGACAGACAGCATATACATGTACAGCGGATAAAATCTCATGATGGAAAGTGAGAGAAATTATGAAAAAGTCCATAAATGTACCCTAGGTAAGGGGTATCCAGCCTAAATCAGCATAAAAAGGATGGGAAGCCACTGAAGCTTACCAGAGTAACGCAATATACATATATATATATATATATATATATATATATATATATATATATATATATATATATATATATATATATATATACATACATACCTACATACATACATATATACATATATATATATATATATATATATATATATATATATATATATATATACACATACATACCTACATACATACATATATACATACATGATGTTTATCCCTCTATCATAACGTAGCATTAGTCTTTTCACCTCGAACACATATCAACAATATACAATATTTACTTGCTTCATGTTATTGCAACAACATACAATTGTCTTGTCTTGCCTTGCGTTTATGTATGTATGTATGTATGTATGTATGTATGTATGTATGTATGTATGTATGTATGTATGTATGTATTCTCGCCAATGATATCCCAAACGACTAAATTCAAGGCAATTAAGGGGTTCTTGGAAATTTACACCATTGCCCTTCTTCTGACGCATGCAAATGACACCACACCGATAGACTCGAAAATTGACAACAATAGCTGAAGAAAACGCATCCAAAGTCAGATCTGTAAACAGATACTGTGGGGGTGTGAGTGGGGTGAGGCAGTTTCAATCCACAAAGACTTGGCAACAAGTATTTAGTTCTTAGTTAATATAAATGACGAGGAATAAAAAAAAAGATTGCAAATGATCTTGCAAACGCAAAGATGTCTCATTCTTCACCAAGATGCAAATATTAACTCATATTCTAATAACTTTAAATGACTCAATATAATATGTCCGTCAAAGAAAATATATTTTCCCACTAAAATGGTTAGTTTTAGCTAATAAAAAATAGAAATATTCTGAATGCACAACAAATGGTATTTCACGATCAATTCGATTTCGTTATACAGTTTTCGAGCTCAAATGTGCCAATTAAAATATAAAACTGTATCATACCAGACAGCATAGCCTAAAGGGTTAATGACCAAATTCTCAACGGGAATATTAATCAAGTAAAACAGGAATGTTAATTTAATTTCTATAATAATTCAAAAGCGATGTACGAAACCTGATTAAAATAATTAAATTAGTTTTGAACCTTCACACAGAGATATACCAATTCCCTTATTTTTTCCCTAAATATATGAGTTTAAAGTGACAGATAAATATGTAACAGCTGAACGTTTCTCTTAGTTCTTCACAAATGTAAGACCGACGATGGCCAGAAATTTAAATTTATCAAACAACCTAATTTCTAATTATTATCTTTAATCGTGCCCTGAACTTATGGTTTCTTTGGAACCAATATCCACAAATAATATATTAGAAATTATAAATAATTTAATTTAAAGTAAAAAACCGAGCATTCGGGGTAATGAAATCTCAGAAAACTCTTGCATACACCAAGTTGGCAATACCTGAACACCTAGCTCTTATTGCAAAGGTACTACCAATGTATGAAGAAGATATTCATACATTATTGAATTATTACAGAGCAATATCTCTACTATCTGCTATTTCAAACATTTTTGAAAACGTCGTGTATCTTCAACTTTACGCTTTTTTTATCCCAATTAATTATAAAAGTTAACACAGACTCCAAAAACTTCATTCAACTGAGATAGTTGCTTAAGAGTTAACAGATGGAATTCTGCAGATTATGCATTCAGTGGAAATACCTGCAACTATTTATCTAGATTAATCGAAAGCTTTCGATACTTTGGACCATACAGAGTTATGTCTTCCATACATTACGTCATTATGGAGTAGATTGTACTCCACTTGAATGGTTTGAAAGTTATTTTACTGACAGATACCACGATGTTGAATATGATGATACCTGCTCAAATTATTTACCTATAACTACCAAACTACCCCAAGGTTCTATCCTGTGAACCGTATTATTTGTTATTTGTGTCAATGGTATGCCATGTGCTTCTTCAAAATTTAGTTTAATTTTTTATGTGCGACGATAAAACTTTTATTTATAAAATTAAAAAAGGAAATTTTTATCTGTTCTGTTAATTTCGCAAAAAGATGTAATAATTATGAAATGTATAGCATAGTATCAATGTTGAATTAGATAAAGTTTCTAATTGGCTAACAGAAATCAAGTAACCATTAAATGCCTCCAAAAAAAAATTGTGATTTAACATTTTAAACAGCGTGAATTAGATAAGAATATAATCCTTAATTGGCTGAAATACTGAGAGAGTCAGAATTTGATTTTTAATACTTAGGATTCATGGAAAGTTTAGTTGAAATGCCCATATAAATAAGATAGCGAATAATTTGTCATTGGGATATTAAATAGACTAAACACCTATATACGTAGCAAAGGACTACTGCTTCTATACTACTCATTGTTTCTTCCCAAGCTAAACTATGTCATACATGCCTGGGGATATTGTTGTGATGAAACAGTTAAACTTCAGAAAAGAAATCCGTCTGATATGTTTGATGCGTCATAGCGAACACACAGAATCACGTAATTTTAAAGATATCCTTATCCCTAAAGATTAACTGCACCAAATAGCTTTGAATTTTATTTTTGCTATTGTTTACACGAACTTCCTGTTATTTACCACCAAAAAATTAAAAAAAAAAAAAAAAAAGAAAAAAAACCTGCCATCCGTGACTATCCTACCTGACACCGTGTGTATCCCATTACGCCATTCCTGAGTATTAACCCAAAATGACCATCGTTTTCATATGCCAATGAATTTAATAACACACTCAATATTATCCTGGATAAATTGGATACCCATTTTTATGCAGGTTTCTTGGTGTTGCTTATGCACATTATTATTTGTATGAAATTGTTCTGATTTTATTTTCAATATACTTAAAATCAATCACATTGTTTTTCTCGCTTTTTCCGGTTTTATTCTTTCCATTCCTTATGTAACTCAGAGATATCATATTGATATAGTAAATAATATTGCATTAAACTATTTGTGGGTTAATTTCAAATATTTGCATTTCCAAATGTTCATTCTATCAGAGGCAGCCTCAACGTCAAATTGGACGTGATGATATTACCAATACCCAGTAGCACATGACTATTCATTCGCGAGAACACAGAACCAGGACAGAGTGTATGGAATCTGTGGTTTAAAAGTCTGGTCTATGAAAAACATGTGGATCCCAATGCCAGAACAAGGGAGGACAGTCATGATAGACTAAGCTACCCCTAGTCTTATCGGTCGAGCACAGCTATGTTATGGTTCATTTGTCTCTAATTACTAGTATTAACCATTAGGTGCTATCTGGTGGCACAGTAGGCCTCATACCTTTCTGGGTTTTACCATAACACCCCCCCCCCCCCAATATCTTCTTTGGCAAGGGACATCTGTTGCTACAAACTACCAGAACTTTTCTTTCAAGGTCCATGGCCACTTCCAGGATACTTTTCATTTGCGATCTTGCAACTTTGTTAGAGCCAACTGGCGAACCTGTAAGGTGTGGAGACTATGTAAGATGAACATGGCCCCTAGCTTTGGATCATACATACAATTCAAAGAAGTTGTTTCTTTGGGAAGGAGGATAATTTCAGTGTGAACGCAGAACAGCTTGAAGATCCACTCTAATGAACTTTTCAGAACAGGTAAATGCCTATATCTTCGGTTTGTCTCTTATCTGAGCAACAGTCTATTTGAGACATCACATTCATCTGATTTATTACACTCATCTATTGGAGATTAGTATTGTGTGCCTATTTTTACAAATTTTGGTCAGGTACGTTTGCCTGGACCTCCAGAAAAGAGGGTTTCTCACCTTTACAAATGATGTAAATATTAACTCACTACACTGGCTATAATTATTCTGCATATTATCTTAACAACACTGAAATTATATATATATATATATATATATATATATATATATATATATATATATATATATATATATATATATATATATATGTATATATATATACTACATGTTTATGGAACGCAATTTACATTGGCGTCATCCTTTATGCACAACCAGGGCAGTCAGCTTTCTCCCCCCTTCATGCGTATAATGGTTGTCCCTTCTCAAGGCCACAAGTAGCAAATTGTGTAAATCTTGGAAAAAAAACATACTGACAATCATTGGACGGTATATTACAATGGCCATACTAAACTTAGATGGTATATACTGCAAGTGTTTGGAAATGTAAGCTGCCGTAGTTATTTTGTTTATATAGCAGAAGCATTCAGTGCCATATAACTCTCTTGGCTCTGACAACATGTGGACCTAAAACTACTTATAAATAAATATATATATATAAATATATATATATATATATATATATATATATATATATATATATATATATATATATATATATGTGTGTGTGTGTGTGTGTGTGTGTGTGTGTGTGTGTGTGTGTGTGTTTGCTTTGTTTTGCTGTTCTTGTTGTTTCCTAGCTACTGTTTGGTTTTATGTGACTAAAAGAGTTCGTTCAGGGTCAATGGTATTCGAAGTATAAGTTGGTTGTGGTAAACACACACACACACAAACCAGAATCGGTATGTACGTATAATAGACAAATAAAGAAGTCATGATAAGATATCATGCTAGGTGGGGCGAACAAGGTGATTAAAAGCACAATTATTGCCTGTCTTTAGAAAACCCAAATTTTGAATACAAGTGCATCACCAAATTAATAAAAGAAATGACGGAGAAATATTAACTCACTACACTGGCTATAATTATTCTGCATATTATCTTAACAACACTGAAATTATATATATATATATATATATATATATATATATATATATATATATATATATATATATATATGTATATATATATACTACATGTTTATGGAACGCAATTTACATTGGCGTCATCCTTTATGCACAACCAGGGCAGTCAGCTTTCTCCCCCCTTCATGCGTATAATGGTTGTCCCTTCTCAAGGCCACAAGTAGCAAATTGTGTAAATCTTGGAAAAAAAAACATACTGACAATCATTGGACGGTATATTACAATGGCCATACTAAACTTAGATGGTATATACTGCAAGTGTTTGGAAATGTAAGCTGCCGTAGTTATTTTGTTTATATAGCAGAAGCATTCAGTGCCATATAACTCTCTTGGCTCTGACAACATGTGGACCTAAAACTACTTATAAATAAATATATATATATAAATATATATATATATATATATATATATATATATATATATATATATATATATATATATATATATATGTGTGTGTGTGTGTGTGTGTGTGTGTGTGTGTTTGCTTTGTTTTGCTGTTCTTGTTGTTTCCTAGCTACTGTTTGGTTTTATGTGACTAAAAGAGTTCGTTCAGGGTCAATGGTATTCGAAGTATAAGTTGGTTGTGGTAAACACACACACACACAAACCAGAATCGGTATGTACGTATAATAGACAAATAAAGAAGTCATGATAAGATATCATGCTAGGTGGGGCGAACAAGGTGATTAAAAGCACAATTATTGCCTGTCTTTAGAAAACCCAAATTTTGAATACAAGTGCATCACCAAATTAATAAAAGAAATGACGGAGAAATTGAAGATTTCAAAAAAATTTTACAGGCAAAAACATATTGTTATGAAACTTTTTTTCGTCAAATACAAACCCCTCACAACCAGAACAGCCAGCGTTTAAAGTAACAGAAAGTATTATATTCATATTTAGACAAATAACTCTGGTCACCTTAAATTTGTTAGCTTCTTATGCTTACGTCTTTAAGGTCCCCCCCCCCCAAAAAAAAATGAAAAATATGAAATCATAGGCACATTACCATTCAAAGACGCTTTAAAGAACCTCACCAGAGGCACATCTCCGCCAAGTTTTAAGTGTAGCTAGCTCACAAATTGGGACAAGGCAACATATAAATGCATGTATACCAATATCCTTATTGTTGCCACGACATCATGTACTCTTACCGATAACTATACGACTTCACAAGTTCATTAATAATTAGCAAATGACAGTTCTTGCACCTAACCTATATTTCTGCCATAATTAGCGTAAATACAAGTACAGGTAAATCCCCACCAAGCGTATTGCAGATCTGACCAAATAGTTCAGGAATCCTGTTCGAATCGAGATCATTATAAGAAGTTAACATGCTGTAATTTCATAATAAACTATTTAGGCTGAGGCTGCTAAGAGCCACATCAATCTAATCTGCATGCGTACCTGTTTCCCAATGGTCATTGCATCGGCATTATTTAGGGCAGCCTCTTTTCTCGCCAAGTTAATACCACCACTGCTTGAAAAATACACAATATTCAAATCACCACAAGGAAATAATAACATATATAAAATT
>CAXHWN010000203.1:0-23000 GCA_964020975.1 Hermodice carunculata | reverse complement strand
ATCTTTCTGCGAAATCTTTTAACAAGTTACATGTTGTAATAATTTATTTTGTCACAGATTCCAAGTATTTCAGCTAATTTCTGTCCAGGTTTTCGTACAAATATAATTTTTTACAACAAGTGTCGCAGTATTGCAAATTCCCCAATAACAAGCGTCAACGATATGTATTTCGGTTGAAAATATGTGCGCTCACAAAATCACACCTGAAGAAAGAAATATGAAACAAGGTTTGGACTAACGACACAACATTATACTAGCAGATGACAGATAACAGTGAAGTTGGTAAGGAAGACATGTAATAAAATAATGCACAAGAGTTCTTTTGTTTACCAGTTTGAAACAGAATGAATGAGCTTGGTCAATGTTTATTGTACTACAAAAATAGTTCCCTGCATGGTTGCTAAGCGTACAGACATTGGCATCCTGAATATACATGCTGTTATCGGCCACATTTGTAGTTCGACCTTACTTGTGTACATGATAGTATACTCATGTTAAAAAACGAATGTGTCAAATTAATGTCAATCTGTATAGAATACATGCATATATATACTAACATATTAATATATCAATACGCTGCACGTGAAGCGTATTACAGGTCACACAGTCAATAACAATATTTTGCACGGTTGTAACAAAACAGATAATTTCATATTTGTACACATGTATCCGGCACAGAATGGATGTGCTATATTATGATTGACTCTCAATAATGATGCCAATTGGGTCTCAAAATTTGAGAAAATTATTATATTTTACGCAGCTCATCTAACACAATGTACGCTCTTTGACGATTACTTGGCCAAAACAGCCATTTGATATAAGCAAAGTTTTGCTCTTGTACAAATGCTACAAGTTATAGACCATTGCACAAATTTATTCACGTGTAGAGGTCACCTCGACTGATAGATGTGCTAATTTGGTAACATTCTGACATATAATAACGTTTAAATTTTGATAGGCACGCAGGCCCGATATGTTTCATATGTTATGATATGAAATCAATCGAAAAAAATATCTTTTTTTTTTTCGACGCCACATGATATTTGTGAAAAGTATATACCAAATCTAAAATTTTCAATCGATTTGGAAAAAGTTTTTGATTATGAAGAGTGGCAATTTTTAGAAAATGTTAAAGCTACTTTAATTTTTAGCCCGACTTTTGACAAAAATGCATTTAATTAATTTGTACCGAAAACAGTTGTGTTACTAAAAACAGATGGACGACTGAAACGTTTGCCATATCCTGTGGTGTAAGACAAGGATAACTAATTTCCTATAATCTGTTTTGTTTTTGTGTGTGTGTGTGTGATGAAATTTTAGGAAATTTGAGATTGAAAATCAAACTACTTGGTTTAGTTCATTCAAAAGAACATGCAAAAAAGGCACTAAAGTTGTTCAAGATCTATTACGAAATGGTTTATTTTGGTCATATGTTGACTTTATGCAAAAATTTATTATACAGGTGAACTTTGTTACTTATTATGGTATATTATCTGCCATCCCAAATATATGGAAAAAGACAATTACCGTTTTTAATGACAATGAGTTTAACGAAGAAAAAAAAATACAGAATATGTTTTAACCGTTGAAATGTACCGAGATTTGTGCACCCACAACCTTTGAAAACATATATTTAAGACTAAGCATTCCTGGTAGAAAAGTGGAAGAAAGAAAAAGATTTTTTTTTGTATAGCTGTGAAGACATAATACCATGTTTTAAACATAATGCAAAAAGGGATGTCATATTGACAACAAGAAAATAATGAGTTTCATGACAAATAGAAGCCGACAAATGTTTTCACCAATGCCACAGACTCTGCACTGACAATTCGAGCAAACGCAAAACCATAAATGGTAAAAACGTTTAAGGTGGACATACCAAAAAATGATATTTTTGTATGAAAATGAAGCAATACGAAATTCCATATGAACGAAAACACCGCTCGTGGCTTCAGACAGGTATCAGAAACATTATGAGCAGTTTGGATAGATTTAATTCTAACAACTCTCAATTTTAAGAAATATCTTCCCTCATACACACATTGTATAAAATGTCAACTAAAATTGTGCGGCTTACATGTTAACTACATCATGCATATAACATCTCAAATCCACCTGATATCTATATTATATTTTGTTTTCATTTTTATTCAGAAACGTCTAAAACAATTGCTTTTCATACATTATTGAATGTCTTTGTTTCATAATTTTTTGAAATAGAAGTAAATGACGAGAGTCCAAAATGTTGGAATCGTTTCATGCAACAGCAAAGCCAATTTACCTTGACACAGAGACACCTTTAGCTGGCCCACGTGAAATATTACTCTCCATGTGAAGGTAATTAAATTCAAAACCATCCATTACGTTTGTCGTGGAATTAAACTTAAATACACTATTATCACTATACAGTATCATGTCCGTAAAGGAACTTTCTATGACACTATCTGTATATTCGTTTGATTCCAAATCATATATATATATATATATATATATATATATATATATATATATATATATATATATATATATATATATATATATATATATATATATATATATATATATATATTATGAATTCAATTTTTGAAAATGTTTTAATTGATGCTTTTTTGGTCAGTAATATACCTGATTGTCAACTAAAAACATGTATCATGTTACTCCCCTTTTGACCGCTTTACCAGAAACTGAAAACTCATAGTAAACTAAATATAGCTTGGCCAAATGGGTATGCACAGTGAGAACCTTTTTAGGTAATATTGTGAAGTCAAAACACAAACATTTGTTGTTTTTTCCAGATATTTTCTGATTATTATATTATTCAAAGTTACCTTGTGATGACACAATGGCAGCCTTTATAACAGCATATCTAAGCAATTCCAACCGGGACTTGTTTATATAAGTATTTGTTTTAAATGTTGCCCTTTTTATCAAAATCCAGCATCCTGCATTGATTAAAGAACTGCAATGCGTTTGACACCCATGATGCGGTTGTATACGTATATACAAATATTCGATACGCAAATAAAAAGTAATCTGCGACGGCGATATACTGACATATGAGTACCCTAATGAAACAAAAATGAAAAATTCTCGTGCCTCAGGTGCACCTGAACTGAAAGTTCCTAAATGGCCTCTGTGTAATAATGGGTCAATCTTTTTTAGAATGCATATAAATTTTATTATAAGGTTCGTTTAGGTGTATAGCCTAAAAAGAACAATACCTGGTTATATTTATCGCCGGAAATATTTTCTTGAGTTAAAACGGTTTTCAGATGGGTATGAACATTTTATTTAATAATTTAAAAGAGGGAAGTATTAACATGCAAAACGTACATTAACCAATTTGGGCGCAAATAATTAATTGTAAATATACAAAATAAATCAGTTGTAGCCATCAATAATAATCGCAGCAGAAGTCCATATCGACGGAATACATTCATACAATAAGATGCATACCAGTCTTTCTGCTTTATATGTGGGCAGCTATTCTGAACTTATGGGACAAGATGCTTAGAGTTGTTGCTTTTGCATTTTTGAAATTTTAGAAGTGACGATGAGTGTTATGAGAGGAGAGAAAATAAACTTAAAGGCATGAATTTAAAACATGTACCCCCATTCTATACACATTTTTTACAAGAATAACTGAATTACTATTATAACATTTGCTGGGAAATATGAGCACACAAATACGATCTTGTTTATTTGCGTCTAAACTCGTTTTGCGACGTGATACAAATCTGTCCATGCGAGTTAAATGTAATGTCGGTATATGAGAAGAATATTTTAATCGAAGATTTTTTAAAATTTAATGTTGACGATGTACAAGTAAATAAAGTATTTTACCCACTTCGACTTTTGAATAATATGACGATAAGTTACTAACGTTTAGCAAAAAGAAACTTAACTTGTTTGTCAAAATAGGGCTACAACATATAACGTGACTAACAATACATGCTGACACATTTTATTCTCACCACACGTATATGAAATTTGTGCAGGCTAATAAATGGACAAAATTACCATTTAAAATTCCACTTTTAAATCAGTTCTTTATACATGAATTTTTTTTTCAAATCCCATGCCTTTTGAGAGACACGTAGAACGATGTATTTTTTAATACGACCGCCACGGAGGATGGTAGTGTCATTATGGGGGGGGGAGGGGTGGTAACAAGAACAAGAAGAGCAGCTCGTATCATGATGAACAGGACACTAATAGGCCAGCGTTTTGTGGATGAGAACCTACGTGAAGTTGATGAATTGTTCCAACCATATCCAGGCCTACTGTTTCAACAGGATAACGCTACGACCACCCACTGCCCGAGTCTCAGCATGCTGTATCTACAGCAACAAAATATCCCATTGTTGCCATAGCCAGCTCTACCATAAAAGTTATACATCTCTTGGAAAGCGAGAAACAGCAATCATAAAAATTCACCATCGCGGCTTTCAAAGGAATATAGTTTTCAACTTTTGTTTTTGTCTTTGTTGGCACACGGACATAATAACAATATGACAATCAAAAGATGAAAATCGAAACGTCCACTTTTTTAGTATATATATATATATATATATATAGTAATATATATATATATTATATATATATATATATATAATATATATATTATATATATATATATATATATACTATATATATATATATGTATATATATATGAACTAAGACCATAGCGATCAGTTGCACATTTTTGTGATAGGTTGTTAAATTAAGTAGCTGGTAGTCTGGTGTATGGCATTAATGACATTTATAACCAAAATATAATGTTCTCTTTTTTAATACAGGCACATACATGTATGATGCAACATTGTATGGATGTTTTAAATATAAAACTCTCTTTTTCCATCTTTTTTTTTTTTCAATGTGGCTATTTTCAATGTGAGTACCCTAAGTTTCACATACACACAGGACAGAGTTACCAAATAATTTCCCATGCATAAAGCTGTCATATATGACTAGGTTTCTATGGAAATAATTTCATTCATGCCGTTCATCTATTGGCATATGATCACAGGAATTATGAAAGCTTCTGTAACAAAAATTATTTTGCCCATTATTATTGAAACCTATGGAACACCACTTGAAGGGCCTGTGTAACGATAGGAATGCAATGTAATAACACATTTTTGAAGTTTTTGCCCAATTACTACAGTATAGAGCTGCCATGTATCCATTTTATTAGGAATCCTTTCAGTACAATCAACTCATGTATAGCTACACTTATCTTCATATAACTACAGTATAGAGCACCCATGAGTCAGTCTAATTAGGTTCCTTTCACTACCATCATCAATAAATGTAAAACTATACTTATATTCATATTTGTTCTGTGTAAACTGTTTAAGGCGTGAGTTATTTACGGAGTATAGGCCAAACATAAATGCTTTTGTGGGTGTGATGGTATTCACCATTCTTACAAGCTACCATGTGGGGAATGCAGATTTGTGTTCTCCATAAATGTCTGGCCCTGTCGCAAGGTAAGTGTGGTGGGAATAAAATATACTTTTTCCGAGCATATTACAATTCCTTCTTATATCAAGCACAACATATGATTGGCTTGACTGTGACTTTTTATGCAGTCAATTTTATCAAATTTGCTAGTTTGGAAAACATAGTACAACTTACCACACAGGTATGTGCCCGTATAAATGCATAAAGCCTCGTTGAATTATTCAGGCCAAAGTCGCGACTAATATTAATTTCTCTTCTCAATCTGAAATTTAAACATATTTGTTTTTTGTTTTTTTTTTCCAATGTACATTGATACATATATTCATGTGACGGGGCTGGCAAAAGCATTGCTATAAACGTAGTAAACATTCGGTTTATTGTATGACATTTGTAGTTCTATGGTTGCATACAAAGTAATGGCTAAATTAAAGGTGTAAGATTATTAAACGACAAGATTTCCGTGTTATCTTTGGTATAGTGTGGACGCTACATTTAGCCAAGTTAAGTGTATTAATGAAATAAACCACATGGGATTTACAGCACAGTGCTATCAAAAATGTACGTCCGCGTATGTAATTGTTTTCCAGTATTAGTGACTCTTTTCATGCTTTTGACTATCCTCATTATCAACATCGCCTAATCTTTATGACATATATCCTTTACACTCATTATACATGTAAACCTAGCAGCTATATGTATAAGCCTGTGAATCATACACGGCGCCGGAAGTACACAATGTCCTTTTCTAGAACAGGCCTTGTGAGGTCCGCCAGAGTCTACCTACGGTTCTATTTTCGGCCTGGTCGAAAACTTTAATTGCTTACTGCTTTGTTTTGCGTTAATTTTGCATGCCTTTATATTCGTGTTTTCTGTGCTTTACATTTAAATGCGCTCTTCTGTATCTTCTGACGATAACAGGGGTAGGGTGTCTCAAGAGATGTTTTCGAGTGGGTTGTCTAATATAACATCATGATAATAATAGCATGATTTCAACATGGTATCCCATGTCATTACATGATGACTATCAATGGGCCATCAGTTAGAATATATATATATATATATATATATATATATATATATATATATATATATATATATATATATATATATATATATATATATATATATATATATATATATATATATATATATGTGTGTGTGTGTGTGTGTGTGTGTGTGTGTGTGTGGGGTGTGTGTGGTTGTTCAAGAATGAATTCAGTAAAAAAGAATAAATTAAACTAAGATCATCCCTGCTTAAAATGACTCTCATTCCATTTGGTCTCAACTATAAGTGTCTAAAATCAATGTTCATTTTTATGTAAATTACGCTTTGAAAATTTGGTATAAGGGGCTTTAAATAAACTTAAAGTTGGCGAGTGCTTTTTGTGGTTGTCCTGGTGGTTTCCACAATATAGGACCTTTGTGATTAAAATTCCTCTTACCTGAAGACACCTGGGGCATACGGATTCCCAGTCTGAGTGCAGCTTATATTTTATATACGCATGTCCTGGGCACTTCTTAACGAATTACACGGATATCCTGGTGCTGCACCATTAACAATTTTATACATAAGTATCACTAAAACATCAATATGTGTGTCTATTAGCAAGCAATCCAGAGATGTGAACAGTCGCACAGTACTTTCTTGATTTTCCTTTTCTATATTGAAAATCGATTTGGCATCTTGCTACACTTGTGAACTCTAAAGAAATCCTCCTTGGCCAGTTGCCTCATGCTGTGCAGCCATAAGATGTGACTGGCTGTACAGGTGCTGCAAAGTAGCTGGTTTTAGCCTCATAGCAAAACAAATATTTCATGTTGTAAATAAATATTTATTCTGCTTTTCAGCTTAGAGCACACTATTTATGTATTGGTTTTGTATCTTCACTTAGGGGAGAATTCTTCCTTTTAATATCATGACCACTTGTATCTTGTGACCATACATTTCTAATCGAGTATCATTCACCTCTAGTATAGTGTCACTCATGTATATAATAAATAATAGAGACCCAAATATCGATTCTTGGGGTACTCCAACATTCAGTTGCATATTACTGGAGATGTGGCCATCGTATGATACACGTTGTTAACGCTCACTAAGGTACGGTCGAAACCAAGCCAAATTGTGCAATGTGCATGCATATTGCAAAATTTTGTGTTACATCAGATTGCGACTAACGAGGTCAAATGCTCTCCGCAAGTCTATCAATAACATTCAAGACAATTTGCTGTTGTCCATGTTTCTAGCAAATCGTCTGCAAATTTGACCATAACAGTCCCAAATAAGTAATTTCGTCTGAAGCCAGACTGTTCATCAAATAAAAGCTTGTGTTTTACTAGGTACCCATTGTAATGGGCATAGATATGCCTTTCAAAATTTTTGTACAAGCCAGCAACACTGAGACTGGCCTGCATTTGACAAGCTCATTGGTTTTACCCACCTACCCACCCAACTTGAAAATTGGCACCACCCTGGCTCTTTTCCAATTTTTAGGCATAACCCCACTGGCAAAACATAGACTATAAATCTCACTGAGGTCAGGTATTACCATGTCTGCACCGAGTTTTTTGCAGTTAAATTGGAATACCGTCTACAGCTGTTGCTTTAATGCTAGACATATGTTTCATTTGCCTGTATACAAATTCAGAAGCCATAGCCAGTATCTGAAATTCAGTTTGTTTATCTCTATGTTGAGATATGGAGTTTATTAGCCTCTCAAATTTTGGGACAAGTTGGTTTTGTGCAGTTGAACAATATTCTTCAGTACTTCATATGAAACAATTGTTTAAACTCTCGATTATGGCTTTCCCAATCATGGTTTCTTCTGCTCCATGCTCTCTCAGCGTAGGTCCTATGGCTGTTGTATGTTTCATAGTTTATTTCGTGGTTTTACTCACTTGGCGTATATCAGTGGAGTCTTATTCTAATGTCCGCACGTGAAGGTCGCACGTGAAGGTCGCGTTTGGCATTGCTCACCATTTAGTGCAGCATATTTTTGCGACCCCGCACAAGTGCTTGGCCCCCGGATCAGTTCAAGATAGTTTCAGCAAATTGGCTATAGGTTTCATTACATTGTGTATCTTACTAGTCCAGGAAAGTGGCTGTTTGAACGTTCTGAGTAATTTTATCAATTAAAAGACACTTCTACAACGCTAATGGAAATTTATTCCCAAAGATCAAGTCTCTCATTCACATCGGCATCACTTGATGCTTTATATTTTCAATAGGTAACAAAACGCCTTTAAAATCAAGAAAATAGTGAACTTAGCTTTCTAAGATTATGGGAATAATGCATTATTTCTGGGATCAAATTGGTATTTATTACCAGATGACTTTAACATGCTTGTCAACTCCATGTGTTTAATTTTGGTGTGGGTTTTTAAAAAGAAAAAGAGAGGAATCTGCGAAGAAAGGTCGTACATGTAAGATACCGGTGGCGACATCTTTACTTTTACCACAGCTACATGTAAAATGTGCTGCATGAAATCTTCTGAATCCGCACTAACACTTTTTTGAAATCCCACTGGTGTTGCCTTTGGAAGGATCAAACTAACTCATTCACTAGGTTATGATACTCCGCATCTCTGTTTTCAATTTGGGTACTTATCGGTTAACGCATGCATTCCTGTTCATTACTATGTAAGTCAATGGGGATTGCAACGAAATTCACATTTTCGACTTCCCATCAACTTCCCTTTAAACTTAGTGGGGATAAAATCTTTATTGACTTTGATCTTTTCACAAAGATATAGTCCCATTTTACACAAATGAATGACACCAACACAGCAAAAAGACAAACAATAAAACAAAAGCACAATGACACACACACACACACACACACACACACACACACAGAGCAAAACGCAGGCGCACCTGCATGTGGTGAAAGAAAGTTGAAAAAAAGAGAACCCGTATACACCATTAAGATTTAGTCAGAATCCCATATGCTGCCTCTTTAATTAACAAATATCATTCACAAAATTCAGTATTGGCCAACACATGTTTTGTCTTCCATTTTGATTAAGTATATGAAGTTTTTATGAATTTATTATGGGGATGTACCTTAGGTGGGTCTCTACTTATTTGTACAAAGGGTCACGCTCCATTTATATTTAAAGATATGTGAGCCAGCAAGTTTGTGATAATAAATGTGTTGTTCCCAAAGCAGCCATCTCAGGCAGTGCTTTTATATTAAACTATATATAGACATGATTCCGACAAAAAATTGTTGGTAATGAAGGTAGAGGGGGATCAGTACAATCCAAAAATGTTTCATCTAAGTTACGCCCAGCTGTCACAAAACATAATATTAGGACAAAATAGCTTTGAAAATCAAAAGTCCCTTTTAAATTTGTCTTGGGTAATGGCGAAAAATATCCTTCATGATCCTGCAGATTATTCATGTTTTCCATCACTTTAATTTTGTTCATATAGCGCATTAAATTTTTTATGATATGTGGGATATGAAAATTATCTTTAAGATACTATATCCCAACTAGAAAATTCAGGTCATGATGTCCTTAATTCCTTACACTCCTCATATTTGCCCATTTCCAATACGGACGTACATATCAGTCCGTCCTTCATCAACTGACAATAAAGGTCTATGGTCAAGATAGGATTTCTCTGTTTATATTGCACCTTCCCTTGCTTTTGATGATTAAATAATTTTTTTCACGTCATAACCTCGAACCCAAAATGCCATCAAGTGATCACTTGATGCTAGCACCGGGACGGGGTCACAAAATCTTTACGGTACCTCGCTGTAAATAATGTGAATCGGTGGGCAAAAAGTTGAAATATGTATGAAAAAAAAAAACTATGTAAAATTTGGAGATAATGGTCTTACAATGATATCATTTTTAGAATAAACGCCCTAAATATCATACCCTTTGACTATGTACAGTTATTATACACTGTCATGTGCCTTTATTGTTGGTACAATGAAAAGTGAAAGTCACTTTGTTTCCATTTAAAGTGACTGTTTGACTGAACAATAACTGTCCCAATAAACAATTTCTATAATCAAAGTTCCCTCTGGCACAGAGACTGAACAGGTCAAGTTTCCCTTCAAGAGGGCAGACTCGAAATCCTGGATTTATAAGTACAAGGGAATGTGGGATCTGATTAACAACCTTGTTACGAAACAAACACTGAACTAGATATGATATGTTTATGTTCATTTTTTTATATTCTTCAAACATCACACAAACTAAGAAGCACTATAACAAAAATAGCATCACTCACACTTAAGCTGATAAATGGAACATATTGTATGTGATTGGTAATGTCCGGAAATAATTTATCGTACGATCATAAAAAAAAACACAAAGTTCCTTGCCTTTAGGACAGACAGTCTACCAGAGTAATCCAACCCCTTGTAGGCCTTCCCCAAGTCCATCCGTAAGCTGTAATTGAATATAAATAAAGCTCCTTAAGGCAGTATCCGTATCAGCCACATACAACTCAACCCAGTCGATTCATGGAATTCGTGCGGGAAAAATATTTCTTATAAGTGAAGGTGCTCTCTTGTTTTAATCAACGGGCAGAATCCGAATCTAAATGCGTCAGATTTCTGCGGTTGATAATTAACTGAAACGCGCCTTGTATACATCTCTTAGGACGCGAACCTGGCCACCTGAATGGGTTATATACCCTGACAGTTTTGACCAAACGATCTTTGAAACCTATCAAAGCCCGTCTCAAATCATTTAACTCATGATAGTTTGTGAAATGTTTTTACATCGGAATGCAGTCCACGACATTGCAAACAGGTCACCAAGAATAGACTATTGCTTATGTTTTACAGGAATGATACTACGCAGGAGCATTCCATACCCCGTCTAGTTACTTTCCCAAAATTTAAACTAATACATACTTACCTCGCACAACTTATTTTAACGTGGTTAACCGACATATGCGATTCAATTCATTTTTCGCAGATCTACAAATCTGTGATCTCGATGTCCTATATTACGGAAAGAATTTTTGACTTAGTGAATGTATTCTCTTCCATTTAACAGAACAATGTACAACAGCATGAGAAAAAAAATACCCGACCCCAAGGCCTTTCAGAAAAACTCACAGTTCCCTCCCTTAAAAATTTTTCACAGATCATCGGACTATGAGTTTATGAATACATACAGTTCGCAACTCAAAAAGTTCTCCTAATCAACCTTTATTAAAAAATGAAAAAATAAAGAAAAACCTCCAAAACTATACTTGTCTCATTATACACATCTTCAACCTAATCTTGTGATAACTTTTACGCCGCAAAATTTAACCTTTTCAGCATAAACGTGTTTTGTTATTTAAATACTGCTTCATTCAAATAATCTTGTCAAACTTTCAGCCATGTGCTTAGCAATTAAATCTGGTTTAAGCATTTTATTCTTGAGACATGCATTTTTTAGCTGAATACCTATTTCGGCAAACTTACGCTAAATATCGCCAAACATTCTTATGAAAAGTGTGCGGGTCGCCATAAAAATGAATGGCTGAATCCTCTCCTTACGCTACGTTTATCCTCAAAAGACAATTCATATACACAGCACTTTACAAATACTATCTCTCATATTTTTAATCCTGTCTGACTTAGACACACACAAAAATGATGTCAGACTGCCATATGGTCAAATGCCTCTTAATAATACTTATTCCCCCCCCCCCCCATTTAACCCTGTACCTTTGGGAGTTAATAAATGTATTACCACGGAAAAAACATACTTATGGACAATAAAGGCGACCTGGTTGTGAATTAGGCACTCTCCCAGACCCCTGTAGAAATTAAGCTAACATGAGAATGACATAAATGAGGAGGAGCACAAGAAAATAAGCCCGAAAACGAAGGAGTCGCTGACCAACATTCATCAGTTTAACAGCCAAGACAAAACAGAAAACCTCGAGTCCACCATGAAATTCCCAGCCAAAACAATTAACTTACCTCCCCGGGGAAAAAAATGAAGAACCAAAAGTTCAGAGGACTCTTTTGCCATATGTTGAAATCAAGATCTCCCAAATGCCAAGGCAAGTCAAAACAGAAAAAATCCATATCACCTGAACTCCTCGATGCGGCCACAGAAATCTCCCCTCAGAAAGCTGCGAAGCAGAGCTGCACCTCAAAGTACGGGCAGACAATAAGACCCAGGACCCTGAGATATTTATACCCTGGTACTAAAGCACCCTCGTCCAACAGAAACCCTTGCCAGGGGGTCAGGTGAAAAACAAGGTAATAAACTCGGCGGGAATTTCTCACCCTACAAAGGAAAAGACAGCGGGAACAGCAGTACGACCAGGAATTATGGGCAAATTCATGTAGGTTTACAAAAACGCGTGACCCACTTTATTTTAACACTGTGCTGTCCCCCCCCCCCCCAAAAAAATAATAAAAATAAAAAACACAGATAGTGAAGCGGGCATAATACGTACACTTTCCCCAATTCTTCTACATTCAATATTGATGAATGCTAAACAAATACAAGTAAAATAAATCATTTTACAGCAGCAGTGGGAAAAACTTTATATCACTTATGAAATTTTCACAACTGCTACAGGCACAATATTTCACTGAATGTCTCTGTATTTCCCTGGGACATGGGTCTGTTAAGCAGACGCAGAGAACTGAAATCTTTTTCTCGCCATGTAGATTCCATTCTGGATCGGTTTCCGGGTATTTATAGAACATGGGTCAACCTATAGTCGGTCTTTGTTTCTAGAGGTCGGTACCTTGCATGTGGGAATACATTCACTCCTGAATAGTCCAGAGATTTTCAGATTACAAAGTTCGTTATTCCAAAACTGCTTCATTCAAAATAAGCGGGAAACACAAATAGATATGCAGTGTATGATTTTACCAGAACTACAAACAGAATAGAATATATGCTTTGAACAAGTAATGTCCCGTCTGTTTAGTAGTACAAAAACTGCTCCTATTTGGACCGTTTTACGCGTATTCCTACAGTTATGAACGTAACATTTGTACAGCAGTGGGCAATATTGTATTCGGGGAAAACAGAAAAGCAGCAATGTCATCGATACTTCAGTTTTTATCCCGGCTAAAAGGATCAATTATACCTCCTATCTTATTTTTTCCGATTTTTGTAGCAAAAGGCGTGAATAACAAATAAAAAAATGGAATACCCAGGGGTGGGTGGACAAAGAAAGTTAACATGACATGTGCTTAGCCACTCAAACTCATAATCCATATAATTGAAGGTCATGTGATTTTTTATTTGTATATATATCCTATTTTATGTGGTGTGGGATTGGAGTCATCCACTTCGGCATCTCACATCCTCAACGTCGTAATTTTGCTATTTCGGTTGACAACACTTGTTTTTGGTCGCTTTTGATATTTTTCAGAGACTGAGTATTTTAAGAAGCTTGCGCAGTGAATATCATGACGGCCAAAGGCGGAGGTGTCAAATACAGAGCCTCGTACATTGCAGAGACTGGTAATAATGATGACAATAATCGCCTCAGAAACCACGCTTACCGCTTACAACTGAAACGCCAACTTTCTCTTTTACATGGAGTTGGTATCACATGCGGACTAATTGTGGGAAGTGCGATCTTTATCTCGCCGAAAGGGGTCGCTGCTGCAACAAACTCCCCCGGGCTGTGTCTTGGCTTCTGGCTGCTTTGTGGCGTGCTTTCAACTTTATGAGCATTGAGTTTTGCAGAGCTGGGGTTGCCGTTTCCTGGCTCTGGAGAAAGGTATTTTTATATCAATAAGATGTTCGGGGAGCTGCCAGCCTTCATTTACATGTGGTCATATGTCATGCTGTTACGTCCTGGCTACAATGCTATTAAATGCCTTGCGGTTGGCAAATACATTCTGGAACCGATGTTTGCAGGCTGTGATAAAAATGATTATGCTGTCATTTTGTTTGGAGCTTCACTTTGCTGTAAGTATGTTGGTGCTAACCTTCAGGAAAACGTTTCACATATAAAGGTTAACTATTATATAATAAAATAAACTGATTTAGATCTGTATGGAATAATAGAAAAATAAAATTATGGCTACATTCATGTAAACATAATATATCATTGTGGTATATATTGAATATGCCAGAATTCAAGTATTTGTTGTTTTTTTTTTAGAAAATAATGGTAGAAGTGAAAGGGAAAATGTGCATATATCACAGCAGAGGGATGGGGGAAATATAGCACTAGGGAGCGTTCGTGCGCGAAATGTTGCATTCTTGCCATACAGAGCTGGAATCCATTGTTTACGTTTTAAGTGCAAACGCAGTAAAAAAGTTCACTAATTTTTTTTCTCATTTTTGTACTTATATGTGATTCTATAGGGTATAATTACATAGAAATTCCTTCATATTCTGTCATTCTTGGATATGAGAAGTGATTCCACTCATGTGCTCATTTTGGTTCATTGATACATATTCCCGCAATGACGATCCTTTGATGTATTAGAAAGAAATGTCCGTGCGTTATTATTTTGATGTTCACGTAAAACTATAACATTTACTTAGCATCAGGCAATACGTAAGAAATGCTAATCCAGTATAGCAGATTTGTTTTGCTGATTTGTTTAGTCTTGTGGGGATTAATTGTCACGCATATGGGTTTCCCACTCATTTTATGTAGGGATCATGGTCTTCCTGAATTGTGTCAATGTCAAAGCTTCGGCAAGTCTTCAGACTGTTTTGGCTGGTCTCAGTCAGCTGGCTCTGGTATTGATTTCGACAATTGGTATTGTTCATCTGATAACAGGTACTTCAAAGCTAAATATTTACATTCAATCTAACTTTTAACATTGCAAGTATAGGAGAGAGCCTGGTATATTATGAGACCATAACACAATAGCCTTGTGTGTTATTGAACCATAACACAGGTGTCCCGCCCACATTCCAATAAGCCACGCCTACCTGGGTTTCCGGAAATTTGAACATGCTCGGCAAATCAGTTTTTGATCGTTTCTCTTAATTCTATGTATTAAGTTTGTAACTTTCGTGTAACTGAGCAGAAAAATTACGAGGAAAATGTAAATATAAGCAATGAGGGTCTCTTTTGTGTGTGTTATGGCATAATCACGCGCGTCATTATGCCATAACACACACAAAAGCGACCCTCATTTCTTAAGTAAACCGTATGTAACGTGTGCAAAATACCGATATCGATAAAAATTTTTATTTGTCATGGATTCTTTCGCGCATAACTTATGTAAATCTAAACGTGTATCATTTAAGATGGTCAATATAGTGCACTTTGTGTGTTGCGGTGACAAAAGGTTGTGATGAAATCAGGATTCTCAAAAAAAAATTACTCTAAACATCCATTGTAAAGCAAATAGTACAGTCGTTCTTTAAGACAGAACTTCCCAATGCTTACAATTGTTCGGATTATCAATATCACCTTACACACTTGACAAGAATTAGAAGCGGCCTATCATAACCACCCTGGTAAATGGTTTAGGTGACAACAAGTAGACCTGAATTCTGAATAACAGTGCATTGGTAATTTTTCAACAGCCAAGTACATGTTAGTTCAGTGCAGTGTAACTAAACCAACAGACTGTGACGCACTTTACAGAAGTGCCGTTTAGTTAGGCAGGCACGTGTGTAATGCAGGCAAGGTCATCATTGCTGAGACATGTTTTTAAAAGAAAGAGCCTTGTTCCAGCAAACCAAGGTTGAAACAGTTATTGCAATAATTTATATTCATCTAGATGCGTTAAAAATAATATGTAAAAATATATCATTTGAAATATACACCATCGAGCTAATTACTCATCCACGCATTAGGTCATTATTCACTAAAAGTTAATTAGCACATTAGAAAAAATCAATTTTATACGTCAGGGATAACGTGGATAATGGTTACAGTGAAGGTCTTGACTCTGTACAAGATCACAAAAGCAAAGCAGCGTGACAGAGGAGCGAACACAAATAAGCTAACGTCTTTCCAACGATTTTGATGGACAATATAGTGTTAACTGCACTGCAGCATTAACCATTTTCATATTACTAAGGGCTTCCTTTAGTTTTTTATATGTGAACATGTGCAGGTTGGCACAAATGCACATTTACATTAACATGTACATTAACTTTTGGAATGGTTCGCCGATTTCTCCAATATCGCCATCAACAAAGTCAGTTCTGAAAATATGAACCAAGGCTTCAAGGGCAGTAGTACAAGCAGTGGCAATCTCGTTCTGGCAGCATACGCTGGACTTCACGCCTTTGCAGGTTGGTACGTGTACTTTAATTTATCTTTCACTACCAACTTCGATTAAAGTCGAACAACTTAAGATGAAGTACTTGGAATTATCAAATGGATAATATCTTCATATGCTTTGCAAAGAGGCCAAGGTCAACAGCTTTCCTTGGCATGCTTTGGGCACAAAGCGCGCCAAAGAATGATGTTGACTCACTCCAAAACTTGCCACTGAAAGAGTTTGTGCCACCTTAATTATAATTATTCAGTTAACAGTGGTATTGCAATCAACTGGTTCAGTATGATCATTAGCGGTTCATGTCCGCTAAACTTATAAACTTTTGGCTAAAAATTTTCTGCTATTTTCGTCTTGCTGAATGCATTGGTAAATTCTGGTGACTGATTGAAGCTTGTGGACCTGTTTATGCTTATAAAGACAATGTACATTTCACGGACAATGAATTACTTATTCCGGAGGCATGGAAGGACAACAGTGTCAGATTCAAAGTGCTCTTACCCTGTGTTGCCATCTGCATGCTATTTTATATACACAATTACGACGTATCAGATTTCCTGATAAAAGAGCCATGTTCGATGTCATAACAAACTACGTATGCATGCAACAAAAATCAGTATGTTGACTATTTAAGGGACATAAGGAGGGTATCCTACATTTTCTCAAAGGAGTAATTAAATTCTCCTGATGGGAAAAATAAACGAAAAAGACACATATTCTAGCGATTTCTCAATGTTCCTGTTTTACAAAAAAAAAAAAAAATCCTCTCAAGTCCAAGATTGTCGCAATCTGATTTCGAGTAAAAATGTTTTTCTTTTGAAAAACTGCCGGTGATTTTGCTATGTATCATTGCAATTGGAAGTTTCGTGTAGGATGCTATTTTTTCGTGCAAAGAAATACATATATCAACATTTCTCATGTTCAGAACACAGTGTAGGATAAACTTGAAGTAGGACGGCAATGAATAAACATTAAAACTTGTACAAATAGCTCATATTGTTTTGTTTCTCTGTTTGCAGGAATGCCTTAAATTATCTCACTGAGGAGCTGGAAAATCCCAAAAGGTACATAAAAGAATATTGTGGATAAATGTGAATGAAATCCAACCAACTTCACTGGTTTACAAAGTAGCTTCTGTTTTATATTTATATTATATTGCCATACACATATGTATGTCTTCGGTCTGTACTTATTAGGGTTTACATGATTTTACATAGGAATTTACCACTTGCCATCTGCATATCCTTGGGCATTGTGACGTTACTGTACTTGTTGACCAATGTGGCTTATATATCAGTCCTAGGAGTTGATGGCTTACTTCTTTCCGATGCAGTAGCAGTGGTACGTATTAACGCATATTTATGTCTGTAAACACAGAAATTGAGTTTTGGTTCTTTTTTCCTTTTTTTCTTTTTAGTCCTTTTTTCTTTTTCTGTTTTCTTTGGCCTACATTTTGTCTGAAGCTTTTCTTGGAGACTTATACAGCTTAAATCAAAACTGTTATATGACCATCGCCCTGAAACATTAAAAGATTCTACCTCTATATTGTTATGCAACTAGTTTACATGCATAACAAGACGCTGGCATCACCAGAGCCTGCTCTTAGAAAACTTACTATCCAGAGTACAATTAACTGTCTCATTTTAAAGGCTTAGAACTAGCAGCAAATGAGAAACTCACACAACTTTGTAATAACTAAAGCTCTTAGTGAAATGCGAAATATCCCTTACTCTTCCCGTTGAACAGATCTCTTTTCAACCAAGACCGAATTACGTAATGGTCCCACCTCAATGCTGCAAGTTTCAATGCTAAATGTGCCCTGCGTCAATGCAGAAGTATTTTATCTCACTGTCTGAGCCTACCACTAATATAACCTCAACAGACCACTAAACTTTTCTTTCTTTCTTTCTTTCTTTCTTTCTTTCTTTCTTTCTTTCTTTCTTTCTTTCTTTCTTTCTTTCTTTCTTATTTCTTTCTCTCATTCATCCTTTCTTCTTTCCCTTTTTTATCTTCCAGAGTAAAGCTCCCTATCACAAATTACAGCAGCGCTGCAGTGCCTAGACCCATAAAAGCATAACGGTGTTCCCGTCCACAATTTCCGTTTGGACAACTTTGCGAATTTTATAACCACAGAACTGGGATGCGAGATAATTAGTGTGTGAAAAAAGGTCATCTCAAGGATTGCTTAAGCTTCCAGTTGAACGCTTTGGCATTTTCATTCTCGTAACAAACCAGATGAGACCTGTTCTTCATAAGTGCTCTGATGACAGCAACAGAGTAGTTCAGTTTTTTTCGCATATGATAAAGTAACACTGATATTAGCTGGATTTTATACCCTTTGAGTTATAATATTTTACATGGTACATGTATATTTGGACAGTGTTCATTCCCACATGTACATGTTCACACTCGTTCAGCCCACTCAAAATGGCGGACCCTTCCTGGCGCGGGCCCCCATCTACAGTCAAGAGTCGGAAACTTTGGCTGGTCCCAAGCGTACCCTGCTGTAGAAATGTTTTGCTTTATAAATATGCTTTGGAAGTGTATGTTTATCTCAGCGCAACCTTTGGATGATATTGACATTTTAGTATGAAACGCGTCAAAGCAGCATGATTTCAAATGGCACAGAATGGTAATTGTTTAATCAGATATAGCATACGAATAGATTTGAAACAGAGAAAGAAAAGAAAATCATACATATGTGTACTAGCAAACAAACCAGCAAAAAATCGCAGGTGCATTGTAACTATTTCACGATATTTGGTGGAGCCTGACTCAACCTTAAAGAGTATCATGCAAACAGTTTTTGCGAAGTAAAAAATGTCGATCAGCCAACATAGATTTTATGGACAGAATTGTGGCAATTACGTGAAGGGTCACATATTATGTTTCCCATGATTTGTCGTTTGTTTTGAAGAGTTTTGCCAATAAGACCATGGGCATGATGGCATGGGTCATCCCGCTGTTTGTGTCGGTGTCAATGACCAGTAGCTTTAACTCAGCCATTCTCATCGGATCAAGGTACATGCGGTACAAATATTGTGCCCATTGTGTTTTACCTTCATTGACGCATCACGACATTTTTATTGGATTGTTCTAAGCAAAGAAATAATATCATTGAGTTTGAAATGCATTGGCCTGTTTACATTCCGAAATCTTATTAATATTTTTCGTGAAGGGAAGCCCATAATTGGAATGAAAGGGGTCACTTGTGCGTGGCGGCACTGACAGCAAGTGTCCAGTCCTGTTCAATATGGGGTCCTTGGTCCCCTGTAAACTAGGACACAAGAGTTGGTTTCACATAAAGGATGGGACTGCATGATAATACCAGCGCCAAGCCCCAGAACATGAATGTCTCGCCATCATTCATCATTTTTGCTGACATAGAAACAATCATGAACAACTTTAAGCCTAATTCTAGTACTGGTCATGATAACTTTTCCATGGGACTTATTAAAAATTAATAAAGTCACCATTAATAATGCCTTAATTTTACAATCAACCAATCTCTAACAACAGGTATTTTTTCAGATAAGTTGAAACAAGCTTAAGATATGCCAATTTACAACAACAAAAATTGAGCAATCGCGGAATGACGAAAGACCACTTTCCCTACTTCCTGGTCCTTCTAGGGTTTTTGAAAACGAAGCTTACTCTGTTTTTTATAACATCTTTTATTCAAGTCAGAATGGATTCAAAAAGTTCCATCCTACTGAAACTGCTATTTAGGAATTTAGTGATCGAATATACAAAATACTCGATTCCAGTGAAATACCTCTTACTTGTCTGACGCTTTCGACCCTTTTAACCACAAAATTCTTTTGCATAAATGAAAATATTATTGTCTTCCTGATATGTCTTTGAAATGGTTTAAAAGTTTCTTGACAAACAGATATCAATATGTTCAGTTAGAAGATGCTGAATCTAAGCCTTTGCCTATTACCACCGGCGTGCCCTTAGGATCCATCCTTGGGTCATTTCTCTTTATAATATACACCAATGACGTTCACTTAAGCATGCCAAATTTTGATCAGTTTTGTATGCGGATGATATAACTCTAATAAATTCACTTTGTACTTTCGACTTCAGATTTCAAGCTGATAACTATGATTTTTCAAATAACATAAATTCTGAAGTTGCAAAAGTGCTTAACCGGCTTGCCGCAATAAACTTTTCCTAAAAGTCCCAAAACAAAATACCTGTTATCTTCTTTTCCCCGACAAAAATTAAATTTAGACTTTCATTTGAAAATAACCTATGTCATTTAGAAAATAAAACAGCATTTTTTTTGCATTATTTATGTATGAAAACATAAATAAGAATGAGCATTAAAATACAATTGCTAATAGAACTCAGAACGTGTTTTATTGACTTAAAAAAACAGTTAACAGTGATCATATGTGTAAAACAGCATGTGTAAAATAGAGTGGCTAACTATTACTAAATGATATATACATGGATTAAGTCAGGATGATCCCAACTAAGGATATGAAAGCCCGCTTTCACAGGGGGCCACCAGGAAAAGGTAATACAATACTTAGCAACATCTTTAAACGCCATACAACAGACACAGTGCTTGCAAGATTATAAAATTATGCGTTTGTAACCGCATAACAGAGACACGTAGCTGTTGATAAAACTGCTCGTCTAATTGGGATATTGAAAAGGTTGCATTACTACCTTCCGGAATAAAATTTCCTCCTTACCTATATGTCCTCATTCTTACCACATGTTAACTATTCCGTACTTGCATTGGGTTGCATATTCAAATTACACGAATCTGCCATTTCTTTCATTAATTGAGGTAAGTGTAATGTCCGTACCGATCCAATGTCCAAAGTTTGAAGATTTTAAAAGTTCTTGACTTGTTTAAAGTTACATAGTCAAAACAATTTTGCTGTTCTAAAAATTAATAGCCTGGTTATTTTGATATTGAAAACATGTTTTTTCTCAATGCTTTTAACCCACAATTATTATATTCGACATCGTAATGTTTCACGTTGTGCTACTCCACCTTATGCCTCCAGTGAAAATTACTTTCAGTACTCTGTCCCCATCACCATTGAAAACTCGCCTATACAGGTGACATTCTAATTCTGGCTTCTCACAAAATGTTAAAACTTTACATCCGAGCCAATATTCGTGAAACGTGGTCTATTGGTTATTGTTTTGTATGTGGGTATCACTAATAGTATGATTTTGAACGTTATTTGTTCTACGCAGAAGTGTCTAGTATCATATTACGGAAAGTAAGTGTATATATATATATACACACACACATACACGTATACGTATATATATATATATATATATATATATATATATATATATATATATATATATATATATATATATATATATATATATATATATAGCGCATTCCTTTGCTGGGTCATCCTGACTATTATGTTTAATGGTAGTATTAAATGCTGCGTGTTTTCCCATACTTTGCTTCAAAATTGAATTGTTTTTGTCGTTACAAGCATTTTTGTATAATGCATTTACTCTTTTTTATATAAATGAGATCTGAATGTGGATCTAATCTGAACTGTGTTAGTGATGACACATATCTGTAGTGATGATTGTCATAAATCTACCTAAGTATGAAAACCCTAGCTAGTGTATTTTGTGAAATATTGGCACCCCTGAAGGTATTCCCAAGCTTCATTAAAGCGTGATATGAAAGTGTGACAGGGAAGACACATATCTCTGGTGAACATAAGTCTTCTCCCCAAGTGTGGAAGCACCAACTGCTGTAGTTCGTGCGAAAATTCCACCCTGAAGTTGTTGGTTTTAGTGTGTGTGTGTGTGTGTGTGTGTGTGTGTGTGTGTGTGTGTGTTTTCTGACGGACATGTACTGACGGACGGAAGTCAGGAACGTGAGTGCCAAGTCTCCTCCACAAGTAACGCTGGTCACACATCAAAATTCTTGTTTTTATAGGGTTGCGAAGGGCCAAATATATTCGAAGCGATTGCTTGAAGTGTAAATCCTAGGTGTCAGGGTGTAAACTGAGAGAATTACAACTAGAACTAGTCAACATTAAGCCATAGACAGGTTTGCCCACCCGAACTCAACAAACATGTAATGACAGAAGTTTCAGCATCTACCCATGAGACCTCTTTTGGCCATTCACCTAATACATCTGTAGTTTCTGTTTGCAGCGTAATATTCCGCTTTTACTTTACAGGCTGACTTTTGTGGCTGCTCGTCAGGGACACCTGCCAGATGTAGTTTCTTTGATCAGTATTCATTTTATGTCACCCATAACGTCATTGGTTTTCATGGTACATCTTACAATGTTTATCCTTGCTTTCATATTTGCTGTCTCAAATTTATT
>CAXHWN010000202.1:156200-191200 GCA_964020975.1 Hermodice carunculata | reverse complement strand
GCATTATGATGATGATGATGATGATGATGATGATGATGATGATGATGATGATGATGATGATGATGATGATGATGATGATAACAGTTTTAAATGTTCACCTGTAGGAACTTTTTTTTTTTTTTATTGCACTGTAAAGGAGTTATTGACCAGTCAGAAAGTGTTAATCCATCATGTCAAGATAGACATTGGCTGGTAAAACATGATTTATACATTGTTTTCATCTGGTTTAACATTGTCAGGTTACAATGAAGCCACATGAGTTAATTTTGGTGAATTTGTAAAAGTTTAAAATTCAATGAGTCTTGTCCTTAATTGTTTTTCTATAGCTATTATGATGCATATCATGTCTGTTCTCTCCACCTCTAATGGTAGTGATGGGTGAGCGTGGTTTAAAATAGTCCCGTTATATGTAATGCATATTTAGGTGGATGGTCAGGGTAACAATAAGGTGGGACCCAGTCACAATATATATACAAGGGAATAAATTTCCCCAGCAGGCTAACCTTGGAGTAGAGCATACTCTATAACTGCTCCCTTTTTATCCTTTTTGTTGTAATGTTTGATATGTGGTTACTGTGCACTACTTTATTTAGTATTGTATTTATGTTGTACTGCTCCACACACGTAGCAAAAAGGTATTCATGCTTACTTGTAAGTTCATTCAGTACAGTTCGTAGAGAATTTCAGTTTTTGTTAAGTTTGTTTAAATTCATAAAAGGGTCTTTTCAATTTATAGATTTATTGGTAGGAAGTGAGCTACAAAAGTTTCAGTTAAAGTTGGTGACGATTCAGGGATTCTTGCTGATAAACAGTCTTATTTTTCATATCAAAGAGGGATGTAATATGTTGGTTTTTTTTTTTTTTTGATTGGCTCATTCAAATATTCAGGAAATGTAAATGTAATAATGAGAGTTTTATCCTTCCAACATTAGCATGGCATTTAATGTTAAGTTATCATCATTAAACATCAGAGGTATAGCAGACACATTTAAACGGAGATCAATATTTCACTGGCTCAGAAAATTTCATAATGGCATATGTTTCTTACAAGAAACACATGGTACTTCGAAAAGAGAACATATATGGAAAAATGAATGGGGTGCTCCTGTCTACTTCTCTCACGGTACCTCCAACAGCAGGGGGGTTGCCATTTTAATGCCACAAAATCTAGAATATAAGGTACAAGATGTCATTACTGATGATGAAGGGCGGCTACTAATTCTTGATATTTTGATAGATGAAACTCGTTTCATCTTAGCCAATATATATGCACCAACAAAAAACTTTGAAAAGGATCAATGCGTTTTTATAGAAATGGTACATGAAAAATTACAACCATATCAAGGAGAAAATATCATTGTAGGGGGTGACTTCAATTCTATTTTAAACCCAGATTTAGATAAAAGAGGAGGACAAAAAACTGGTATCACAAAATACATGCAAAAAATTTTTGACCTTCTTTTTAATGAGTTAGACCTTGCAGATATCCGGCGTATGAGGAACCCAGACCTTTTCATGTTTACCTGGCAATCAAGGAACCCACTAGTGCAATGTAGATTAGATTATTGGTTGATTTCTTCTTTCTTAACAACTCATGTCACTGATGATAGGATAAGACCATCTATTAAAACAGACCATAGTCTTATTAGTTTGGAGTTGAAAGGTAACTTGTTTTGTAAGCGTGGTCCAGGTTTTTGGAAATTCAATTCTGCTTTACTTAAAGATTCTACATATGTTCAGAATATCAAAGAATTATTGAGTTTTTGTAAGGAAAAATATGCAGAATATACAGATAGAGGATTGGTATGGGATGCAATTAAATGCGAAATGCGGGGCATTACTATCAAATATTCAAAAAATAGATTAAGGGAAGCAAGGAAGAGAGAAAAAGAATTAAAACACAGATTAGATAATTTGGTCGCAGATGAAAATACATGTACTAATTCAAATACTGAAATTGAGGAGATTAGTGCTGAACTGGCTGAAATTAACGATAGACAAACACAAGGTGTAATGATTAGATCTAAAGCAAGATGGATGGAAGCAGGAGAACGAAACTCTAAATATTTCTTTGGTTTGGAGAAACGAAATTATAAGAATAAGAACATCACAAAACTACAGGATGCCAATGAAGTGGTCATTACCCAACCTGAACTAATACTTAAGTTGCAATATACATTTTTCTCAAAACTATACACATCATAATTGAATACATGTATTGTTAATGATACGAACAGTGAACATTTTTTGGGAAATGAAAATATTCCAAAACTTAGTGAATTACAAAAGCAAAAATGTGAGAATTTTATCACTGTGACAGAATGTTTTGAAGCCTTGAAGTTGTTCAAAAATAATAAAAGCCCTGGCTCTGATGGCTTTACGGCTGAGTTTTACAAATTTTTCTGGAATGATATACAAGAATTTGTAACAGGCAGCATCAATTTTGCATTTGAAGAGGGCAAATTATCAGTAGATCAACGTAGAGGCATAATTTCTTTAATTCCAAAAAAAGATAAACCTAGAATTTTCCTGAAAAATTGGAGGCCTATTTCCTTATTGAATATTGATTATAAAATAATTGCTAAAGTGTTAGCAACTCGATTAAAAAAGCTTCTTCCTGCTTTGATACATAGTGATCAAACTGGTTACATCTCGGGTAGGTATATTGGAGAAAATATTAGATTAATATCAGACGTAATCCAGTACTGTAACTTAAAAGAGACACCAGGTCTTATACTAATGATCGACTTTGAGAAAGCCTTTGACACAATTGAATGGAAATATCTTGATCAAGCATTGGAATGTTTTAATTTTGGTCTTAATTTCAGGAAATGGGTGTCGATTTTGTATAATGATATTTCAAGTTGTGTCATGAATAATGGGTATGCCTCACAGTTTTTTCAGTTGGGCCGTGGAGTTAGACAGGGGTGCCCCCTTGCCCCTTTTTTGTTTGTCTTAGCCGTTGAAATTTTAGCCATATCTATAAGGTCAAACAGGGACATAAATGGTATTCATATTGGTGATACTGAAGTGAAAATTAGTCAGTTAGCTGACGATACTACTTGTTTCCTGGCTGACGCGGCATCAGCTAAGTCCTTGCTTCAAAGGTTAAAACTTTTTGAGACATGTTCTGGTTTGAAATGCAATATTGAGAAAACGGTAGCCGCATTGATTGGAGGAGAAAAATATTCCCCTGATTGGGATTTGCCTGTCAGATGGAGCACAGGAAGTTTCTCCACACTTGGTATAACTTTTACTAATAGTGAACTTGAAATGAGTTCCTTGAATTTTGCATCTAGGGTGCAATCATTCAAAGATGTGTTAAAAGTGTGGAAGGTTCGACAGTTGTCATTAATTGGTAAAAATATAGTATTGAAAGGTTTAGCTGCATCAAAATTGCTTTACTGCATTTCTTCTGTTTACATAGAAGAAAAAAATATTGATCTTGTTCAGCGATGCATAAATGAATTTTTGTGGAATGGACCAATTCCTAAAGTTAAAAATTTAATCATGTATAAGAAAATCCAGGATGGCGGGCTCAAAATTTTACACTTTAAATCTCAAGTAAAGGCTTTGCTTTTAAAATGGGTCAAAAATTTATTTAACAATATGGATGCAAAATGGAAGCATGTGTTTCAGGCTTTCATTCCATTCATTAACCTGAAAGACTTGTTTCTGTCAAGGTGTCATGTAGTCGCAAATTGGCAGTTGCCCCTTTTTTTATAAGAACCTTATAAATTTGTGGAACCAGTTTAAAATAAATTATGAGCCCACTAATGGTAACGACGTCAGGAACGAATTTTTGTGGTTTAATGATTTTATTTTGATACAGAAAAAACCTGTTTTTCTAAACCATTGGTATCAGTTAGGTATTAAGCGAATTGGTGATCTTCTTGACGATGAGAGTAACTTTTTGTCACAGGAAACCTTACATGAAAAATATGGTCTACAGACAAACTTCTTAGAATATTTATCCATTCGATCTGCTATACCAGTAAAATGGAAACAATTTCTATTGATTGAACACCATAAAATTATTTCAGATGTGCCAGTGCTAGCTATTGAAGGGAAAAAAAGAAAAATTAATTTTATCCTATGTAAAGAATTTTATTGGACATTAATATATTCTAATAACTTGCAGACCCCAACAGCTTGGCAACATTGGATGGAATATTTTAATACAAATGAAGATAACTGGGGGAAAATTCATATTTTACCTTTCAGATGTACTTTTGAAACAAGACTCCAAAGTTTTCAGTTTGCCTGTTTACATAGATTTGTAACGCATAATGCACAATTATACAAGTATAAATTAATCGAATCGGAACAATGTATTTTTTGCGAGGAAAAAGACACAATTATACATCGATTCTGTAAGTGTGATCATGTAGCAGGTTTTTGGGAACTGTTTCAACAGTGGTGGAATTCATGTAATCATCATAATGTCATAAACTTGACAGAATTTTATATAATGTTTGGATTTTTCAATGAGCCAAAAAGGTATGCTCTGAACAATTGTTTACTGCAAGCAAAATACTTTATTCACTGTTGTGTTTGCAAAAAAGAAAGAGTCTCATTTCGAGCCTTTCTTCGGTATTTAAGAAATAAGCTCAACGCTGAACAACACATTATGTACAACCGGAATCAGCAAGAAGTCTTTGCATCTCGATGGAATTTGGTAGCTCAGACTTTATCTATTGTATATTATTGAAAGGCCAATAAAATATTATTTAAAAAAAACAAAAAAAAAAAACAATAATTAAAATAATTAATTAATATAATTAAATGTAAGCTGAGGAACTGCAACCTTGTAATTTTACTCTTAATTATGCTGATTGCCTAAGTACAAATGATCAACCCCAAACCGAGACTTCATGTGATGATAACAGCCTCACCTTACAAAATGTGCATCATTTGTAGCCATATAAAGTATACCTTAATTGCACATCACATGAAGAGCATCAACATATAAACATCGTAACTTGTATGTACCTGAATTACAAGCCTAGTAACCAGCAGAGTGTTTACACACCACAAGATGAACAGAAACTAAATCATACACAGAGCAAAGCGTGTACACACCAGGAATTGAACTGAAGCAAATTGTTCAGTCGTAAAGTTGTCACTGCTCACCTGCATGTCGTATGTAAGTATATAGTGTTGACTTCAGTAACTCATATGTCTAACTTAAGACAAGGTAAGTGGGACTTTGGTGAGGATGGACATCCAATGTAAATCTTAAGTGTACTTCTCCTACATGCTACAGAGTGAAAAATGTGTACATACTGTTCCACACCATAAAAGGAAAGTATGATGTACATGAAACAAAGCTACTTCATACGGTCATAACCGCATCACCTTACTTTAGATTATAACATTCCTCCTTTTTACAAAAGATTTTCAGGACAAAGTGTCAAGTGGTTAAAGCCGTATCATATATAGTTGTAATGTATACCATCGCGCATCACATATACATGTAGAGCAGAAGAGTAAGTGACAAACACATTCTATACCATGCATATAAAATATGTGTACATGTATGTGAAAAACTGTAATATAATATGTAATTCATTTGGTGAGAACGAATTTCTTGCATAACACAGCATAACACAGCATAGCTGGACTCACAAGGAAAAGTTATTCAATATACTAGTAGTAGGTTTGGAGTTATTACCCGAGAATCATGAGATATAGTATAATAAATTGTACTAAAAAAAAAAAAAGAAAAAGAAAAAAAGGCTGTAGGGAGATATTCAATCATAATAGAATAGCTGTGGCTAATCTCACACTTTATCATGACAGTGAATCCAATTCTCAGCATACATAGTCACATCAAAGTCAACATAATTTTGTTTTGAATTACTTTAAGTTATTGATCATATCATCAATTTTGTGTCCATACTTGGCCTTATGCATCTTTCCATCCTTGGTTTTCATGTGGACCTTGTTGTTCCATTCCCTGTAGGAACTTATTCTCATGCCAAGGACGGAGCATATAAAGGTGACATAATTGATGATCCCACCATTCTGGATGATATTGATTCTACCATCTTCTTTGATACTGATGTTTTGGACCTCATGGATTTTTCCTCTCATTCAGTTGTTGTAGATCTTGGCGGTAAATATATTTTCAGCACAAGTAGACTGTTTGCGATCTTTTGAAATGGTAAAAACAAATTGTATGGTCTGAAGTATTAGGGTTTGTTATGAGATTAAACATGAAAGGAGGATAATGCAACATTCGCTGTTCAATTAGATACCAGGATTTGCAACCACGTCAACTGTCACATATAAATGAAACTCGTTGCCCTGAAAATCTAAGCTCACCATATCAACTGGGATGTAAACAATACACAGCATGGCAAAAGGCCTATCACCACATACTGCTATTATCCTCATCATTTGAAATTCTACAGATTAAAATTGATACAACTTCAAACAGAGTACAGATGCTGATTTTCGATAACAATTAATAGTAGGCAGTAATATGGATGGAAAAAGTCGACAGTTTATACCATACTTGTTATAACAATGTGATGTGTTAGAATTTTGTGAATTTTTTCTTGAGGAAAGGTTGTTTAACTTTGCTTGTTTGTGCTTACAAGGTCACTAAAAACTTTTCAGGTGGGTCTGGAGTGTGGGCGTGCGTTCTGTCAGAGCGCTACCCTAAACTGGACGTGACTGTGGCGGAATTGTGTTCAATTGACCTCTACAAGACCAGAGCAGATGGCTACTATCCGAATAATACTGTTAAATATGTGCAAGGTATGTATTTTTAATTGTAAGATCCACTGCCAATCTGAATATTATGTGAGACAAAGAAATGGATGGTAGTAGTTTTGCTTTGGAGGGACATTTGAAATTATAATCTTTTGTCATGGTGTGTTGATTTTGGATTACATGACCACATAGGGCACTTTAATGCTCAAACTGATCAATAAAGATGGTTAATTTATAATAACGATCGGTGTGGTCACCATCAATTAATTGAAAGCACCTTTTAAAGTTTGACTACAGATACTGTGTTGAATTCTTGTTATATTGTAAGTTTTGGATTGTTCATAAAGAACCTGACACTTCCACCTTCAAACTATATCAGAGCCTATTTTGCGCGCGATAGTCTGTTCTTCCTCTCTCACACAAAAACCATATTATACCTTTATTTTTATATTCCATCTTGCCTTAGTTGTGCAAAAATGTATAATGTTTATTGAGATCCCAAAAAGTTAAAAACCATGATATAATATTGTCAAAGTTATACATGTAGGATGAATACTTTCAAGGTAATAATTTAGTGCTTGTTGGTAGGCATTGTATATATATATATATATATATATATATATATATATATATATATATATATATATATATATATATATATATATATATGTATATTGTATTTGTGTCTTTTTGTCCAAAACTACTTCCTAGTAGTCATTACCCTATTCCGCAGTCCGAACTCTTTACTATCGATAAGCTCACCTGTCCCTGTCTAACCTATATACATATAGAAGTACTATTGTTCATATTGCATATATATATATATATATATATATATATATATATATATATATATATATATATATATATATATATATATATATATATATATATACATACATACATATGTGTGTGTGTGTGCGTGTGTGAAGTAGGTTATATTTGGGCAGCAACGCATGATTGAAATGAAGTTCTGCATAATTGATGCCAAATCGTTGAAAATCCTATGCCTGTGTCTTAAAATGCTGTTATGGTTTTCTGCATCATATCTCCTGTAATACATGTGGCAATTTCAATAAGCATGTAGAATTTGTGTTAATTCATTATTCAAAAAGCTGTTCATATAATGGCTAGAAAAACTTCAGCAACATTCATAAATTCCGACCCAACAATGACAGCAAAGTGATATACAGCTAAAGGCAGAGTTTGAAGTATTACCAATCATCAAAGCTCAGCTTTTCATGCCACTGAATCGAAACAAAACTCACTCAAGACTGGTGACAGGCAGTCATCCATAAAAGGCAACTCGTGGATTTAAATAGGTTCTTACAACCTTTGAAATAATACTACCAGTGGTAAGAGGTAGCCAAAAAAGGAAATGTATAAAGGTTTTCTTCAGTATCAACTTGCTGATTTAATATTGTATAATGTTGAAGTTAATTAAAATTAGATTTGAAGCTTATTTTACTGTGAATTAATTTATCCATATTTTACCTTCATATGACATGCTTGGACAAGGATTTTCTCTGTGGTATTTTTTGTCGTTGCCCCTTTTAGAAATTGTACAGTTTGTGTTGGTTTTCGTAATTGTTTTAAAAAGCACCCATATCACTTAGGATATAAAGGAAACTGGTATACCATTGTTAGAGATTAATGTATAAAGGTCACAAAATGCATGAAGCCATTTGATAGTAAAGCGAAACATTTATGAAAGCGTCAACATGCTTGAAGGAACAAAATGGAAGTCACTATGAATTATTTATTGATTGCAGGTGATTTTATGAAGGGAGATTTTCCAGCTGCTGACATGTACATCCTGAGCCATATACTACATAACTGGACAGACAGTGACGCAAAAACTATCATTAAAAATGTTGCTGAGAAACTGCCTATTGGTGAGACAAATTGACATTATCTCAACTCACGGACCTTGCATGTTTTTCCCAGCATTGTCTGAAATAGTTGCAAGGGCAGTCAATTCAAAATAAAACAGTTGCCTGAAAAGGTCAAAATACCATCATCCACATCAAACATCTGTATGAACTGATTTAGTAAGCCTTTTGTATTGATATTGTGCTGAATACATAGAGTTTGTTCCATTTTTTAGATCATTTACTTTTTGTATAATTGGACATAGCAGAGACAGACTTGAAAATGAGCTTTATGCACATTCGATATTGTTAGTTTGCAATTTCACAAATGTTTGGTTCGTTGGATTTCTTAGTCGCATGCTCCTGACGTTTGTCTTGAGGCATAGTGACGTTTCGATCCATAGCGGCTTGCAAAACGGGCTTGTATTATTGCGACTCAATTGCTCGAACAGTAAGCAAGACGGTCACAGCACAATATGCAATTTTCGCCAATTTAGAGACTATTTACGATTTCCTGTCAGATAAAATTACGTTAAACACTTTTTTTGAGAATTGGGTTGCAGTTGCAAACAATGTTTGTGGGACCCATTGTTAATTTCTTGTTTGTTTTTTCCCAAAATACAAAATCGAACGACTGATACCAGAAACGTCTATTTGTAACTGTCACTATATGCTAGGATCCTTATATGTTTTCTTATTCCCAAGGCAAACAAGGATTTTGATGAGCAAATCATTGAACATTGACAGTGTCCATTTGGGAAAGAGTGGTTTCGTGGAGTTTCGATTGCAAATTTTATAAAATTGTTACCAGCATACATGCATGGATGGCTCAAACCTTTTGTGATAGTAATCAATGTCAATGCATGCTAATTGTCTTTTTTTCTTGCACACAGGTGGTGAAGTTCTCATTCTTGAAACAATCTTGAATGAGGACAGACTTGGACCAGAATGTGCGGTTACCTTTGACCTGTATATGCTTCCTATGGGATCAGCAGTAAGAACTCTGTCGGAGCACAAAGCTCTATTGGAACCCTATGGCCTCAGTATAGTAAAGGTAGAAATTCAAGATGGAAAAAACTATTTCAACTTGTTGCTCGCCCGAAAAATTAACAATGCCTAGTAAGTGACATGCTGCAGATGAACACTTCTCCATAGGAGAGCTTGAATCCACTAATCATCATGCAATACTTTGAATACAGATCCCACGTGCAAGATGGGAAATAAAAAAATGCAACAAATTTATTTGAAATAAAACGACGAGGTTTCATGTCTCTGTGACCTTTATATATGTGTTTTTCTTTTGATCTTGCCTTCCATAAATATTTAATGTAGGTTTTTAAATGTTTAAGTCTAATTGACCCATTGTTGATATAACAGGGTCATCACTGTTGAACAACATCATGCATAAGATGAAAAGGACCACACACATAGTTGTAGTGTACTATAATACACATTTAATGCATTGGTAAAGTTATATAACCTGTATGGAGCCTAGAACTAAATGCATTACATATAAATGAAGACAAAGAATGAAATGAACAGAGAGAAACAAAGAAAGCGAACATCACGTTCTCAAATACTCTGTTCTCTACCGAGGTAGCAGTTATGACGCCACTAATATCCTGGTTTCTACCAGGGCAATCATTGCAAATTCTAAGCTTTCTGGTCCTATAAAGCTTCAGTACATGCATATCACAACCACTGACTCATTATCTCTGGGGCTCCAGGGAGTTCTTGACTCATTGCCTTTTCCTGACATGTTTACCTCTATGCTACCTACCGTGCCATGAACTCTCTTTCTGCTCCTATACAGGCATACAAGTAACAGCTGAGATCATTGTGTTTATTGCATGAATGTTGTGTTATTCCCCCAACAGAATACCAAGGTAATTAGTATCATAGGGTTAATGAGAAATCTCTTCTTGTGGGATATAAACAGAACGAAATTACGATCAACGAAAAGTGCTTTAAGTCCTTTTCAGTTTACAATCGAATTTGCATGGATAAGAAACTTCCATTCCCGGTTAGGGTTTTTATACATACAGCTACATAATGAAAAGATTTAGAACAACATAAATTGTGATGTTTTTTACCATAAAGAGTAAACCTATGGATGGTAATTCTGACAGAAGAAGTGACATCCTTCATAGGTTCATTAAGTATAAACCTGTCAGTGTGTAAAACTGTAATCCCCACATCTTTGCTATCGTATCTGGATTACACTGAATCATAATGTAGACACAGACAATTGCCCCAGGTGATAGAGGCTTCACCATGCGTCAATGTACTGAATACGATACTTGGCCTGGCATTGAAGCTTGTAACAAGCATCATGTTGGTAACTGAGATTGTTCACTTTGCGATGAAAGCTTTAACATCAGTCATGTAAATGATTGTGATTGTCCACTTCATAATGGAAGCTTTAACATGCTTCATGTTGCAATCAGTAACATGATTGCAATTGTTCACTTGGTGATGAAAGCTTTGAAATGCGTCACGTTACTGATTGCAATTGTTCTTTTGAGTCAAAAATTATTTCAGGGTTTTCCGGTGATCTGAAGATAGAAAGGTCAAAAACAGGATGGCATCCAAGCCTTCCCTTTTTGGGGTTAATATCGTAAGATATATGAAAAAGATCCTTTAGTTCCACAGTAAAATGTGACATTCTGAAAAAAGGTTGAAGATTGGCTACCTTTTGACCTTTTGAAAACCCTTGCAAAGATAAAAATAAATAAATCATTAATGTGTATATCTTAAACTTGAAGTGGTAGACTATCTATGTTGACACTGTATCTTTAAATATAAAGACCAGTGACATAAACGGATATATAGAGAATATACATCTATGAATAGGCTTTGCAAGTATAAGGATAACATCAAATTGTAATTCCAGGCCAAAGTATCTTACAATATTGGCCAACACTGTATGCCAGGTTTTTAATTTCGGATTAGAATTGGCTCTCTTGCTACATACAGCCTCACATTAAAGCGAAATGGAAAAGCCTTCATTTCCATTTGTAAACAAGATCACACAGAATATTATTCAGCCCCTGTGTCTGCATATTAGCCAGTGTGTAACATCACTGAAAGAATCCTATACAATGCGTAACATTTACACCCTTTGGCTTCACCTGTTGGTCTTTCTTGTCACAAATAAGAAGCCCCCTTTCTCAATCAATGGTACACAGATATATATTTTACTGTAACAAGTAAATTCAGCAAAGATGCGTGAAGATGATGAAGAACTAGGCCTTTGTTTGGAGCCCCTATATATAAAACTTAAACTTTTGAATACAAAAGTGATTTGCGGGGTCAAATTTAGGTACAGAGCTTTTAGTCTTCCTCAGTCCTCCTTTGGAAGCCCACCCCTGTCCCTAGTCTTGGACATGTTCAACTGAAGTACATGCTGCTGTGCACTTGTGTGGTTTATGTTGACTTTTTGTAAATCATTCTTTATAATTATATGGTCATGAGCCCACCTCTTTGTTTTGAACAGAAACTTTCCATAAGCAATCCCACAGTTTCCCAAAAAATCCGACTTTCATCTTAGAGAAATAAAATCATCAAATGTCTCAAATTTTTATATAATTGCTCAGTCCAGTGTGCTAAGACGTATATTGCAAAGATCAACAAGTCACATATAATTATTTCCTTAGCTACGAAACGATCCAGATGGGATACGTTAGCATAAGCCAGACTATGACTCCTTTTCCAAGAAGTGGATAGTATGTCTACATAATACTTCATTGGCTACATGAGGCAGCCATGGCCTCATACAAAAGCTGGGTGAAAGTAGCTAACCTTATAATTCCATAATAGCTCCAGAACATCATTTATTATTCATAAGCCAGTGAGCCAGGGATGTTATCACTCTCTGGGTGGTGAAAACAAATATTTGCCATATTAATCCTCCCCTCCCCCCTATTGAGCTACAATATAGCCTATTGACACGTTGGTAAAGGCCCACTTTCAGCCACAGCAGCATATATAGCTCAGTGCCCTTATTTTTGTCCTTCACAGTAACGTGCATAAATCTGTTATGTTTCAAATTTACCAATACAGGCTTGTGGGCCAGAAGTACTGCATTGTGATAGTAGACAGACCCGAAACTAATCCCAATTAATACATGTCCTCTCCCCCATTTCTTTTAAATATCAATGAGTATTATTATGTTTCAAATGATGTTGACTTTCATTATGCAAACAAAGTATCATACATAAAAATATGACAATGAGTTTACATTGTAAGACATGTAAAAATCTAAAACTTGTACTATTCATAATGCAGGTTACACTGTCTACCTAATTTCAAATGGATAAGTACGCCTGTATTAATGGACAAAAGCAATCATCAGTACTTCCTCTTCAGTCATACTGGGCAAAAGCTTCATATCATTGACAGAAATGAAAGATTCGTTTTCAATTTCCTATAATACAAGTATGTTAAAATCTTAATGGGTGAAAGCCCACGTAATCAATATAAAGGTGACGTCATTAGCCACTCATATCCCTAATAAAGTTATATTTCTTATTAAATGATGTTACCTGTTGATAAAAGTATCAAAGTAATTTATCCATAAACTAGATATGCATTTGCAGGCAAAAGTATCACACTTATAAAACTGTGACATTGAGATGGCAGAGTAACACAAATGAAAAATCCAAAATTTGACATCATTCATAGTGCAGTTAACATTGTTTACTTTATTTCAAATGGCCAAGCACGGCTTTTGTTATTGCAAAAAGGTAATCAGCAATTTATCACATAATTGCTCTTCCAGTCAAACTGGGAAAAAATCTGATATATACATTGATTTTCATATTATTGACATCAATGAAGATTTATTTTTTATCTGCAGTTTCTGCACAGATAATAAGCTCAAAATCAGAGTAATTAATCCATAAATTGAATATGCATTTGCAGGCCAAAGTATCACACTTGTAAAACTGTGACATTGAGATGACAGAGTATCACACATGAAAAATCCAAAATTTGACATCATTTAGAGTACAGGTAACATTGGTTACTTCATTTCAAATGGACAAGCATGGCATTTGTTAATACAGAAAAGTAATCATCAGTAATCTATCACATAATTGCTCTTCCAGTCAAACTGGGAAAAAATCTGATGTATACATGGATTTTCGTATCATTCATCTCAATGAAGATTTATTTTTTATCTGCAGTTTCTGCACCGATACATTTCATATTTTACATCCTAAACTCTTCACAAGGTTACATCCTTACTGACGCATCCTATGCCTGTTCTTATCTCACTAAAGACTTCAAACATTTTCTCCTGCTCTGTACCAATCACATCGTTCAGACAAACAAATTAATACTGTTATTTCATTAATTGCTCCTGGGGTAAGCCCCTATCTTTAAATCCAAATTGGCAGCGTTAGTTAGTAGAAATATTTCTCTATGGCAGCAACGAGCTTTCTAAGTGCCTAAATATCCAGCTCTGTGATGTACTTCAGCAGTACATTATTGATACCAGGCACTTTAACGACTAAATGTTTCGGTAACACTAATGATCATTGGTTTGGTCTATGAAATTTATTTGTATCACACTTTTCCACATTGGGTAAATATTGAACTCAACTTCATACTGATTTAATTTGTATCTTATGTGTAATCAAATCTTGATATTTGTACTGAAGTTTCACTGATATCATGCATTGGTAGCAATTCGATTGTTCTGTGTGTCCTGCACAAGCAGTGTCTCCATGCTCTGAAGAACCCATACATTAGTCATCTCGATGTACCATAGGGCTATAATACGTTTAAACTTAAGCTTAATATGTGAAAGTTTACGTGATCAATATATCAGTGATACAGTTAGCCATATATGTCACTCACATAAAATTTCCTATTAAATGATGGATTATGTTGGTTAAATTACCTGATTATTTGATCCTAAAATGAAATATGCATATGCAGTTCCCATATGCTTGCATTTCCATCCAAATGAGGACCTGAAAAATAACCGCTTTAAATGCTCTTTCATTTTGACTGAACTCCGTGTGAATGTATCAAAAAGTATCCCTGCACATGCAAGACACATTGTGTTCTTATAGCAATTATTCATCCCTCAACAGAGTATCATTCGGAGAAAGCTAAAGCCCCCCCCCCAAAAAAATATCACAAGGTTCCTGTATTATTGCATCAGTACACGTTGTAATGTTCGTGTCCTCACATAACCGAGAACAAATAGGTGGCCACATGTTTATATGTATAAACACAGCACTTGTATCCATCAATTAACAAGTTACCATCTGGGGAAAAATATTAACATCTTAAGTATTGCATCAGTAGTAAGTTTTGTGTCCTCACATAGCATTACACAAGTTCATGGCCACACATGTATACATAAATACATCACCCATAAATCAGATGATGCTGAGTAATTATCATGACTTTGTACAGTGTATCTGGTAATTCCTTTCATGCTAGAATAAAATATTCTTGCACACGATCTGTCTCTTTACATACCTTTATACCTGAACAATGGTCACACTTTACAGATATACAGCCTGTAAATCTTATGATGCTGTGCTCATTTGTGACTCTGTACTGTATATTTGGTGATTTTTGTATGCGTAAATAAAACTATCGTTGCAAATTATCTGGGTCATCATACACCTGTGTACAAACAAAACGGTCACACCTTAAAAATATAGCACCTATAAATCTTATGATCTTGTGTGAGGTTTGTGATCCTTAACAGTATATCTGGTGATTTTCTGTACGTGGGAATAGAAATATTAATGCACATGATTTGGTTTGTATTTGTGTCTTTTTGTCCAGAACCACTTCCAAGTAGTCGTTAACCTATTCCACAGTCCCAACTCTTTACTCTCCATAAGCCAACCTGTCACTGTCTAACCTATATACAATGAAAGTAGTATTGTCCATATTGTGCACGTTCCTCTGTAGAATTTTGACATAGGCTGTATTTGCCCAAATAAATTACAGGGTCTTCAGTGGGTAACTACTCAGAACATGTTTAGGAGCCTATACCCGTACATGTCTCTGTGAGTGGTGGCTCCTTGTCTAAGCTAAAAATTCGGCAAAGCAACCCACATAATAATGAACAAATATGAACGTGGCCAAATGATGAATTAGCTAAATACGTGAAGATTTGCTTATAAATGCAGAGCTTCATTATAAAAGACGAATACCTGTCAAACCGAACCTAATCACTCAATTTGTATAGTACTAAGTTTGTATAGTACAAGTTCAGATAAGAACAATTTGACTTACCCCTGACTAGTATTTACTCTTTCTAGCTGGATAGCTAATTTAAGTTAAACCACATGCAAGTGTAAAACTGAAGTAGAAATAACTGGGGCATTATATTCAGTCCAAGTGATTGTAAAATAAAGAGTTGCAGCTAGAGCACCTGTACAAACCGAGGGAAATCCAAACAAGTACTGCAACAATGGACATCCTAAACCAGAAATGTAAAACAAACCCCATGATGACACCTACTCCTCACTTTGAAAGTCTCCAAACAATAAAGCTCTACTTCACTGCCAACCCCGAGTCAATGTCTCAATGTAATGGGTCATGTTGGTGACATTTGAGTAAATACTGTCGAATTTGAGTATTTTTTCTATATTAAGTAAATGTGTACTAAGGCATGTCAGAATAAAAAAATTGTGTACCCTATACATACATAATTGCTACTTCCCGATATAAATATAGCACCTCTAAAATAGAATATGCTGTATAATTTTAGTGATATGTATAGATCTTTTGTTATTCTCTGGATGTTTAAATAACTATAATGAAAACCGTCAGCACCTGTAATTCTAAAATTTTGTAAGATTTGTGCTCAATCAGCAGGCATATGTGTACTCTATGGTCACATACTTTAGTCAGTAGGTCGGTTATTCAGTTATCATACCATCCCGCCAGAGCGAAAAGGTGCTAAGTGCCACTTTGTTAATTTTACAGGAGGGCTAAAAAACTGTTTTCAGCTTTGTACATTTGTGCATAACTGTCATTTCTATTATCGTTGGCAGCTTAGGGAAGAAGGTAAAAAAACTACATGACATAGTATAAAGACAAATTTGAATAATGAATTGTGTAAGCTTTAATTAGTACTTTAGCAGATAGAAAATCATACTTCAAAGCACTAAGGTGCCAAGTGGTAGATAAAACGTTACTGCATTGAATGAAACTGAAAACATTCAAAGCACTAAGGTGCTAACTGACAGATAGAACCTTATTGCACTACGAAGGTGAAGGGCAATATGGCAAAATAATTTATGCTATTAACCACAACGTGACCATATGACAAAATGCATTATATTATTACAACATGTCAATGTTAGTCTTTCTAAAAACATTCCAAGTTATCCTGTTCTAATCCTAAGTCTTCTCTCTGTCGGTTCTATTGAATATCACTCTGTGTGCAAAACTTCTTCACAGCAACCTTTCATATTTTGCATAAATTATAATCATTGTCACACTAAAATCTAGCTTTAAAGAACCTTGCAACCTTAATTTCGTCTCATTTGATACTGTGACCTTAAACTCATTGCCAGATTAAATGTACTTTATGTAATAATATGGGCTATGTCATCCCTAACAAAACCTGTATGAGATGAACTATTTGGTGTGACCAGACTTTAAATACTGCACAGTAAAACCTCTCTAACCGAACACCTCACAATACCGAACACTTTTTTCCGGCCCCAAGGATGTTCAGTAGGGAGGTTTTACTGTAGTTTTATAAATTGTAGCACTCAATTTAATTTAGCGATATTAGCGCAGTTATTCAATGTGCTAAATTAAAGTGCACTAACCTATCTATATTTCATAATAAAATATACGTAGCCCTCGATATGTGCTAAATTGAAATGCGCTAAAGTTTCTGATTCAGGCAAAAATTGCATTTGCGCTAAATAAAGTGTGCTCTAAAATTTCTAGAACTACAGCTTATACATAATTATAATGTGTGTTTGTAATATGAGTGCATTGGTAAAGATATAAATACTTCAGATCATGCACTCTTTACTTGAATAATCATGGAAATTTGGGAGGGGGATCATGGATCATGACATGAATGACACAGACAAGTACCAGAAATGACAAAGGGTACCATATACTTACAATGGTGCAAAAGGATAACAACAACACTGTCCTTTTTGATGCATTATATATTATTTAGTTAACTTTATTCAATAATAATTTACGCAACTAGTAACACCTTCATTTAAAGATTAGAGCCAACTACTTTGGGAGCTGGACATCCTGATTGGCCAAAATTATTGGAATTCGGTAGTAGTCTAGGATATATTTATTTACATCATCCAAATGTAAAAGTTCTTGGGTTTTGCTTGATATACCAAACAAGAGGACTGTGACAGTCCTGTGCTCAGCTGCCATGTACATATACCCTTGCGATTTGCCCCGAAAAGAACAAAGAAATTCATAAAAATATCAAAAAATCCATGGAGCATGACCATTTGAACAAATCTGGTAGAGAACCACCAAATGTACATTGCCACCAAGATTGAAGTCAATCTGGATGATAATTTCGGAGAAGTCAAAAATATGAATTAGCATTAAAATGCCCATTGACTTACATAGTTATGAACAGGAAAGGTGCATTTACCAACAAGTACCCGAATTGAAAAAATCGTTAAAACTCAGAAATCCGCAGCAGTACCCCCTAGTCAACAAATTTGTTTGACCCTTTTACAAGGAACATATCCACCATGTTTTAGCTTAATCTGAGTGACGGTTCTGGAGAAGAGGTCGAAAATAGCAATAACACACACAAAATCATAAAAAAATAGAACATCGCAGCGCCACCTGGTACACAAATTAAGAACTAGGATTCCCTAGAAGTGTTCCTGTGTGATATCAAAGCAATTGGGTAAGCAGTTTCAGAGAAGAAGATTTTTTAAGATTAGCCCCCCCCCCAAAAAAAACAAAAAATTCATAAAAAAAATTCAAAAATCACTGGAGTGTGACCATTGGAACAAACTTGGTGGAAACCCACCCAAGGTATATACCCACCAACTTTGAAAGGAATCTGGCTGATGGTTTTGGAAGAAGAAGTCGTGAATTGTGGACCGATGGACGAACAACAGATCACTGACCATCCTATAAGCTCAGCTTACTGACTAGTCAGGTGAGCCAACAAAAAAAAAAACTATGATTAGAATGATGTATATTGAAGAATGTTAAAGATGAGCGTTTGGTGCAATGCTATTTTGAGGGTGCTTGTAAGGATTCTATCACAACACAACCAATATGCATAAAAGCTGCCACAAACTATACATTTTTGGAGAACTAACAAACTACTAATTGGTTTTCGCCCACTATCCTGTGTGTTGCCCCAAGCAGCAAACGTACCTAGTGCTGTCCTCTTTTTCAAAGAGCCTTGAAGAAACTTGGATTCAACGATTTTTGTTTTCTGATCCAAAGACATTAAATTTGTGGCCAACCATTCATAACAATGTAAACTGAAAACACGTGTCTCACTTTGTCTGATTTATGTTTGTTGCGGTGCTATTCACGTACGGAGTTGCATCCATGACACTCACTCAATACACTTGTTATTAAAAATCTGAGACACGTTTTTTTCATTTTATATTGTTACGAATAGTTTGCCACAAATTTAGTCTCTACATCAGAAAGCAGAAAAGTTGAATCCAAGTTTCTTCAAGTTTCTTTGACAAAGAGGACAGCACTTGGCATGATTGCTGTATAAACATAGGACAACAAGCACACAGAACAATGGGAGAAAATAAATCGGCATTTGTTAGCTTTCCAAAAATGTAAAGTTTATGGCAGTTTTTATGCATATTGATTGTTGTGTGATAGAATCTTTACAAGCACTCTCAAAATAGCAGTGCTCATGCTTAACAAGTCTGAGTTCGTTCATTTGATGTTTAGCTTGACACCATAAATTGTATTTAAGTCCCTAGGAATTCATTGGCAATCAAGAACAATCACGTGCATATCCCATAGTCATACAACTAGTCTGAATTCATTCAACGCTGATATTGACACATTATAATAAAATTTATAAATTGTCAAGAACAATATGATTATTTCGAATGTAGCATACAACAACTCTGGTCTGAATTCATTCAACACTGAACTTGACATGTTATAAAACTGTAATCAAATCCTCAAGAATTCATTAATGGTCAAGAACAATATGATTATTTAGTATGTAGCATACAACTCTGGTCTGAATTCATTCAACACTGAACTTGACACGTGATGAAATTGTCATCAAATCCTCAATAAAATTCATTAATGGTCAAGAACAATATGACTATTTTGTATGTAGCACAGAACAACTCTGGTTTGAATTCATTCAACACTGAGTTTGACACATTATAAAACTGCAATCAAATCCTTAAGAATTCATTAATGGTCAAACACATTATGAATATAAAGTTTGTAGCATACAGCAACTATAGTCTCAATTGATTCAACGCTGAGCTTGATACATTATTAGACCGTTTTAAACTCCGTTTTAAACTCCTTAAGATCTCAATAATCATTACTGGTCAAGACCAATATATTTGTCGTAAAATAGCCTACGACTAGTGTCAATTTATTTAACGCTGAGCTACATACACTATAAAACTGCATTCCTTTCCTTATTAATTCATTTCAATAATTGTCAAGAACAAATGTATGTTAATGTTTCGCTCAACATTGTTACTACACATAAGGTGTTATGGCCCAAGTAAAACACACCCATGCAATATTATGGCCTTATCAAATGGAAGCAGTGATATTATTATAAAATCAAAAAACAAAAAAACAAAAAAATAATAACAAACAAAACAAAACAAAAAAAACCCCAAAAAACCACACACACACAGAGGATTATATATATATTATATATACATATATATTATATATACATATATATTATATATACATATATATTATATATACATATATATTATATATACATATATATTATATATACATATATATATATATATATATGTATACATACATATATATATATATATATGTACATATATCCTCTGTGTGTGGCCGTATTATGTATATATTATAAACACACGTACATACATAATATACACACACATAATATGTATACGATAAAAAGTAATACATGCATAGTTAGTTACTGAACCCTTCCCTTTGACATGATTGTATGATTATGTACGGTCAGGTTGAAGACATGTGGTAATATCACATCAATGAAACAAATCTTTGAGCTAGCAATAATGTTTCGTGACCACACTTTATCAACTTTTTCCCTTCTGATTACATGATATTAGTATTATTTTATTTGCTTAGTCTGTTAAATTTGTGTCCCTGGGGACCACTGTGAATAACTGTTGTGATACTGATTTACAATTTATGCCTCATTTCCTCTTCATCTGGCTCTGGAAGATTATTCACTGCCTGCCCAGAGTGGAAACGTTTTTTGCAAAATCCATAGAACTTTTCTGCGAAAAGGACCTTTTGACAAAGGCTTACTAAGTCCTTGTACTTTGCATCACTAATGGGTACAGGGGAAATATACAGGTGCTTCAATGACATTTGAGAAACATTGGGGACTTTGTACAAGGCAGAGATTTTTTGGATAGCTATGCATGGAAAATCCTCATCCAGCTGATAGCTGTAATCTTTAATTGGAAGTGTTGCAACTGCATATAAACACATTCCTGAAAAAGCTAAATTGAGTTGCTGCCCAGTGTAGCTATCGGAATACATACATACATATCTCATCAATTTTTGCAAGGTCTTTCAAGTAATCATACAAAGAAGAAGCTATCTCGCAACTGCCATGCTTTCCAATGTGTTCATGCCACTTATAGCACATAGCTTCTCGTGAAGCCATATCATATATGGTAAAGTTGTATGTTGCCAATTTTCTATTATAATAAAAATCACTGACTTGACACTTTGGTGTTATTAAAACTTTCTCTAGGTCAAAGTTGATTGCTCTTACATACTTATCAAGCATGGCTCTTTCTTTATCGATAGCCTTCATTTCACATGCTCTCTGTTTGTGCGCTAAGTGCTCCTTGTCAGTTGTTCTATTGATCTGTTTTACACCAATAGACATTTTCTGGTACTTGTCACAAAAGACACATAGGTCTTTTCTCGGTACGTGGAACCCAAAATTGTATTCAGTGGAAAAGATAGTTTCCTAAAAGTGGAACTTAAGCAGCTCTTCTTTTTTCCTTTTACACTCACTGACACACATTTTGTACATTTTCCTTATTGACAACCCTTGTTCCAAATAATTTCTGCTGATCTGAATCCATTACAGGAAATGAATTAATATTGTCCCTAATGCTTGTTTTCTTTCTTTCAGAAATTTGGTTTGCAGGTGGTCGCCTACCCCTTTTGTCGTGTTTCAGGCCAGAACAATTTCTAAGTTCCACTGTGTACTGCACCGTTCCCTTTCCTATGTCAAGCGTGTTCAAAAAAAAAAAAAAAAAATTAGAACAAACTTGTACTTGTTGGCCATTTTGGGGGAAATGGTATTCTAATGTGTAGCTTCTTCTGGAATGTCCCAAGTTTGTAGACCGTCTTTTTTTTTTGTTGACACGCAAGACGTTACTAGCTATGAAGTCCCGCTGTCTATCATAGTCTGACAGAGACCAATAATCAGTGAATAGACACTTTCTCTCTCTTTCACTAAATTTCTCTCTACATTTGAATTTGCATTTCCATGATACTGGCTTCATTTCCCTTGCCGGCACTGTCTTTCCTGTTTTATTTAGGTACTCTTGACCTAAATTTCTCCTGTGTTTTCTAATATTTTGGATCCAATTTTCAGGTTCTCGAATTTTTTGCGAGATAAATGCCTATCTGCTGTATTGGGAATATTTGTAGACTGATTTTGGGATGTTGGTATTTGTGTACTGTGCACAATTGTATCAACTAAATTTCTCTCTTCCCCCCCCACCCCTTTTTTTTTTTGCAGGGTGTCTCATTTTTCTGCTCTTTTTATTTGACGGCATTCCAAAATTTACATTCATCCCCTCTGTCACCTGAATCACCTCGTGGTTTACTCTCTTCATTCTGACTGACAGACTCAATGAAACATGTATCACCAGAATTTCTTTTCACTGATGAAACATGACTCATGGCCTTTTTTTCTCTTTGTACCTCTCTGACAACGTACATTATAATTTACAAGATGTACCCCATCTTCTGAATCCCACTCATTTTGCTGGGACTTTGGGTCTTCCAAGAACAATTCAGAGAAACAATTTCCTCTCGAGCACAATCATAACATCGTGGAACTGATGCTGTGCATGGTGCTTCGGATGCAATGGAACTGCATTGTATACCCTCCTCTCTTGTATTCTTGATGCTGTAATTGGGGGTTTCTGAGACATCATCCAGTATGTGCTAGTCTATATTATTAGAGTCAGGAGTCTCTAATTCACCACAGGACACATGTGTTGCTTTAACACTGTTTTGCTGATTATAAAGTGCGAACAGTTTGTCGGACAAGGAAGGCTGAATCAGATTCACTGCTAATATTGCATTTGGATCAATTGCCTGAATCTCCATGTCAGTAGTTTGGCAAGAATCGAGTTCACTTTGGATAATAATGTGAAATGCAGATATTTGTGGGGCATTGCCATCAAAGGAGTCAACAATGGCTTCTAGAGTTGATTTAGGCAACAAAACATTTTTGTCATTCCCATCATCTTCCAAAGATGGTATGCACACTACATTTGACTCAGAACTTGAAGAGCCAGGTTGAGATATTGTCAGATCAAAGTTCAGAATATCTTCTATGACTTCTTGAGTCAAGTAGATTCCAGAGTTTGGGTCTTCAAAATCTGAATTTGAAGGATATGCCAAACTTCCTGATGATGATGAATCAGGACAAGGAAAAAAGTGAATCTTTGTGTCTTTTTCCAAATTTTTGATCTGCAAAAGGGTACAGTAGATCTGAACTTCAACGATTATTAAAGCCACCAAATTAACAGACCTCTGTTAATAAGAAAAAGCTAATACTTGCATCCTCATTTTGATATGAAATAAGTCTAGGGTATTTGATACTGGGGTAATAGGCACAAAGACTATTCCCCATCGTCAATGAATACCAAAAAAACAACACTTAAATACTGTTAAACTTGTAGTTACAGGTGGATAACATCATGTTTCATTGAATCAAAACTACCAAACACTGAAGCAAACTTTGAGACAATATATACACTGTAAGAATGGTCCATAAAATGTGACTGGAAAGGACCGGCAGACATTGTGCTAATAACTTACAGTCAAATTACAGTAGTACGGGTCATTGTAAGTTACTGTTTTTGAAAAACAACTATGTACAAGTTTCCCCAGCATTAATTTTCCATAATTTGTTTAATATTGAAATTTCCCAGTAATTATTATTATCCCAAATCGCCAATCTGAAAACAAACAAACAAACCAAAAACGAGCACACAAGTGCACAGTATATACTTTTCTATTGGTCCATTGAAACCTGCGTCAAAGTGTTGAAAGTCGAAAAATACAAACATGCGCCTTTCTTTATTGAAAAGTAACAGGTCGGCCTTGTGTGTTGTAAGTTAAAGTCAAATTTAGTTTAACTAAACATTAATCATGACAGTCTTAGTGCCAGTGGTGGTCTATATAATAAGTTGCAATCCTGTCTTGGAAATTTTTTTTTTTACATGCAGGAAATATTGGCATACATGTTATGCTGTCATGACGATGTTTTAATGGTTTGATGTTTATTGTGCCTGTGTCAGCAATGTAGCCGTAGGCCTACAGTGTAGGCTCAGATTGCTCTATAGAATGTTTAGGCAATCATTGTCCTGTTTTTGGGAAAGGCATTAAGATTATATTTTTAGGTCATGCAAATCATACATCAACAAATATTTTTCATCTTGAAAAATTTGCATGTGCTTTTATCAATATGCAAGAAGTGGACAGTAACGGCTGTATTTTATTTTGCCCCAATTGCAATTTCCCCAGGATTCAGAATTAAATAAAGCTATTATTATTAGGCCTATCCTTTTTATATTTGTTGTTTTACAGCTTTTTGATAGCCATATTCACTTTACACACCTTGATTTTTTGTTCCAGGATTTCAGGAAAATTCTTATTTTTTAGTTGAGATATGTATTCATCCAATTTACCATTAAGTGGGTCTTCTTAAGTTTCGTTTAGTCTGTTACATTCATTAATCTTGTGTAGTGTCCTATTAACTCATTTGAATCAACTGGTATGTCTTTACTTTGTTGTATATCATCATTACGAAGTACTTCAACCAATTTCCAATACATTTTGGGGTTGTTTGTGGCTAGGTTTTCCAATTAGGATATTAATTCCTCTTTATGTTTTCTTTTGGTTCTCTTCACCTGTTGTTTATATCTCTTCTTTGTACTATAATACATATGTCTTACATACGGGTCTTTAGGCTTGTTTTGTAACCTTTTTGCAAGATCTTTCACCTCATTACGCAAATTTTTACAGTCCTTGTTAAACCATTTTTTGTTATCTGCTTACAGGTTTTACGTCAAGGTAGACACTCATCAGCTCCTTCAAGAATAATCTAAGTGAAATTTTGGACGTGGATATTAATATCATTTGTTTCTGTTTCCCTCCCCCTCTCCAGTTCTCTCTCAAATCATTTCAGTCTGACTTGGGTTTCTGTGCTGTTTATCACATTCAGAAAAAGATATCAGAGATTACTGTCCCATTTATATCCTGTGGGGAAGGGACTCGTTTCAGCATTGTTTATATTGGAATACCATCTAGCTTTAATCCTCATGGATATTTTACAGTGATCTGATAATATACCTTCAAACCCATGTACCTTAACATATTCAACATATTCAATTAAATCATTGTGTACAATACAATAGTCCACAACGCTGCACCCATTCCATTGTTGGAATGTTATTTTACCCGTTATGTCCCCTGAGAACTCTTCCATTCATGATTTGCAGGTTGCCATTTTTACACAGTTCTATTAACTTTTTGCCAGCAGTGCAAATTGTTTTGTCACTGCTGGTTCTTTCTGAACACCTTTGAGGTTCACAGATCTGAAACAAATGTTCGTCAGATTTGTACAAGTATTCATTTAGTTCCCCTGTCCTAGCATTAAAGTCCCCCATCAGAATTATTTTCCCTTTCTCGCTATATTTAATCAGTTCTCTTTCTAAAATACCATACACATCTTCATCCATTCTTTTAGCGTGGGTAGAGTTCTTGGGTACCATGTAGAAAATCTCAACAAATATGTCAGCATCCAAATGAAAAAATTCGTTCTTCAATTTAACCCATGCAATGTCCGGTACTTCACTCCTGTAAAAGGCTACCCCATTTTTCATGTTATTTTTAACTAAGATAGCAATTCCGCCTGAATCTCGTCTGGCTTTCTTATTTCTTGGTCTGTCAATTTTAAATGAGTAGGATCCTTCTAAAGCTATATGCATGTCTGGATTTGAATGAGTTTCCGTTAGTCCTACTATTGTAGTTGTGGCTTTTTGTCCAAAACCACTTCCTAGTAGTCATTACCCTATTCCGCAGTCTGAACTCTTTACTCTCCATAAGCTAACCTGTCCCTGTCTAACTTATATACATAGAAGTTCTATTGTCCATATTGCATATATCATAATCCATAATTTCCTTGGTAAAATTCCTATCCTCAAGTGTGTAGCCATCATTTCCTTTTAATCCATTGACATTCGAGTGGCATATGCTTAGCCTATTTAACTTAGATTGCGACCTTTTCAGTCTTACCATTCTTTAAGTTACTATTTCTTTGCTGGATATAACAATATTATATATACACAAATGATACTTCTTGCTATACTCTTGTGTCTAGGAATAAATGGAAGAAATAGTTCTAAATTTAATCAATAAATAAAACGGTTACTTCTTATGAACAGTTTCTGACAATTTTCTTCAGTCAGTGTTGGCACCTCATTTTCATGCTCACCTTCACCCGTAAGATGACTAAAACTCTGAATAAAAATCTACCCCTGAATATATAAGTCACCATATTATGTCATGTTCCAAAAAGAAACATAGCACCTCAACTCATGATCATTTCCTTAACCATTTATCACTGATTTGTTGATATGTCCTGTCCCCAATTTACTGTCTCTGCATTGTAATTCCAAAATGTCAATTATTGGCGTCGAGTATCTCAATCCCTTCTTGAGTATAATAAATTTACAGACCCTGCATGTAATAGCCAGTAATACCTGGCTCCATACTTGAGTAAGTACATTTACTGTCCCTGTATGAAATTTCAAACTGTTGGTAGGAAGTGTCGGGCTTCCTTACAAAAGTTCAATTGGTCTTAATAGCAAGTTGTCAAAATGTTGGAATCGAATATCTCGCTTCCTTCTTGCATAAAATAATTTACTGTCCCTGTATGTATTAAATTGCCAGCAATATCTGGCTCTCTTCTTCAATAAGTAGGATTCACTGTCCCTGCATGTAATTTCATACTGTCAGTCAGGAACATCCAGTTCTCTTACAAGTGTTCAATAAGATTTAAGAGGGCAGACTTAATCATTTAAGATTTGTCTGCAGTGTCCAGATTGTTTTGTTTCTATTGAGATTGTGCAAATTGCATGTACCCATAGGTGGGTGTCGTCTGACCCATTGGACCCGGTTTCCACGAGTATTTGGTATTCCTTTGTGGTTGTTGTTTCACGAATTTTACACCCATGGAACCTAGTACTATAGCAATATAGGCAGTCCCAATATGTGACATATGTACGCCGTCATTCTTGTAGAATTTGGGGTCAGTGATTATCCCGTTGGGACGTCAGCCTATTGTTTGGTTCACACAGTGCTTTTATAGAGTCATTTAGATTAGCACGCTCATTGTTCTTTTGTTCCTTTTGTTCCTCATTGATTCGAAGTTGGATTTTGAATAGAAACATTTGGGCCTCCTTTTGGGTATTCAAGATAGTGTTCACAAGTTTTGTGCATTCTTGTGTACATTGTTCTGCACTTGTTCCATCACCAATATCATTTGTGCCTAACAGAATTGAAATGGATTTGTTCTGATTGGCAGTTTTCTCGAATAAGTGCAGGCAATTCCTAATGTGTCCCCCTGAAATGGCTTTCATTGTCACTTGTTCACCCCTACTCATCCTGGATGGGTTCAAGAGTTTACTCAGTGAGTCACTTAAGAAGCAGTGTCCTGCCTGTTGTTGTCTCATGGAATGTGGAGCGTCATTGGGTCCTTTACTGTCATGGGTAGTATCTGTCTCTGGTGAATGTGATGTATGCTCTTTCACAGTGTTACTGGTGTTGTTTGATTTCTTATCAGTCTCCAGTGTTTTTGTCTCCGGCACCCCATCCTGCTTAGCTATTTTTTGTCTTTTATTCTCCCCTTTGTTGTCCACACATTTTGCTGCATATGGGGAGTCCCTCATTTTGCTATGCTGGGCTTTTTTTTTTGTCTTTCGTTTTTGCCTCATGAAACTCTTCTAGGCCTTCTTCTGAGAATAGTTTTAGTTGCAGCTCACGAGATTTAATCTCATCATGAGCATCCAGAAGCTCTTCTTGAAGGACTTTCACTTTACTAAAAACCTCATCACATGCCTCCGCATGTTTCTTACATACGTTGAGCAGGCGGTCCTATTCACAACCATTATTTCTTATTGTTTCACGATCCCATGCGTATTGCTTTCTCAGCTTAGTGATTGGATCTTGACTCTGCGGAAGTCTTCTTCATCCTTTCATTATCACTTTTACTAGCACACAGTGATCTCTGTAATTTGTCCATTTGTGCTTGAAGTTCTGGTACATTGTCTTGTTTTTTCTGAAGCTCTGTTCTTAATTTATGTATTTCAGCCTCATTTTCCTCAAATTGTTTACGCGCTAGTCTCAATTCCTCCTCCATTTTCTTGTTTTCTTTCACCATAGTTGCTAATTCTGGTTGTGTACCATCCTGTTTGCTACTCTGGTTTGGTTGGTTTGCCCTTTGTATGGCATTTACAACCTGTTTCCATTCCTTTCATACACTTCAAGATGTACTTGTGTAGTGATAACAATGCTGACTTACCTTCAGCATGTTTCATTTGTATGTTTTTCTCATTGACACAACTTGGTTGTGCGCTGGAACGATCTTTCCCTTGATTTGTGTTACCATTACCTCTTTAGCATATGTATTGCTTGTCCTCAATTTCTATCACAGGTGTGAGCTCTTAATTCTGCAGACAGGGCAGTGCATTCATAGACCATCACCCGGAACAACTATCACACTGTATCATTTGATCATTGCATGCCATTTTGCACCCTTGTCTCTTGCATGCATCCTTGTTATTGTCTCGCTTCATCTCACAACTCTTACTGTCCGTGATCATTCCTGGTGCCTCATCCATCTCTCCTGTTTTCATCATTGTGATACAGCTGGCTAGCATAGGGAGATGTTCGGCTAACCAGAGTCTGTATGAATTCCCTTGAACATGTAGTTTTTTCGACTTGTAGCTGGTGATATAGATGGACCCATAGTGCTCTGAATTGGCGGATTTGAAGGCACTGGAAAACTTGAGACCATTTGGACCCAATTAAGTCTGTAGGGTGGTCATATTTTTCGCTACATACCTTGATCCGTTGTTCAATATCCCCTTGATCAATGTCTACAACATCAGATTGCGATCGCTCTTTTACTGTGTATGTGGTGAAGGCCCTCAGAGGTTCTGCTCGTTGACTCTTTAAGCTTGATGTCCTACGTGTGGGTCTATCCTTCCCATCGCTGCCTTCATTATCACCCATTTGTGCTTTCAGTGATTCCCACAAAGCTACATATGCTGCATTTTCCTTCTTTTTTTTTTTTTTTTTTTTTGACTGAACATGTGGATAGACCAGCAACCTCGGAAAGCACTACAAATGATGCTAGCATCCTCAGAAGACAAACCAGTGTAAAACTTTTAGCCAAAAGACATATGTATAACTTCAAACACGATACACAAACACCACCATGGATACACATACACATGTACACAAATTAATGCAAAATTATTTGACACTGAATACAATGAGTGACTTTTGCAGATCTTTTCAGTTCCAATAAATAAGACTATTTATAGAGCAGCAACTGGGAAAACATCATGGTCAAATGTGACAATACACAGAGTGCATTTTGCCTGTATTTACACCCATATGTGAGCGTTTGGGGCCTAGGCAGCAACTGGGCCATGTGGAACATGTGCACAGCCTGGCATCTTGTCCTATTTTTGACCAAGGACTACTATGGTGAATTACTGATAAGAGCAGAGTGTCTGCTGTAGCCACTAGTATGATGGACTTCTTGCAGCCACATCAAAGATTGGGAGTTTAACTGCTGCACAAAGCACATGTTATGCAAAACTGGAGTTCCCTGAAAGGCATTCCCGAAATGACGTCATTTACACACCAACATAAAGTACGTCCTCAAATGAAACTGTGTACTTAAATCAAAGTGCACACTTGAATTTGGTCATAGACTGGAATCAAATACATACTCTAATGGGAGAATGTACCAAATGCCAGTACTTAGATCGATGGTGCGCCTTTAGATCACCTGGTAATCGAGTGCACTTTTTTACAACAACTTTGTCATTTCTTAATGTAATGAATTTTTTTGCTTTCAAAGCAAGAGAGAGTTTTTTTTTTTTTTTAATTTCAGATATTCTGCAATCATTAACGGAAGTTGTGGTTTATTGGCTATCAGCGAGTCATGCTGGCCGCACACCCAGCAGGCTTTATCGCACCGATGGGAATCTCAGCGGGGCAGTCAACTTCCTTGTGATTATGATGATTGGGCTGTGCACCATAGGTACGCACACTGAATGAACCTGTCTTTCCTCGGTTTTGGCCACAGACGCTTGAAGCAGACCGCGGTCAACTGCATGCGCGCACTGTAGCGTAAAGCCCCATTCATAGTATAATAGTAAACACCAAGGGTCATAGGCATAAACGTGGTTGATCCCATTTTTTTGCTAAACCATGGTGCAAGTCTTTGTTAATTTACACATGGGCACCTTTATACAATGACTTACACCCAGTGTAAGTTGCACCAGCTGCTTTATGCATATGGCCCCTGGATATGAAACTCGAGTCTGAACCGGCTGACATCGCTCTCTCAAGCATCCCCTGAATCTTTATTTCGACAACTTTCAAGCAAAATGATTTGGTGGTTTCTCCTCTTGTTGTGTGAACGTCACGCCGGGTTGAAATGAAATCCTGGTTTGTCAGCGCAAAATGGGATTAAATAGCTTTTTTCAATGCACACACCACACGAATCCTTTCAGGGACATTTGATCGTGCATTTCTGTCGGTCTTTTGTTTGACCAAACGATCTCATTGGTCACCTTACCTTATGTCAAATTCAAGCTCCATGTGTCTCAGGGGTGTCATGCATTACGCTGTACACATGTCGTTGCACTGCAACTTCGAAGCATGGGTATATGTGCATATGGGTGAATACATGTACATTCAATCTTGATCGCTATATTAGCATCATCGTCAGAATGACATAACAATAGTATTGGCTCGACAATTCACGTGTCCGATTGCCCGGGACAAGTCAGATCTAATTTCGGGCAAGTTCACATTAAAAGTTACTTGCCCGGTCGGCCAACCAACTCTTTTTTCGCTGGGAACTCTATTCCTCGAATTTTCATGACACAGTTACAAGTTGCGGTTGTTTGCAAGGCTGGCAAGGGGGCGGCAGAAGGTCACGATAGTCCGTTGTGATAACAATGTTTGAAGTCGGAGTGCTGCGTGCATGCTAAAAAACTAGGGGAGGAGGGTCTAATCACTAAAAAAAATCCAGAGCTTTCGCAGCACGTGCGTGGGGCGCCTATAGGTGATAATAATCGCTAATTGATAAACATGCCAAGTTTAAACAATTACTTGGTCAGCAATTGTATTCATCAGAACTTTACTTCTGTCAAAACAAGCAGACATTTTCACTGTCGTACATACGATTACGATGTCAAAGGTAGCGGCAGTAATTGGCTTGCTGAGCGGTGTCACACTACTCACTGTCAGTGTGATCTGCCTTAACGATGTCAAAGCAGCGTCAAAAAATAATAAAATTTGCATGACGAATTCTTCTGCAAATTAACACCAAATGCTGTTTATCGGTGGGTTCTAACAGTGTTGGAACAAATAGGTGCTGTGAGATGACTTCCCGGGCAAAAACAGCACACAACTGCCAGTCACACACAAGTGACAGCGTGGAGTGGATCCGCGATGATATGGCCCCGTCTCACGGACTGATTTGGGACACATTCGGCAATTCCCTCTATCCCCTACCTTTGCGTATTTGCCTGTGACTCCAAATAATTGTTGCAATAAACACTGGAATCTTTATTTTTGCATGCTGCAATATAAACAAAGCTTCCCGTTTGTATGTACCCTCCATAATTTACGGCAGATTCACACATGTTCACCGGGCGGAAGCCATAATGAAAACACTGTAACACGAGCGTTGATTGGCTAATTTTTGCATGTGACTCAATTGACCAATCGGGTGATGTGTTGTGCGTCAGACCACATGGCCAAAGCAGCTGTTTGTGTACAGTTGCAGGAAAGATGTTGACGGTGCTCACGCTCGATTTCTGATTTGAAATATTAAAATTTTCGTTTGAATTTGATTTAAGAACACCGTTAATTGCGAGGAACTTGCCAACACTGTATACGCAAATTTACTACGATGTACCGATAGCAGTCATGGTAGGTACGCAAACGATATGCACCCCATCACGGCAACAGAGGCAGCGAGAACGGATCCTGAAACCAATGCAACTATTTAATCTTTATTTAAGTTTACCCGGGATACGGACTCTTATAGTCCCAGAAATTACAATGTATTTCCATCGTTAGTCACCCCATGCAAATAGCTTACTTTTCAATTTATATTTTTGATATTTTGCCAGGGTCACTGTAGAACAGTTGCAGCTGGAATCGTTGTAAAATTTGACTTTTTTTTCGCGAATTTGCAAGCGGCAAATACATGCACATTTTAGGGCAAATGGTTTTTCTAGGCCTTAGCCTTGTTAGAAAAAAAACCCGATGTTTTTAAAAGTTTTATGAGGACAAGTGGATTTTGCATGCGGGCAAGTGGATTTTAAAATCTGCTTGCCCTGCGGACAAGTGATTTTCAAAAAAATTGTCGAGCGACCACAATAAATTAAAATTTTTAATTTATTGTGGTGCACGTTTTGTTATTTTACCATTGATTTTCATAACAGCTTTCGGCCATAAGACTAATATAGAATTTCTGTTCAGGTGAAACGCTACCATAAAACATAAAACGGAGCACGACAAAACATAATATATATATATATATATATATATATATATATATATATATATATATATATATATATATATATATATATATATATATATATGAAATGGTTAGGTCACAAGTTTGCAATGACATTAAATAGGAGTTAATGAAAGACTGCAAGGTCAAGTATTGGCATAAGCAAGACTTTGCTGGCTGATTATTCTCATCAACTGATATCTTCATAGAATCACATTTAAATTAATCTCCAAGCATCATCTTAATAGTCACCAAACAGGATAAATGAATGACACGGTGTGAATAGACGTCTCAAGAAAGTATGGGCTATAAATGGAATGTCCAACCTGGAAAAGTGACTCCACTTGCACGTTATATATCACAGAATATGTATTCCAAACATAATAAACCTATACACTCAATTGACCACAAGGTTTTTGGAATCTACACTAAAAATGGAACTCAAAATTCAATGTTGTATAAACACAACCTTTTGGGTAAAAATGTAGTTTTGTGAAATTTTGAATATTTCTCGAGAAACATTCAACATAAACTGATAAGATTTGTGCTATTATGATCTCATCACCTGTATCTCCAAAACCTTCTCATGGATTTTTCATAACCATATCTGTTCTTTACAATGATTATACAAAACTTGGAAAACAGCTTTTTTTATCAAAATGCTCAAATTCTTGGGGAATCTTTATTTTGATACGGATTTAAAAATAGTTTATCGTTTCTTAGAAAATCCCGGATACATTTTTGTACTAGAAATTCTTAGAGTAAATCAGTTTTTAATCGTGTTAAATCAGATATATCGTTTTGGAGAGATATCCCCGTGGAATAAACATTTCAGTGCAGATATCTGTTGTCTGTAGTCAAGAGTCAAAGGTTAACACGGTCTATTAACTACCATGTTCATTCTTAAGATTGCATTAGGGTTAGAACTTTCAAATTTGGACATATGATAGACATGTATTGAAGATATTCAAGTTTTTAAATTTCAAATGCTGCTAATTAGCATAATATGAATGGTTACAACTTTTGGTTAAGGTTCATTACATGCACAATGGTCAATAACCTCATAGTAGAATTAAAGATGACATTTCTGTCTGTAATAGTTTTGAAGATATTTAAGTTTTAAAATTTCCAATTTAAATTACTACAACTTTTTCTTTTCAATTCATTAGATGCGCACTGGTCAACAACCTCCTAGTAGAAGTTGGAATGACATTTCTATCCGTCATGCTTTTGAAGATATCCAAGATTTAGGATTTCAAATGCCTCTAATTTGCATAATTTTAAACATCTTCATTCCTCCGTATAAAACAGTCAAACTCCTTGTATGGAGATACAATCATGCCAAGTTAAGAGTTTTATGTATAATGGTGTTCGAGAAAAGTGTCTAACAAATTTGCTGGTATAGAAAGAATGAAAGAAAGAAAAAGAAAGAAAGAAAGAAAGAAAAAAGAAAGAAAGAAAGAAAAAAGAAAGAAAGAAAGAAAGAAAAGACTTTTCAACATTGCTAATCGACTAGTACTTTTTTGACTGTAGACAGTACAAAATTTTAACTTTTGCAAGCAGGGGCGGATCCAGGATTTTTTTGCATTATATATGTGTGTTGGGGGGGGGGGGGGGGTCAGTGTCAGCGACTTGCGGGCGAAGCTCGAGTGCGAGTGCCGAAAGCACGATGCTTGGGGGGGGGGGGGGGCCAGAGGTCCGGGGGATCTCCCCTGGAAATTGTTAAAAAATAAATGCTCTCAGATGCGTTTTCCTGGCATTTGTGGATGCATTTTCATGAGGACCATTTGGATTTTCCAGGATGCAAACTTCACTAAACTGGGCTCCATAAATCAAATTCCGCTATATATCTGATTCAATTCACATAAAATGAATCAAAGAAAAAATGAGTCAGTAACAAATAATTCCTGGACATATGTATTTGTGACCTTTACCTGCTAATATATTGTTACTGGTAATCAACATTATTTTGACATGGTCATACCTAATTAAATGTTTCAACGCCAAGTTTAAGCCTGAGTTAACAACTATTCTCGGCGCACTTCCCACGCAATACGTGCAGATTACGCCAAGAATAACTGTTTACCAGAACCAAACTTTGTCCTAAGTCTAGCCGTGTT
>CAXHWN010000202.1:0-156000 GCA_964020975.1 Hermodice carunculata | reverse complement strand
TGTGTTTTAAAGAAAGAGCTTTGCATGAGGAATTTGAATATCATTTAATTGAAGTGATTCAAATGTAGGACTTAGTGTGAATAAAGTAGCTTACGGCAATGAAGGAGTTAAGAAACAAAATAAGTATAAGCAGAAGAAAACAAATAATATGCCTACATTAACAGGTTATAAACTTCATTTATTATAAAGTTACAGATCTTTTAGTAGCAAGTATTTCCAGTCGCTTTCATACTTTTTCTGAAAGTGAAGTTCTTGAAAAAAGGCTAGCTTTGAAAATTTTGAATTAAAAATTCAGAAGCAGCTCAATTTAAGTATCACTTGGCTTACTAAGCCAAGCGATAAAATTATCTGTAGTAGTGTAAGCCAGGCGATACTCCATTGGTCCTTGGAGTAAATCTATATATTTTAATTGAAATTTAAAACTATTTCGGAGTAAATCCATAGGCAATATCATGATCAGATCATGATCTTGCCTATGGCTTTACAAGGTCTAAAAAGGAAGGATAAACTAATTACGCAAGGAGACGTCCTTCAGTTTTTTAAAAAGGCCTGCGTGATTTTTTCTCATAGGGTCTTACATTTGTGACAAAGTCGGGAATTTTAACGTAAAACAGACTATCGCGGCTTCAGAAGGCTAAGCTACAGGCATAACTTAGATTAGGATTAGTAATAGATGAATACAAAAGTTGACATAAGTTTTCCTGTGCCTAGGCCTATAATTGTAAGCCTGGTTATTCCTATGGCTTTACTACCGGTATATCTATGGCTTCATTCAGCGCTTCACGAAAGTTAACCATATCGGCATGTACTGTGTGCGCCATGAATGTATAGATAATATCTACGGTAACAAAAAACGTCATTTACAGTTGGTGTAGGCCTATTGTTATGATGATCATTTATGATTAATAAGTACATGTAATAACTAACCTTTCAAATAATGTAATCATTCGACGTCAGTCGCGCTTGCGAGGCTTCCACGGTTACGCCCCGAGGCTTCCACGGTTACGCCCTGCCGACTGCTGGCCGTCTCTAACTGCATGATACGTATCAATGCAGTACAGCATGTGAGGCCTCGTACACGCAAGCTAAAAACAATGTCCGCCGATTTGTTCCAGACATCATTTTCGCATCTATAGGCATTAACACACAAAAAAAAAAAAAAAAAAAAAAAAAAAAAACCAGCAAGAGCAGGGAGGGGTCTGCCCCCACCCCCACCCCTCCGTGCCTGGCAATCAGTACTTTATTTTTTAAGGTAAATGAGGCAGTACATTATTTTTTGACTGATTTTTGAGACGCACATAATTTATTTTTAAAAATTGCATAGCCCCCCCCCCCCCTAAGATTTTAATGGTTGGTCCCTGATGCAAAATAGGTTGGACATTACGTCAATTCTTCTCATGTATTAACATAAATGAAACTTTTATTTCTTTTTTTCACGAGAGGGATTTATATAGGCAGAGCCTGTTTCCCGATCGCTTTTTTGAATAAAAATATGTTTAAACCAACACAAGAAGAAAAAAAATCACAAAGCAAATGATCCCACATGGCTCTTGCAAGAAAAAAAGAAAGAGAAGAAACGCAATTTTAAGCTATTTTCCTATTATCGTGCCTCTGATGCATTTGTATTTTCAAGTAAATATTCCAGTTGACAATCATTACACCACCTTGTCGTAAGTTTGGCAACATAATTTATATTCATATGCCTTTTTTCATTGGATGTTTGCCCCCTTGGCCCGTAGGAATAATATTATGGCCATTCAGTGCAAGTGACTGCACGTCCGTCTGCTTTAGGCCACTACATCCATTTCCCCTGTCTTATTCAATCAGCGTGTTTTATTTCATTTGTATGTGGTGTAGTGCGTGCCCTGCTCTCCCCCCCCCCCTCCAGTCCTAGAGAGCTTGAACTTTGACATAAGGTGAGGTGACCAATCACATCGTTTGGTGAAGCAAAAGACCGGCAGAAATGCACGATCGAATGTCCCTGAAAGGATTCGCGCGGTGTGTGCATTGAAAAAAGCTATTTAATCTCATTTTGCGCTGACAAACCAGGATTTCATTTCAACCCGGCGTGACGTTCACCCAATAAGAGGAGAAACCACCAAATCGTTTTGCTTGAAAGTTGTCGAAATAAAGATTCTGGGGATGTTTGCCAGAGCGATGTCATCAGGTTCGGACTCGGAGTTTCATATCATGGTGTTCACTATAATGCACGATTCCCACGAGCATGCGCAGAAGTGCTTATCTAGCGGCTGCTATAAATCGATACGTCGAACTTCCAGAGCCGTCAGCAAGTGACATTACTATGGTGGCACAAAAGTGCCAACTAAATTTTTTTTTCTCTCTCCATAAAAATGCGAAGGCGAAAAGAAGAAAAGGAGAAAACAGAACAGCCAAAACAAGAAAACACGAATGCGATAACACTAAAATATAAAACACGAAAGCGAAAATGCGAAAACATATCCGCGAAAACACGACAGAAAATATGTCGTGTTTTCGCACTCGCATTTTCGTGTTTTCGTATCAGCGTTTTCTCGTTTTCTTGTTTTACTGTTTTCTTTCCTTGATCGAAAACAAGAAACCACACGAATGCGAAAACACTAAAGTAAAAACCATGAAGACGAAAATACGAAAATACAACCGCGAAAAATACGACAACAATTATGTCGTGTTTTCGCACTCGCATTTTCGTGTTTTCGTATTAGCGTTTTCTCCTTTTACTGTTTTCTATGGTGGCACAAAAGTGCCAACTAGTTTTTTTTTCCCTCTCCATAAAAATGCGAGGGCGAAAACAAGAAAATAAGAAACTTTTGTGCCACCATACATTACATTTGAATGACAGCGCAGAAAGGCAAGCAAAACATTCGTATTTTTGCACAATATGGTGTTGTTTATAACATTCGCCCAGATCTTTAATTTTGCGTATGTTTCCCGCCTAAATTCACTTCGATGTAACAAAAAAGTCAATAGTTTCCTTGAAAAAAAATTGTTCAATGAATCTACAGTATGTATGCGGCATGCAGCAATAGCGTGCAGACGACGCAACCCAGGTGAGCGTATCCAGTTAGCATTCAAATACAGGAACACTTTTTATCGGAAAAATTTTAATATGCCAAAGGAAACTTAAGTGGTATCATATTTAGGTGACCATCCGTGCTGACAAAGTGTAAATTTAATTATAACGAAGGTTGAAACTTAGTTCATCATTTGTCGCTTGACTGCTTTCCTTCGTCGGCTTTCACATGCCGCCATAGGTGCAGGGAGCGTTCATTTTTCAACTTTCGATGTGTGATATAATATCATGATATGGTATGATTTTATTTCATGCAGGCTGGTAATGATAGTCTCGGTTAAGAGTCATCACAATTGGTGTATTAGTCACATTTTCTCACGTGTGTATTATTGGATATGGAGATTTGTTTGCGAATATTTCTTCTCAAGGTTCATTTCTACAGATTTACACAATGCAAGGCCTAAGGAGGTTTACTGTCTTTGTCAGAGTCCTGACAGCTGTGAGACCCTGTGTACGAATAAGAAACGTCTGTATTGATAGACACCCCTTTTAATAGATAGATAGATAGATAATGAATGATAAAATGCTAAAACATAATGTGCTGAAGACAATATATATCTTCATACATAAATTTTAGGTACGTAAATATATGAATAGATACGTAAATAAATAAATAAAAATATTTTAAAACAATAAAAATGATATCATAATAATGAAAAAGAATATCGGCCTACATGTAGTACCAAAATAAACCAAATAAACAAACAAAGCAAAAAAAAAACAAACAAACAAAAAAACAAACAAAATAAAACAAAAAAAACCCCAAAACAAACAAAAAAAAAAAACCAAAAGCAAAAAAAAAAAAAACAAAAAAAAAAAAAACAAAAAAAAAAAAAAAACCCCCACACAATTGCCTTACTTCTGTGCCTTTGCCTGTTGATTGTTATGTGAAAACCAACTTTGTACTGATCCCGAGCACATTGTAGATTGTTATGTAAAAACCCACTTTGTACTGATCCCGAGCACATGTGTGTTATTGACATATTGTACAAAGATATTGTCGCCGCACTGACTCGACCAGGTGAGGAGGCGATTGGACAACATACAAAGGGTAAATTTAAGCCAGTGCCAGGATGGAATGACCACGTGAAAGACTTGCACGATGATGCACGTAACGCTTTCCTTCTAAGGTGTAATAATGGTAAACCTAAACATGGCCCACTGTTTGAGGTCAAGCGCACCAGCCGAGCCCAGTTCAAGTACGCACTTCGCACTTGTAAACAAAATGAGTCCCAGCACCGAGCCTATGGCATGGCAAAAAACCTGATGGATAAGGACTATGAATCATTTTGGAAAAGTGTTTCTATGACAAATAATGAAAACCTGCCGCTGTCTTACACTGTAGGCAGCTCGTCTGGCTGTCAGAACATGGCCAACATGTGGGCTGGCCATTTTTAAAAACTTTTGAACTCGGTTGAGGGCACAAAGTTTAAGATGAGGTTAATGAAAAGCGAACAGCTGTATCTTTTGAAAACAATATGCGTGTTTTGCGATGTGAAATTTCAGACATTGTTAAGCAGTTGTCTAATGATAAGGCTGCTGGGCCAGATGGTCTAACGTCGGAGAACCTTAAATCTGCTGGGAACAACCTACATGATTGTACTTCTGTCTCTACTATTTGGTGCTATGTTTGTAGTTGTACATGGTCATATACATGTACCTCCGTGTCTTACTATAATAACACTGGTACCACTCATTAAGAACAGAGCGGGTGACATCACTGATAAAGACAATTACAGACCTATCGCTCTGGCCACCGTATTATCAAAGGTAATGGAACGCATAATACTTTACAGATGTGAGAAATATCTATATACGTCCGAATATCAGTTTGGCTTCAAGAAAAGTCTCGGAACTGATCTCTGCATATACACAATGAAGGAAGTTACACACTATTATTTGACTTGTAACACACCTATATTTGCATGGTTTCTAGATGCCAAGAAAGCTTTTGATCGCGTCAATCACTGGACATTGTTACATAAATTACTAGATCGAGGCGTGCCTATCTTTATTGCTAAGACCTGGTTTCAAACTCAGAAATACTGCATATTATGGGGTGCAGCTTCCTCTGATTACTTCAAGATAACAAATGGCGTTCGTCAGGGTGGGATTATCTCCCCTCTGTTGTTCAATATATACGTAGATTATCTTAATTTAAAACTTGGAAATAGTGGTGTTGGGTGCCACATTGCTGGTATGCCCATGAATAATATGAGTTATGCTGATGATAGGGTGCTGCTTAGCCCCTCTATCAAAGGGCTGGGAACCCTTATTTCCACATGTGAATCCTTTTCTTCTGATCATGATATCCTCTATAACACCGTTAAAACAGAATGTATGTTGTTCAATCCTTCAGGCAATGCTAAACTGAGTGTCAATCCCACTGTAACTCTTGCTGGGGAGAAGGTTAAATTTGTTAGTCGTTTCAAATATTTGGGTCACATCATTGTTGCTTCTGTATCAGAAGACGACGACATAGGTCGCCAATATCGCTCTCTTTGTGCCAGAGCCAACATGCTTAAACGTAAATTTTTCTATTGTTCTATGGACATCAACATATTGCTTTTTCTTTCCTACTGTACAAGCCTCAAAAAAAGCCCAGCTGTGGGTAAAGTTCTCGGTGTGCAGTATGAGCAAATTTGTTGTATGTTATAATAACGCATTTCGTTGGATTGTGGGATACCCCAAATTTTGCTCAACAAGATGATGCACAATCCCCACTCGGTATGGGGGGGGGGGGGATTAAACCACCATTATGTTTACTGTATATTTACATATTAGCACAAAGGCGTATAACTTTTGTTGCGTCACTTTTTAAAATAAAGGATGCAGTGGTGTTGTGCAGACACCTTTCATTAAAAACATACGAGATTAAAAAGGGCGAGTCTGGAGATAGAATTCAAAGTTAATCAGTGTGTACCTGTCATAGCCTGGAAGCACATGATCCGCTCACAGCTTGCCACCATTACGTCACTGTGTATGAATATGTGATACGCCCTCTGTTTATAAAATTCATCATGGAAAAATATCTGTCCAACCAAAGAACACAAACAGACTTATAACTCCATGTACTAGTCTAGCTGAAACAGTGGGCTAATTACAGGCTCCCAAAAAATGTGAGCACAAGACAACCAAGATCTATTTAGTGCGGTAACCTGCACCTGATTGGCCACAATGGCGTATTCATACCTTCATTATGCAAATGACAATGAATATTCATGTAATAATGCATATGCAATACTGACCCATATAGGAGTAATACTATGAAAATTTAATTCAGCTAACTGGTATACATTTGGAAATACTAGTATTGTATTTGTGTCTTTTTGCCAAGAACCACTTCCTAGTAGTCAATACCCTATTCCTCAGTTCGAACTCTTTACTCTCCATAAGCTAACCTGTCCCTGTCTAACCTGTATATATGGAATTACTATTGTCTATATTGCACACGTTCCTCTGTAAAATTTTGACATAGGCTGTAACAGCCCAAATAAATTAAAGGGTCTTCAGCGGGTAACTACTCAACATGTTTCCGAGCCTTTTACCCGTACATGTCTCTCTGAGTAGCGGCTCCTTGCCGAAGCTAAATATTCAGCAAAGACAACCCACATAATAATGAATCAATATGAACGTGGCAGATGATGAATTAGCTAAATATGTGAAGTTTTGCTTGTAAATGCAGAGCTTCATATCAAAGAAGAATACCTGTCAAACAAACCATAATTACCAAATTTTCATAGTACAGGCTCAGATAAGAACAATTTGACTTACCCCTGAACCAAAATGTACCCTTTCTAGCTGGACAACATTTCCTAGTTAAACCATCCGCCAATGTTTAACTGAAGTGGAAACAAGCTGGGGCATTATATTCAGTCCCAATGATTGTAAAATAAACAGTTGCAGCTAGACCACCTGTACAAACCAAGGAAAATCCTAACAAGGACTGCAACAATGTACATCCTGTACCAGAGATGTAAAACAAACTCCATGATGACACCTACTCCTCAAACAATTAAGCTCTATTTAACTGCCAACCCTGAGTCAATGTCTCAACTTAATGTGTCAGGTTTGTGACGCTTGAGAAAATACTGTCAATTTGGAGTAATTTTTTAATAGTGAGTAAATGTGCATTTAGGCATGTCAGAAAAGAATGGAAGTCATTAGCATTTATGCCAAAAACATGCTATCAAAACAATTTTTCCTTAACAGGATTTTAAGTACAATTAGGCACTTTTTCTATGCACTATACCAATGGATTCTCAATGCAATTTTACGTGCTTTGATCTGACCCCACCAATCACTAAAAATCATTATTTTTTTCCTCAAAGATTATATTTTATCTCATTTTTTTTCACTTGGGTTAGATTATTATTATCTGTTTGTAAGAAAATAATACAGCTTGCCAGAAAAAAAGAATTGGTTAGGGAAGCTACATTCACCTTGATCCCCTCCCCCCCCCCCCTTAAAAGGAGGGCTGCTAGGTGGTACATACTGCCTCACAGCTGCTTTAATAAAATTAAAAATATTGATGATACACACTTGTTAGTATACACACATATGTCAGCCTCATTGCCATTATCAAGTAGTTGCAAGACCATCATGATCACTTTGTAATCTTTCCTAGTTTTCATCTTCATATATCATGTTGGGGCTTTTTCACTTGTTTTTAAATATGCAAGGATTAAAGTCAAATTTCAACATACTTCCCTTTTGAAATCCTTCACCCCCATTCAACCTTCTTTCAAAATGGAGACCTTACCTGAATATCAATTTGAAAGTCATTCTTTTTCATCTTTTCCCCAAATATGCAAATGTGACTGTTGTTTTGGTTAACAAATGGAAATCTAGCAATGTACACTGTTGTAAACCATTGACAAAATTTAATTGTATTTGTGTCTTTTTGCCAAGAACCACTTCCTAGTAGTCAATACCCTATTCCGCAGTTCGAACTCTTTACTCTCCATAAGCTAACCTGTCCCTGTTTAACCTATATCCATATGGAATTACTATTGTCCATATTGCTCACGTTCCTCTGTAAAATTTTGACATAGGCTGTATCAGCCCAAATAAATTAAAGGGTCTTCAGCGGGTATCTACTCAACATGTTTCGGAGCCTTTTACCCGTACATGTCTCTCTGAGTAGAAAAAAAATATAACAACTAAATTGTTATATTTTTTCATAAACAAATAAAGATAGCCATATCAAATGGTTTGATATGGCAAATCTGAACGATAAGTTAACATTTAGAGCAACCGAATTTGACATTCAGGTGAAATTTTGTAATTTCACCGGCTTTTACCTGACATAGCCTACAAGCGCGTGCTGCGAGCACGGCTCGCCAGCATTACGTCACAGTGTATGGATATGGGATTCGCCCCGTGTTTATAAAATTCATCATGTAAAAAGTATCTATTAAACCAAAGAACACAAACAGGCTGATAAATTCATGTACTAGTGTAGCTGAAACAGTGGGCTAATTAAAGGTAAATGGTTCCCAAAGGTGTGAGCACAAAACGACTAACAGGGGCCACGGGCCACAAATAAAACTTTCCCAAATATGGCCATTTATCATCCTATTAAAGTGGACTAAATCATTCGAAAAAAAAGAAAGTACCTTGGTGATAATCATGATTTTCTTTGGCCCCTTTTTTTGTTGCTACCTGCCTTTTATGAAAAAAGTGTTAATGGAGGCAGTGTGGATGAGTAACTAAAACCGAGATGAAAGTAACTTTGAGAAAAAAACAAAAAATGGCGCTCTGAAAAAAAAACAAAAACAAAACAAAACAAAACAAGTCAAAACAAAAAAAAAAAGAAAGAAAAACATTTGAAATCATGCATACACCCTTTCATACAATACCAGATTTGAGCTTTAGAAACAAAATAATTATGTTTTTTGCTCCATTTTATATTTTGGTAGGCCTAATAAACATTAATTCCTAAAAAAGAGACGACTTTGATGCTGTCAATGTAACATGATTACAGTGCTCAACCTTTTGTGAAAAAAGTGCTAATGAAAGCAGTGTGGATGAGTAGATAAGACAGAGATGAAAGTAACTCTGACAGAAAAAAAAAAAAAAAAACCCAACAACAAAAATGGAAGTAATGCCCACATGCTTTCATATAATGGTATGTATTTGTATTTGAGCTTTTGTGACAAAAAGTATTTTTTCCCCTCAGTTTTCAGTTTTGGTAGGCCAAATAAAAGTGAATTACTGGAGAAAAAATGACTTTCATACATGTAATTTTTTTTCACCTCACGTTATCTGAATAATAGTTTTCAGATATTTGAACCAGTTTTACCTGTCCAGTGAGCGTTGGCAACACAAATTACAATATTTTATCATTTCTTTACTTTCCTTTTAACTTTTAAGGTTGGAAACATATGACCGAAACAATAATTTTGACAATCCATCAGCTATTCTCCCAGAGGTGGCCCTAGCACAGTGGCCAGATTTAGGACTCACAACCCTGACAGACCGCAACTGGCAATTGGCCAGTTGCAGACGTTTGAGGTAACCCGTGGTCATAATAACCAAGTGTTGATCTATGGTTAAGTGAAATGTTGGGTTGCACACCTCGGTGTCATTGCTGACTGTGAGTTAAACTTGTGGTCAACCCTGACCATGCCCTGGGCCTTGGTTAACTGCTGGTTTTACTTGGCTTTTTGTTTTGGTATTACATATACCTCTTTCCCCTGATTCTCAGCAGTTAGGGAGTGGTTTGCACTTTGCAGTGGAGGGTGAATAGAGCACACAACTAACGGCTGCATATCTAATGCTTCTCGATCGTGTAGAAACTGTAGAGAGACTTTTGAGGAGAACTCCAGTCATTCAGGACAGGAGCAATCCATTTGAAAAGTATGACGACGCTGGGTTTATGTTCAGATTTCATCTTCCTAAACATGTGGTTCTGGAGATACTTGATTTGAGAGAAGCCAGACTTCAACCCACACAGACAAAGGTAGCGTCTGTGCCTCCAATTCTGCAACTGTTGATAACACTACAGTTTTATTCTAGTGGAACATTTCTGAGGAATGATGGAGATTTATTTGGCGTCAACACCAGCACGGTGAGCAGGATAATACTTGTTTGCAGCAGAGCACTAGCATCATTATACCGCCAATTCATATTTTTTCCACAGGTGAGAGAAGTTGGCATGATTCAGGAACAATTTTATGCCATAGCAGGTTTACCTGGCATTGTAGATGGCATTGATTGTACTCATGTTCCTATTCGATCTCCAGGGGGTGAGAATGCAGAACTTTTGCGCAACCAAAAAGGATTCTTTTCAATAAATGTCCAAGCTATAGGGGATGCCAAGCTGAAAATTCGAAACCTTGTGGTACGGTGGCCTAAAAGTGCCCATGACAGCCGTAGTTTTGATAATGGTGAAGTTTGTGCAAACTTTGAAAAAGGAGAAATACATGGCATTTTGTTTGGGGACAGTGGGTGTCCTCTTCACCCATATCTAATGACCCCACTCCTCAACCCATCAACGAGACAGAGAGAGGATACAATATTATGCCCATTGCCATATTAGAGTTAAGATTGAAAATCTGTTTGGAGTAATGAAAAGACGATTCCCCTGTATTTCCCGCACATTGGGGTTAAAGCTGGAAACTACCCTGGCTGTAATTGTTGCATGCGGTGTGCTTCATAATATAGCCAGGCAACATGTATATATTAAGGTGAACACTATGCTGACTAATAATGGTACACAAGATTATATTTCAGAAGTATCTTTGTTACATTATGAGGCAATTTCTTTATATGCATGGCTATGAACATTTAATTCAGGATTCATACGGAAATGTTGAGTTCAATTTCCAGGCATATGAAGTTTGTTGTGCACGAACTGTACAAGTGGTCATTTTGATGAAAATTCAAGAATTTCACACAGCCATGTGTCAAGATATTTTAATTTTTTCCACACTTTGAATTTAACAGTTCAGTTAATTATAGTTGACTTTGGTTGGAAATTGGTAATAGCAATACTCTGTTAATATATTTTAAAAAGTGAGCTGCACATCCATTAAAAAGGAATTCGATGATTTATACACTGCAAGTTAAATATAATTCTTTACAAAGACAGAAGATATGCATGTACACATATATGCAGTAAAATATCACTACAGTGGATACTCCGGGAACCAAACAACAGCGCATGCCCACTGTAGGAGACGAATACTCCAGAGATGGCTTTAATGTGTAGTTAAAAAGGAAAATGAAACACATTCAAACAAAAATACTGTTAGGAGGTGGTCTCCCTACAGAAGTGCCCACTCATGGCCCACTCATACTTCACTTATTATTTCAGACTGTTTGATTTTAGTCACATAGAATATAGGTATGATTCCTTATACATCTACCTCAATCTGTGAGACTGCATCCCCTTGATACTCAGCATCATCGTCAAAAGGGTTGCTTAGGCTACTAATCTACTGGGGCACCATATTTGCAACCATCTTTGAAATAGGTGAAATGCCTCCGGTTTGCTTTCCTCCTCCAGTTTTCCTCTTCGCTTTTCTGTCATCAGACACTTCTGTTTTTTGCTCATATTTCAGATTTCTCCACATATTCTTTAGCTGTGTGACACTCCTGGGTGTGAGCTCATGCCTGGAATTGAATTGTTCAGTTACGCTTTGCCATGCTTTTTCTTTCTTTTGAATCACACGCCCATCATTCTTCTTGTTCTCAATGATATCTTTTTGTTCTTCAACGAGCTCTGCCAGAGATCCATTGACTGTAATTTGTTTTGCAGGTGGCACTTTGATTTTTTCTGCTCATCCAATTTTTGTGTTTCTTCTATGTTTGACTCCTCTCTGCTGACTAAAAACCCATAATTTCTTCAACAAGGGGCACTGGGATTCTTCCACATTTGAAAAAAAAAATGAATCTTTGTATTCTCATGTATTGTCGACTGGTCACTCAATTTATGCTGAGATTTCGTTGAAATATATCGTTGGAAAAAGGTCAAAGTAGTTTGTTTGGTGGTGTTGCTATGGATCCGTTATCATTCTTACTTTTTAAAATTTTATTTTTAGTTTTGGACCTCAAACATGACAAAGATGTGCCTTGGGTAGTTATGTGTGTTAACATCGTCATCGTCTACTAAGTTTGGAGGTCCATAAATAATTGATGCAATTCAGATATGTTTGAGCTTGCTTATTGTACATTAATGTGTTACCTGGCACGGCATCTTTGGAAACCTGTATGTTTAGTGGACGAGATGTTTTGATACAGGGTATTTTACTGTAATATATGTATATATACTGAACCCCAATGAAAAGTATTCACATGCCAATTTTGAAGTATTTTATTGTTTATACTTGAAACATTTCATACCTAGACGTGCTTAGAACTTAACAAAGCATTCACTTTTCTGGCGTAAAAATAATGTCACGCTCTACCGACATTAACGTCACTTACAGGCAAAAAATGTCATTAACTGCCCTAATTGAAAGTCACACAAATTTTTCTGTTCAATATGGGATGTGGCCACCTCGAGCATCAACACATGCTATACATCTGCGGCGCATACTGCTGACCAGGGTTTGAATTCTGTGTTGGGGAACATTATTCCATTCTTCCTGCAGAGCTTGGATCAGCTGGTTTCGGGTAGTAGGCCTAGGTGTCCTCCGTTGAATACCTTGGCCTAACTGATCCCACAAATGTTCAATAGGGCTCAGATCGGGTGAGAACGCTGGCCATTCCATGACATTGATGTTGTTCTCATTGAGAAAGTTCATTGTTAATCTTGCAGAGTGTGCACGTGCATTGTCCTGCTGAAAGATCGCCAGATCTTGATGCTGCTCCATAAATGGGACCATGTGCGGCTCCAGCACCTCATCAATGTACCGCCTAGCATTGAGGATCCCTTGAATGACCACTAGGGGTGTCCGGTAGCGGTTGCTGATGCCTGCCCACACCATGACAGAGGGTCCACCCCATCGATCTGCCTGACGGACACAGGCATCTGCATATCTCTCCCCAGTCCGGCGCCACACACGTTCTCTGCCATCTGCTCTGCTGACACAAAAACGGGACTCGTCAGTAAAAAGGACGGTATTCCACTGCTGGCGAGTCCACCTGGAGTGTGCTCTACACCACTGCAGTCGTCTTTCTCTTCTGGGTTGGGTCAGCAGGTTACCCCTGTAAGGTCTTCTGGCTGTTAGGCCACTGCTCCTCAGTCGCATCTCCACAGTAGAACTACTGACAGGACGGTGATTCACCCCTTGAGTCTCACGGGCTGTTTGGGCTGCTGTACGGAAACGGTCTCGCAGGTGCATCAGCCGGATGTGACGGTCTTGGCCAGGTGTTGTCACTCTTTCTCGGCCAGGCCTAGGCCGATCATCTACGGATCCAGTTTCTTGTTGCCGTTCAATTAGTCGTTGGATGGTGCGCCGAGTACACCCCATTCTTTGTGCGATTTGAGTGATTGGGACTCCACCCTCTGCAAGCCCCAAAGCATGGTGTCTTTGACCTTGGCTCAGACGCGGCCTGATCGCCTCAACACACCTGAGACCACTGGCTTTTTTCTTGGCTGAACATCCCTTTTTAAAGCCACTGAAAACATCAGGTCATTTTAGCCATCCAATAGGAGTGGTGGTCAGAAGCCATATTCGGTGCACAAAAGTCACATGCATTATGTAACAACCCAGCAAAAGTTAAAAAGTTGTCCTGAATGACCCTGATGTAGGCTCCAAACCATGCATATATGCACACACAGTACTTAGTAACTTACAAAATTAATGTGTTAATTTTTTTATGTGGATACTTTTCATTGGGGTTCAGTATATTACCCATGTGGGTGTACCCATTTATATGTTAACTGCAAGTATTCCATATGCGTAAACTTTTCACCAATATCTCAAACACACAAAGGCCCGTTTCTTGATTCAGACAAAATGCAATAAAGCGAACATCTGTGTCATGGAAGATGATTATATTGGTTTGGCCTGTTTAGCATTTCATTTAAAAACATGTTGCTTTATGCACTTGTCACTATCATCTTTCAAATCATGACATCTGTCGAAATCATATATGCTATCTTATGTTTCAAAAAAATATTACTCTACACGCTTCATGAATGTGTGTATACAGATCATGGTGTCATTCAGTTAGTTCTTCGGCATGTCATGAAAAGCAGGGATCTGGGTTCTAAATTTGCCTGCAGGTGGTGCTGCCCATTCTGTTCATGCTTGACCGCCAACACAGCTTGTGGTCACTTTCCGTGATCCTCGCTTCTTCTCCATGGATTCAAATGGGCAATAAGGAGGTATGAATTTAACCTATCTGTTATAAATTAGCATTAAACTTTCATTTTATCACACTGGGCTGTAATTGAAAGGTGGCGATATGTACCCTAGGTAAATTAGAATATGGTACTTACAAAATTGTCCTAATATGCAGGATGAAATTTTCTGGATTCTTTTGTTGACTGCAATGTAATTGGGTTTTCTAACCCACCTTTACACCTTACTTCAAACATGCACCATCACTGTTTTTTTAAAATAAGTCTGTGTGTTCTTTTACATAGTCTTCTCCAAAACCGTCCCTCCGCATGTTGGAGATACCTGCTTAAAGGCAGAAGAGCTCCGTATCCCTAATAGACGGAAAGGCAACTTGGATACAAGGGGGGGGGGGGGTGTTCCAGATTAAACCTTTATCTATTCATGATATATGTATAACAGGCGTTATGCTGATAAAAACAGCCCGGTACCCACTAAATCCATATATGATAGACAAAAGAAAATATGAATTACCTGTCACTGTTATCAGGAACTCAAGTCACTAATAATTTTAAATGCCTGTCTATTTAACTGTTTAGCAGTGATGAAGGGGGCTGCATGCTGTCCAAAAACATACAGCTAGTTTGTCCCAGTTTTAAAAGAGCGTTTCCAGAATGAGATTTTGCTGTTACCTGGTGGAAACGTTCCTTGTGGAAAGGTCAAACAAAGCTGGTCACTTGGTGGTGAATCTTAGGGTTGCTGATTATTACTGTTTTTTTACAATGCAAATTTGCACTGTCAGGGTGCCAGTTTTGTCTGCTATGTGAATAATGTGAAGAAATCTACTTTCTGGTAGTCATTGGTATACCTGGTGCTTGTAACTACATGTTGTAAGTAGTGACTGGGGAACCAGGTCTTCGTTGACATTCATGCAGTATTGATTTGCATGTATGCATGATTGAAACTGATATAACGTGTGCATGACGTTTTAGTAAAGATTTTGATAATAAAAAAAAACTTAATATGGACATGTTGACCAAGGACAATGACATCCGACTGTTGATAAATTGTAAAATTACAGCAGCAACAAAAAAAAAAAAATAAATAAATAAAAAAATAAATAAATAAATAAAAAACTATCAAAACGAAGCAGTATCTGTTACATATGTTCCCTGATATGAACAGCCACAGCTTGTTTTGTGTGCACATCGCAGTGAAGTGGGAGTTTCTTTTATATGAACCGGCAGTGAAAGGTCATGTACTGTATGGGTTGTTTTCTTGGCGGAATGGGGGTGGCCAAATACAGGAAGTACCAATAATCGTCCATGAAATATAAAGACCAGTGAACAAAATGATATATTTTATATATTAGTTCTAATTATATATATATACATACGATTCATTGCCATGTTTAGAAAATTAAAAAATCATGTCAAATCGTGTGTATAGTCATCAATCTATGAAGCGAAACGTAGCCTCAGAGGTTACTGTGTCGAACCATTCTCCAAGCTTTATAAGTTATTATTCTCCTCAAATATTTTTAAATAACTGTACACCTGGAACTATGAAGAGAATGAAGGAACACATTAATTTTTCTATAAGCACGGAGGAATAAACCATATTGTATATTTGTCATAAAGATAACATTGGGTGTTGTGTGATATAATCCCCACCGCCACCTTTACATGATAATGTATGCATACTTAATACTATGACCTAGTAACAAAGTCCGCAAATATGTGACATAAAATGTTAATGTTCTATGTGCATGAAAAAGTAGTCACCCTACTTAGGTATGTATCATTTAATGCATAAATTTATGTCGATTAATGTATAAATAAATGGTTCTGCGAAGATTATCCTCCTTCTCCAAAGCCGGTTCCACTCCGAATGTGGTCCGGGTGTACCTTGGGTGGGTCTTTTCCACGTTTGTTCAAGTTGTCAAGCTCCAGTGATTTTGGATATTTAGCTCTGCTGACTTGCTAAACAAAAGAGCTTATTAAATCTCTTTGCGTCTGTTGTCTGTCTACTCGTCTTTGAGACAGTATACATTCTCAAGTTTAGCTAAAAATCATTGCATGGAGTGTTTTTGTTTTACATAATGATGTTCCTCAAGAGGTTATGTAACCCATGTACAACGGAGATAATGATAATGCAATAATTTTTAACTTTTTACAATTTAAAAAATTCCATGTTTTCAAACCTAGAAGAGAAGGCATCTTCTTAATTATTGTTCGGCCAACTGTTGTGATATTGCATACAGGGTCACATGGGGTCATTCATTTAACGTTTTGGCCACCATGAATTTATAGGATATCAAACTTTCAGACCATGTGTTGGTAAGTGCCACGACTGTACAAGTATATCTGCAATACACTGCATATATTGCAATGCTGTGAAAATATCTTGTATGGTGCTTTGCTTTTGCACATAGATGATCCCATGTGGACTTTAATAAAATTTCTGAAGCAGATGAGCTGTCTCTCTATTTTTGGAGGGTAGGGGGAGGTAGGGGGCTGACTTACAAAATCGGAGATATGGAGTTTCTTTTGGTGTTGTTCATTGTAACAAAATAACTTTGAAAGGTCAAACTAATATATTTATTTACCTTACATCTTCGTGATTCGAAACTTTTGGTAAGCACTAAGTACTATTACAGTTCATGTAAACAACTGTTACGTCGACATTTTTAGATAACTTAGCACAGAAACATCATGATCCTCTTGTTTATGTTTTTTTAAAGTTTTGGCAGGGGAAACCTTACGACAGGTCATTTTTTATATAAAACCGTTTGGCCAGTTGGTTTAATATTGCATAGGCATGCCTCTGAGTATGAAAGTGAGACATACGCAGCACATGGGTGCACCTCATTTTCAAAATTACAGGACTGCGTGCTGAATTATACTGTTTACCAACTAACCTGAAAACTATATCAGGCGAACTTCAAGGTGGCTTGTTTTCTCAGTGGGCAACATTTACACAGTATATGAATGACCTTGACTTCGTTCCCTAGGTCACTTTTATGAATTTGTTCACTTGCTAACTTCAACACAATCTGAGTTGTTACTTTGACTATTACATCAGTTTTTATTTTATATTATGACATCCTTAAAACGTGACCTGAATATAATTGCATAGGCCGCAGAACTACTTTCTTTTGAACATGCAATGTCTGCGGACAACAGGACTATCACAATCCTTTTGTTGTTCTTTTTTTTTGGGGGGGGGTGTGTGTGAGTGTGTTTTGACCAATCACATTGTGGCGAAATGCTGTTCCAGATCCCTGATTTTTAGCAACATTTTTAGTTCAGGCATTTGTTGGTCACTGCATGCATTCCTATTGAAAATAATATCAGACAAGGAATCAAGAATCAGGAATTTTTATTCGACCAAAGCATCACAATAATATCGTAACAAGTAGCAATATAAGATGGTAATACAGATGTAAATTGAAATGCAAATACATATTGGTCTGGGAGACGCACATTAAGATCTTCACAAGATCACTATCATATCCGCCCCCCCCCCCCAAAAAAAAAGAAAAAAAAGTTAACAGATAAGTACATTATAAAGGTACAACCGGGACAAATAAAGAGTGTGTTTGAAATCAGAAGATGAGTTTAGTTGGAATTACAGACATAGCAGTTACGGATTGTACATGTGGATTCATAATTATGTAAGTACGATACTTTGGCATTATTAGAAAAACCGAAATAACTGTGGGTATGTACTTTTTCTTTAATTTGATCTGATGTGGAGTTTAAAACACGTTATATTTCATATCTAAGGCACTTAGTAGCAAAAACACGACGTGTCTGGGGTATATAAAAATTTCTTCTAGTATCATGGTCATGAACTAAAGATGTTGGTAAGATAAAACGTCGAGAAAAGTAAGAAGGAACTAAGCCATTCTCAATTTTATAGTAAAATTTTAGAATTTGTAAAGTATAAATATCCTGAATTTTTAACAGCTTGTGACTTTTGAATATCGGATCAGTATGGGCATTATCCTTATTATGATCGATGATACGTACTGCTCTTTTCTGAATTTTTTCTAATCTTTCATAATTGTGACCCCAAATTAGCAGACCATAATTCAATTGATGCAAAATCAACGAATTATAGATAATACGTAAGATATGAGAGGGAAGACAGTTTTTTAGTCGATTCATTATGCCAACTGTTTGAGAGACTTTTGAAGCAGTTTTCTGAATATGATTGTTCCATGTCATATGTTTATATAGAACTATACCGAGAAAATTTAACTCATCTACGCATTTAATTTTGTTACTTTCATTTTGGAGATTTGGAATAGTAACATGTTTTTGTGGTTGATGGAATAGCATAAAGCATGTTTTCTTTACATTGAGAGAAAGCTTGTTAACTTTAAGCCATGTTGCTATTTTTGCTAATTCAGTATTAATATGGTATGTAGCCTCCTCAACGGATTGAAAAGAGTTGAAAATACTGAGGGTACTAAATAGCCATGTATCATCAGCATAAAGGATAAATTCAAAAGATGCGGAGGCCACCATTATGCCATTTATGTGAATGATAAATAACAGGGGGCATAGGATAGACCCCTGTGGAACTCCAGTTTGGATGTTAGCATAATTAGATTTATATTCTCCAATGGCAACAAACTGTTTTCTGTTGGAAAGATAACTTTTGAATAAATCAAGAGCAGTGCCCTTTATCCCATAATAAGATAACCTTTGTAATAAGATGGCATGATCTATGGTATCGAATGCTTTTGAGAGGTGTATAAATAAATTGGGATTTCCCCTCTGCCCATTTCAGTAAGAATTTTATCAACCAGCTCTATTGTTGCATATTCGGTTGAATGATTTTTTCCTAAATCCATACTGACTACTATAGAAGAGGTTATGACACTGAAAATATTCATAAACTTGATCACACATGACACTCTCAAAGATTTTCGATATTGCCGGTAAAACGGAAATGGGCCTATGATTTTCTGACAAGGAGGGATTATCTTTTTTGTAAACAGGTTTAACTTTCGCAATTTTGAGAATATCGGGAAATATACCAGTCGTTAATGAACAGTTTATTACGATAGAGATTGGTTGATAAATCTCAGTTTTTATATTCCTTAACAGATTCATCGAAATTCTATCAAAGCCAAAGCTATGTTTTGGTTTAATATTGTCAATTATTTTCAAAACCATGTCACTAGTGACAGTACTGAAGGAGAACATATGTAAAAGTGTGTTATTTAAATAGTCCGTTAATGAGCTATCATGTAAATTAGTTATATTTGAGGCTAATTTAGGTCCAACATTCGTAAAATATGAATTAAATTCGTTTGCTATTTTATTTTTGTCACATATAACTTCTCCGTCAATTTCGAAGGAATCGGGAAATTCATTTTTCTTTTTAAGTCGATTTGGAATACCATTGATAGTACGCCAGGTATTTTTTATATCGTTTTTATATTTATTAAAGCATGATTTAAAGTAATCCTTTTTTGCAACGGGAATATTGTTTTTTAGAATTCTGTTATATGTATTAAGATTAGTTTGTCGATCAGTATAAAGCTCACTCTCAATAGGCGTTTTTTAAAAATCTTTATACATTTGATCTCTGTTTTTCATAGACCGTACAAGTCCTTGACTTATCCATGGGGACTTTTTATGTTTATATTTATTGTATTTAACCGTCTTGATTGGAAAGTGCATTTCTAAACCTGTATGGATAGCACAATGAATTTTAGAATACGAGACATTTGGGTCTGTATCTGTACTAATTAGTTCGCAGAGATTACTATCATTGATATCCTTCTTTAGACGATTCAGGGCGTCGGGATGCCGGTCACGCACCTGCATGAATTTTGGGATAGATTCACTTTTACAATGTAGGATATCTAAACAAATGAAGTATGTAAAATGATCCAAAATACTCGTGGAAATTATTCCAGAGTTTGACATATTAATATCGGTTTTAAATAATTTAAAAAAGAAGTTAGCTATGAAAGTCCCACGTCGAGCCGAAAGGCTTGTAGGTAGGGTAATTTGTGGATAAAAGCTAAGGGATGTAGTGATATCAAAGAAACGTCCAAACATTGATTTTTCGTGCATTTTTAGTAGATCGAAATTGAAATAATACCACATAATACCACATAATACCACCTCATGATTTATTCTTTGCAAGTATTGAAGTATAGGAATTAACTCATCTATAAATGATGCGTAATTTTCATTCAGATCCCTAGGTGGCCTGTATATGTTTCCTATCACTAGTTTTTTTACATTATTTGTTAATTTAACTTCAATAAACATACCTTCATAGACTTCAGACTTTTTGTATAGATCAGTTTGAATAAATTCAATTGTGTTTCTAATATACACAGCAAGTCCACCTTTTGTTATACATATTTTGCCCTGAGGGATTAGATTATAAGAGTTAATTTGGATTAAAGATAGATCACAGTCATTGTTTAGCCAAGTCTTTTGTAGACATATTACACTAGGTAAGCATCCATGAGTATCGAGACAATGAAGAAGAATCTTACGTTCATCAAATTTAGCATTCAAAGATCCTCAAGTAAGACTTATGATAGAAAATTGATTCTGCATGTTTTTCAAATCATTTACGAGTTCATCAATATCAAAATATGAAGATTGTTTTATAAGTTTGGGTTCATACGAGTCAAAATCATTTTCATTAGTTGAAGAGATATCTAACAAATTTATAAAGAGAATTTACACTAACACCCCCAACGCCGTCAAGAATGCTATTGACATTAGCCATATTTCATGACATAGTAGCGGGATACTGTTTTGTACATATAGGATAAGTTTACCACCACAGAGTACATTTCCTGAAAAACCTGATAATATAATTTACTGTAACATATGCAATACATATTAAAAGTAAAGAACTCAGAATTGAAGAAAAATGGGAAGACGTACAGTCCCACAGGCACTAATATTTGCCTGCATGTTTGGACTCAATACAAAAAAAACGAAGAGCAAAAAGTGCAAAATTTTTTGCAGTGAGGAGTTAGCCCTAAGCGGGGATCCAATCGGTAAACTTAGTTACTATATGTATATAAATCTGCCCATAAATGCTCGAAATAACCCAACAGTATTGATACAATATAATATAAAAATGATTATTATATATTATGTAATTATTATATACACACTATAGAACATATCTGACATATAATCATGGTATAAGTGTAGCAACATCAATCGCAAGCTACTTTGTAATTGTATGTAATATAGACAAGACAGAATGCTAAGACACCAAGACACTTCTCTGGAAATATAAAGATTTTCAATAATGCACCACGAAATCTGCATTTATATATTGACATTCAAATTGCACGGCACACACAAAAATATGATGACATGATCATGAATACAATAATTAGTGAAGTGTGAACAAATGAGCTAATAAGAAACTTTCACACAGCGGCCATAAAAGTATACACATCATTCAGCATGTGTTACTAGAACCCTTATAATTTGAGGGGAAGGCAGGTGTTTTAATCAATTTATTTCAATAATGTATAGGCTCGCATGTGTAAATCGTTAGCTAAATGAAATTTTTTTTTTTTTTTTTTTTTTTTTGATTTTTTTTTAAGAATTCGTACTAAGACAAGACTTCTGAGTAATATATACTACTAAGAATGATTCTTTCACTAAACAAATATTTGAAAGTCGGGAAAAGGTTATAATAATAGTGTAATAAGGGAGCCCATCACACATGGAGAAAAAAGTGGATATTGTGTTTCATAGTACTCACTAATAGAACATTATTTGAAATATATTGTCATTGTACAATTGTATTTTGTAGCAGACACCAGTCGCGAAATACAATAATTATGCATATATATACATGACAAAATGATCAGACTCCAGACATGGGTCTGTTCATATACAAATTTTCCCTATACTAAGCCACAAAATCTGCATTTATAGACCAACTCAAACACACTTTAAATAACTAGTCATGAATACAGTAATTAGGGAAGTGCGACATGTTAACTAGTAATAAATTTAATTCACACAAACAGCCATTGAACAATTATGCATGTCATTCATCATATATATGTACATACTAGGACTCTGATATTTAGGGACTTAATATCACACAAAAATTTATTGTAATTTATTCTTCTAAGTGCACATATTATATAAGCATAGAATCACTTACATGAGGGGAAAAAGTTTGCAAGAAGTATACAATGTCAGTCCGAGTTGAAAGAATAGACAATATTGTTACAGGCAGTCATATTTCTTTCAAATCACTCCAAGATTAGAATAATATAATATATATGCCATACATATGTTCCAATTGCCTCATACATCTTTTTTAATTTTATTGTTCTAGTCTCACAGACACACACACACACACACACACACACACACACACACACACCATGCTAATATGCATTCTGATCAATCGAGTTGTACATTTCCGGAAATTGTTAAAAATTATAAAACAATAATGGTGCAATTAAATTTGATTGGTGGACATTCTTATTGAGTTTGAGGACAATACAGCATCTGGTCTGTGAGAAATAGTCAAAAGTAACAAAACCTTGTACGAATTCATAACAAATGCTAATAAAACTGCGACACTATCAGCTGAGAAAATTACCATAAAAGAGTGTTGGGAAATATTTATATACAATTTCAAAGCAATTGACCTAGCAACTTTGGACCAAAAAATTTAACACTGCACCTAAAGTTTTAGACTGATCAAAATAAGACAAAATCAATAACGCATGACGGTGCGGTGCTGGAATTCATATTCATATGGCTTCATCAATGCTGGGATTACATTCGAATTGACAGGTCCTATTGGTCAAATGTCGTCTGCTTCAGCGTTTTCAACTGATTTCAACAGAAATGAAAAACAATTTAACTTAGAATTGAAGATGAGACCTGTCAAGACAACATGACCAAGGTCAACAGCTTTCCTCGGCATGGTTTAGTGCTCAACCCATGCCGAGGAAAGCTGTTGACTCAGTCTTAATTCAAGGGGGAAAGGGTTAACTTGCAAACAGTGGCCTCACTACTTGAAGTTAAAAAGTGCATATAGGCAGCTGGCGAAGATATTTCATCCAGATAAAAATGTATGTAAACAAATGTGAAAGTGAAACTGAATTGCTAAATTCACTTGCAGACAAGAACAAAACATACACTGACTTTACTGAAAATCTGAAGAGTTGTTAAACTGAATTTAAGGTACAGAAGGGCTCTAACAACAATAACCAAAAGGTGATGAGTGTGATAGGGGCTGAGCAGCAGAGACCTGTTTGTATCTGCTCATCTCTATTTGAAGGATTAGCCTCTGAAAGGAAAAAAGGTGAGAAGTTGATAGAACAGTTGGATAATGCTAAGGAGGAAATGAAATCACTAAGACTACAACTGTGCACATACTAGGAGGAAGGAGTCACTGCTTTCCAAGGAGTATCTAAGACTCTAAAAACAAATAAATTCGTTCAGAAAAAAAAACAAGTGCGAAATTATGCTCTATATACACAACCGCTTTCAGTGACAATATTTGTTTTACTGACTCTGCTAAGCCACATATGACTTCTTGCGCCACCATTGATACCGAAAAGGGAACCCCTTAGCCTGAAGTGTTATCAACAAGAGGTTAGCTACAACAATAATATAAACGTTAAAATGCATGCTTGCCAGGATTTTTGAGGAAGTGAGAAAAATGGAAGAAAGTCGCAATCAAGCCAGAACATTAGGCCTCTATCCCACTACAATTAAACTTGGTGGATATCGAGTGCAATGGGGAACCAGTCTATCCCCATATTGCACAGGGGATTCTGAGTGCGGTCAGGACAAATGCCACTAGTACCAACAAGCAAGCCGTACAAGGTGCCAACTTTATGACAGACCTTTTGGACGAACACCTTTAAAATTGAGCAGAAGAGAGTCTTTTAAAGTTTAATCAATATAAGGGGCGCATGAAACTGCACATGACTTATTGAAGCCAAGCACAAGAACCACAAGACCATATCAATCCTTATTGGAACTAAGGACATTGGCGCAGGGACCAGTGTTCGGGATATAACTGACAACTGCGAAAGCTTTATACAGAATATACACAGTAAGTAGCACTTGAACTTGAGAAATGGTCACGTGATCATCGCATTCCCTAGTATATTATCAGTGGTTTCCATAAAGTACCCGTTTTTTGTGTATTACGTGGATTTACTTTTCCGTGAAACTTCTTCCAGTATGTTTCTGATGGTATAGTGACCTTTTGTGGCTATATACAAGGTCTGCTGGGCTCAGCAAACTTTGGATATTTACTGACATTTGACCGCTACAACATATTTTCAACGCTCCCGCCATAACACTTGCGTTACAATGGGGGACAAGGGTCAAACCAGTGCCACAGACAATCTGACCTCTGCTGGAAATGTCGGTACCCGTGACCAGGGCAAGGGTATGAAACGTCCCTGGGAATCTCCCACAGGAATATCTCCAGATGGAAAACAGCCGCATCTTGCTGAGTCTAATGCTGCGGATGCCAGATCCATGATGGTCAGTGACTTTCTTTTTATTTTGAAGGATCCACGCGTCATTGATGCGTACAATAAAATCAATGAACGTTCATTAGAAAACCTTACCAAACGTGTTGTGGATCTCGAGAAAGAGTTGGCAGCCACCAAAAATTCTCACAGACAAGAAGTAGATAATCTTAAGACTCAGATCAGTTTTCTGGAGAGAAAGCTAGATGATGTTCAATCTGTTCAGGATGATCTTGAACAGTATAGTCGACGCAACTACCTGAGGATATGGTCAATTCAGCCTGAAAGCCACCAGGAAGATACAGATCAGATCGTGTTGGATCAGGCTAAAAAAAATGGGGTGAATCTCAATATTACGGACATAGATAGGTCTCATCGTGTTGGGAAAGAGCGCCCGGGGAAGTCGAGGGCCATTATCGTGAAATTTACATCATACTGATCTAAGTGCCTTGTTTTTGGCGCTCGTCGCAAGTGCAACAATGTGTTTGTGTTGGAGGACCTGACCCAAAAGGGGTCACAGCTATTGTTCCAAGCTAGACAATTAAAGCCTGGCAGGAAAATCCACTCATGCTGGTCTCGCGACGGACGCTTATATGTTCGTGAACTGAATGGATGGGGCCCTAATACCGGTGGTCCCCCCAATGGTCGTGTCGTCCAAATTCACTCCCACACAGACCTGGAGAAGTACATGGAGTGACACATTGTTATTCTTTCAAGCCAAGGTGAACTTCTGAACCCGAAACTAAATTGTGTTACTCTGGTGAAAATGACATGATCAACGTGTTCAATCAATTGTATTGCATTGCGGGTTTATTTAGTTTACCGTAGTTTACGCTATGGGTTCATATATTGACATCATTGCATTAATCCCATTCAATCTACATCTTGATAACATTATGGTTTACTTTGAAATTCCCGATATATTTAGTCACATAGCCTGTGATTGTACATGTATTGCTTGCCAGAACTACACTCTTACGTGGCCCTGTTGCCTTAAGACTGTCAAACGCCTTTTTTGTATGTGTTTTGTTTGTTTGGTTTTTTGTTTTGTTTTTTTGTTGGTTGATTTGGTTGACGGTTACTTATACAACAAGCTACCATTGATTTTTCGACCTGCAGTCTATTCTTTAATCTTAAATGTCATTAGTTTTTCCATTGTGCTCTTTGACTGTTTTGATTTTTGCAGGAAACCTGAATGGTCTGCGTGCGGAGCTTATGACATGTCTCTGACAAGTAACTTTGTCAACCAAGTGTAACATTATGATCCTTGCACTTACAGACGTTTGATATGTACTAATGCTAGCCGATGCCAAACATTGTGAATGTGACTTTTATATTTTCAGTGTTTATCAATGTCTGTTGCTTTCCAGCGATGACATGTCTCAACAGGTACACATCAACCTTCCCAATAATAGCCAATTCAGTGAACAATGTGTACACTTATTTCAAACTGTACCTTCTTGCCATATTCTGCCCAACTGCTCGTCGATTAACACAAGTTAATTTACACTGTCTTTTTGTTTACACATATTTCCCTCGTATTATATGGTCACACTCAATTTTTCCTTTCTTTCTGCAGAAAATGCTCCAATTTCACATTGTGCTCTTTCGTTCAAGTATTACCATCCTTAATATTATTGTTCTATGTTATATTGCTCTATGTTACGTCACAATGGTACATTTTTTGGTAACTGCCAGTAAGTCAGCTATTTACCTTTTTTGGTCTATGTGTATTATTCCTGAACATGCAATCTATTCAATCAATGACATTGGTTTCTCAACCCCTCAACTTCGTATGCAAAGACTTAAAATAATTGACCTTGGGGCATTGCTACACTTTATACACCACCCTAACATAAGTATCTACATGCCTGCAAGCCGAACTCCCATACTCTTCTCTGTCACCGATGGGTATTAGTCTTGCTCAGTATAGAATAAATATTGGTCTGTTTTTCACCAAGCCTACTTCTCTCACAGCTTCCCTTCAACTGGACTGCACTGTTGACAATCAAATTATCACTTCCCTTTACATTGTAGCACTTTTGCTTGCAAACATCTTTTTCAAAGGATTACGCTGTCTTGAACACATCATTTCAATTCTATCTTACATCCTCTCTCTGTCTATTGATGTTCACCCGAACCCCGGCCCAAATACATCTTCTCATAACCAGTTCAAACTTTGTCAGTCAAATGTTCGCAGCATAAAAAGGGCCCGTAAAATTGAAGAAATTCAAATTTTAACTCAATCTTGATGTAATCACTATATCTGAAACATGGCGTGATGACAGCTACCCTGATCAGCTTCTGCTGGTTGATAATTTCCATCCGCCCTTCCGCAGAGACCGCTCTACAGGCAGAGGTGGGGGGGGTATGTCTTTCGTAAAATCATCACTTCTGTGCGTTAGACGCTTTGACCTTGAAAGCCACAACAGTGAATGTATCTGGATAGAAATATCCACATTGTGTGGTAAAGTATTAATTGGAAATTACTATCGGCCACCTGGCCAGTCTGCTGGGATACGCGATGCCCGCCTCGAATCACTTACTACTTCTGTGGCGACAGCTATAGAATCCAATCCATATATCCTTATAGTCACTGGTGACTTCAATGATAGGTGTGAAGACTGGAACTCTGCACATTCCGAAAGTGAACTTGGTTTATCACTTGTAAACCTGGAATCCCAACACAACCTTTCTCAAGTTATTGATGAGCCTACCAGAACCAACGAATATTCAAACAGCTTATTAGACATAATTATCACTGATTCACCTGGTCTCGTCTTAGATAGCGGAATCCTTGCCCCCGTCTCTAACTCTGACCATTCTGTAGTATACTGCTTCTTTTCACTGTCTCATCACAAGGATACATCTTTCAGAAGGCCAGTATGGAACTACAAAAAGGCCAATTTCCCTGATCTTAATGCTGCCCTCTCCACTGCCCCGTGGGACACTGGCCACCATGTGTATGATACGGTTGATGATGTCGTGTCATACTGGTCTGATTTATTTTTATCAACTGCAGAAAATTTCATTCCTTTCAGAGAAATCACTATCTGGCCTGGAGATAAACCATGGATAACCTTTGTTATAAGGAAACGCATTCGTCAAAGAAACCGAGCATGGAAACGCTTCAAGAGAGTATCTCGTAGTCCACGTCCTTATACCTGTGACACTAATACGAAAATTGATAGATTTTACCAACTGTACAAAAAATGTCGCAATGGAGTCGTCAACTTAATAAGACAATCCATGTGCTCATATTTTCGCAAACTGAACCTACAACTCGACCACAACGATATTAATCCTAAGCAGTGGTGGAGTCTCTCGAAGTCTGTTCTTGGACGCAAAGTTCATGAAGATATTCCTCCACACATCGAGGATGAAAAAATTGTTTCCTGTGTCGCCGAAAAGTGCAATGTTTTCAATGAATACTTTGCAAGCCAATGTAAAGTTCGTCTCGATGTTGACGCTCCACCCCTGCCCCAACTTACCTTTCGAACTGAGTCACGCCTATATTATATCAACTTTGATGAAGACAATGTAAGGAAAATCCTCTCCTCCCTTAGGCTCTCCTCTGCGTCTGACCCTGATAGCATAGGGAATACTTTACGTAAAAATACGACTGATTCAATTTGTAAACCTCTCACTAAAATCTTCGATCTCTCTCTCCGCCTTTCCAATTTCCCTAACTCCTGGAAGAAGGCACATACATTCCCGTGTTTAAAAAGGCCAACAAGCAGATTAAAAATAATTATCGCCCAGTATCTCTGCTGTGTAATGTTTCCAAAGTACTTGAACGATTGGTCTTCAATGCCCTTTATGAATACCTATTTGACAACAATCTACTCACACCCAAGAACTCTGGGTTCAAGGCGGACGATTCTACAATTAACCAACTAGTATATATTGTCCATAACATTTACTATGGCCTAGAACATTCCAAAGAAACGCGTATGGTTTTTCTTGATATTTCTAAGGCCTTCGATAAAGTCTGCATGCTGGCCTCCTTTTTAAACTACGTCAGCCAGGTATCTCTGTTAACATTGTTTCATGGATTGAAAGCTTTCTGTCAAATCGATTTCAATGAGTGGTCATTCATGGCCAAGCGTCCTCTTGGTTGCCTATTGAAGCTGGTGTACCCCAGGGATCCATACTGGGTCCACTTCTTTTTTTAGTGTGCGTCAATGATGTTGTTGACGATCTTTCTTGTGATGTGAGGCTTTTCACTGATGACACATGCTTGCTAGAAATTGTTCAAAATCCAACGGAATCTGCCCACCACTTAAATAGAAACCTTCTACATATCCAAAATTGGGTGAAAATTATGGCGTGTCAGTTTCAATGCCTTGAAATCTTTATCTGTTGTCTCCACTGCCAAAATCATTAAACCTGCCCATCCACCTGCTCATCTTAGTCCATCAGCTATACCTGAGGCCACCTTCCACACCCATTTAGGTATAACTCTTAGCAGTAATTTATCTTGGCATACTCACATAACCCGTATCATCAATAAAGCCAACCAGCGCATTGCTCTCCTTCGCAGGTTTAAATTCAAACTTTCCCGAAAAACCCTGGTCAGGCTTTATTTCTCTATGGTTAGACCAATTCTGGAATATGGTTGTGTCCTCTTCGATAACTGAGGTCAAGGGCTGTCAGACTTACTAGAATCTATTCAGTATGACGCGGCAAAAATATGCACTGGTGCCCTAAGACACACTTCTCATATCAAACTTTTACAAGAACTCAGATGGCCTAACCTCGCTAATCGTCGCAAATATTAAAAATTAATCCTGTTCTACAAAATGACCCATGATCTTACTCCTCCTTATCTGACCAATCTCCTGCCATTTCCTAGCTTCGGTCGACCTACACGTCATTCCAGACCCATACGCACCATCCAATGCAGGACTCTCCGTTTTGACAGCTTCTCCCTGATACCATCAAACTTTGGTTCAACTTACCTATGGACATTAGAGATTCAATCTCGCTGCAAATCTTCAAATCAAAACTCAAGACAACCCTGCTGGCTGTGGACAATGTCCCCGACCTTTTCTCCTATGCGCTTCGTTTCTGTAATATCTGCCTAACCCAGCTGCGGCTAGGCTTCTCCAGGCTTAACTTTGACCTCTGTAAAGTAAATATAGTTCCAAGTGCTATCTGCTCAAACTCTTTCCCAACTGAAGACGTTACTCATTTCTTTCTTTTTTGTCCTAAATATGCCTCCCTCAGAAAGAAACTATTGGATAATACAATACCTCTTCTAGCTCCTGCCGTTCACCCTGACCTGATTATCCACACAGCTAGCGAAAGACTGATTCATATATTCCTCTTTGGCAGCAAAGAACTACCTGATCTTCTCAACATACAGATATCTGATGCAGTACAAAATTATGTAGTTGAAAGCAGGCGGTTTGTTTTCTAATCCCTTCCATAATCATGCAGTTTTATTCTCTCCTCACTGTTAAGTCACTGTGACCTATCACCTACTGACCAAATTATGTAAGAAACACTCACTATGCTGTGTATCTTATGACGTATAGCTTTAAGTTATCCAAAAATATAATTTAATATATATACTTATTGATTTACTGGCATTAATTACGCCCAGCCTCTATTGTCAATAGTGAATAGTATGCCAAGTGTCATTACGTACATTATATTCTCAATCTGAGCCTTTCACTGTCCTATTGACTATTGATATTTGTATATGATGATGTCACTATTTTCTTATGTATATTTGTATGGTAACATATAGTTTGTAATGTCTTGTGCGTATTGTATATACATATTATTGTGCGTCTCTCCATGTCTGGAGAACCCATTGTTATTAGTAATTTTAGTACTATAGGGTAATCCAGTGTAAATAAATATGTTTAAACTAACTCATTGAGTAAGGTGAACGGACATGAAGACAGGACAGGGAAAGAAAAAAGCTACCTTGCTCAGTGTTATAGACTACCTACATAGCTGATCGTTTAATGACCGATATTGATCATGTTTACATAACGTAGGTACTTATTTCTGTGTACTTGATCCATGCATGACATTGGTGTGTCTCTTCCCATGGTGCCAATGTTTGACAATAATACAGCCTGAACTGATGCATACCACACACATGTATTTACAGTACAGCTCTCGCATCATGGACCACCCAAACTCGCACAGTTTTACTTACGCATCTCGCATGCCGCCAGCGAGATATGCTTGCTACCGGCGTGCTCCAACGCGCGCGCATGCCTTTTTAAGCATGCGTTTAAATTAAGCTAGGTTTCCATGTGTGCGTATTGCGCATTGCGTACAACTTATTGCATAGTTGGGGGTGCGTATTGCACACTGCGGATACCATTTTCCATGTATCCGCAAACCAGGTGTGTACTGTACGTATGTATGTTTACTTTGGTAGGTTTTGGCGCCATTTTGTGTATGTTACGCGCGTCTACCCTGCGTGATGCGTACAAAATCGCTACACAGAGCGATTGAAACGCATAGGCAACACGCAGAACGCACTTCGCATACATGGAAATGGGATAGTTAATTTTAACTTAAGGACAGTAAAGACACCAAAAACCTTTGCATGGCCGATTTTGAAAATTAAAAGACAAGATGAATGTCCTTTCTATTAGTTGTCAAAATTTCGAGCTTTTAACTAAAGTAGAAATATGAGAAAAACGCACAAACCACACAGGCATGTGGACATCCGAACGTCCATGTGTCATTCTTTTGGTTTTCAGCCGCCAAACGGAACAATGCCACCCGTCAATCATACTTAACCGCCTGTCACGTGGCTGCAGGTAGCAACGGCCCATGGCAAAAGGAGAGTGGTATCAGGGCGGCAATGCGAAATAAGGCAGCATGCCGAAAGTATGTTTGTTTGCAGGGAAAAGATGCAAACATGCTAACATATCATAGCCTTAGTGGTTTACTTTATAGTTATCTTGCCTGTTTTGCGTTCTAATGAAGGGAGCCTTTAAATGTTCAAGAGGAGCGGGAATCGTCAGTCGATGTCCCTTCAAACTTCAAAGGCCGTGCCGCGATGGATTACCCCAGTGGTCTTTCACACCAAAGACAGGCGGGGAAAAAAACTGACACCCTAATCAACAATACCCACGTACATAATAATATTTTATCGGAACCCAGGGATGAGGAAGTAAAAGTACAAATAATCACATGGAAATAAGCACGAACGTGAACAGCAGAGAAAACACACAAAATAGCGTTACAAAGTTCAGGTTGGAAAGAGAAATGAAACTTATTGAGAAAACAACTGCAAAATAATAACAAACTAACTAAGTAAAGTGTAAAGACAAGTCTAAGTTAAGCTAACTACATAAAGTATACAGATAGGAGACGAGTAAATACAATAAAACACTATCCCTAAAAACGGGATGCAGAGGTAGGGGGCGGAAGACCAAACCCGCCATCCATACACTGACCACGAGCGGCCGCAGGCCGCCCCACCGACGCAAAGCAACACAACTTTCGTTGCCAGGCTTGAGGTCACGGGGCCGGAAGGGCCGCCTCCATGACGTCACACTTTGAAACCAGACTGTCGCTGTCGCCTTTGACAGATCGCTGAATAATGTTTTCCGTACTTCAAAGGCTCTTTTATTCATGTGATTGGCCAAGAATTGATTGACAACCTCCCCAAATGTTCAGGGACGATGTTTACTACGTATTGTACAAATATCAGCTCAACTTGAGCAAATGGTATTGTTTCAGAGGCAAATGATCAACATCAAAGGCCTTTGAAGCTTGTTTTCTCAGAAAGGATAATAGGACGAGAGCCCCACCTAAGAATGGTTATTCCAAGAATACGGCTGGGCAAGATTTAATCCGGTTAACGGCTTTTGATTCTTTAATGTCTGAACTGCAAAAATGATTCAGCGATTTTCTAAAGTTTGCTTCGTTCTTTTTCTATGACATGAAGAAAATGAACATCCTAAAAATCAAAGGGAAAATTGAAACGTCAAACTTTGAGGATTCATAACAGAAAAACGAAACCAAACACAAAAAATCGCAGGATCGTTTTTTTGCCAATATGTTAGGGTTAAGATCCAAGTGTAATTATGATTTTATCACAAATAATTAGTGACTTATATCGACAGTTATGGGGTGGATGCTTAGCGGTCAACTTTCAATTGTTCATCCAACAATTAACATCACAGACACCCAAATACGGGTGAAATTCTTTGGAGTATGACGAGTACAGACATATATGATATGTTATCCCAACGCAAATACATTTTGAGCTAGGATTGACTAAAGTGGGATTTATTTTCGGTGTCTTACCTGTCCTTAAGTCAATCAGTTATTACGCACGACGCAGTACGCAATACGCAGTACGCAATACGCGCACATGGAAACCCAGCTTTAGTGCTCATTTTTTCTCGCAGCTGGCGACTGGCGTGCTGCAAATAACAAAATGCGTTGAGCCTATCGCACGATGCTCAGTGGCTGCCTGGCGAGGTTCAATCGTGCGCGCAATGCCAGCATTGCATGGTAAATAAATAAATAACCCTGGTTAATAAATATTTAAATTTGCTCCAGGTGCCAAGATCGAGTCACGGTGACTTGCATGCACTGTCTGGACCATGCAGCTGGAGTCTGGTCTGCAGAGATTTCAATCATTTGCCTGCCGTCATAGAGAATCTCATGACGCAGGCAACTGGCAAGGTGCAAACATGACCACACTGCATCATTTGGTTTGGGGGCTGTTTGAAGTAGCGTCGGTTGCAAAGAACTGGCTTCAGACTTTCATGCCCGGTTGCACATGTCCGAGTCATGTAACCCGGAGTTAAATAGATGATGTGCGCCTCTGACTACGCATGCGCGACCATTTTTTGACGCGCGATGTATTGTGGGCCTGGTAGTAGTAATCAGTCGGTGAAGAAGCAATGGCGAACATGCAAAGTGATGGGAATAAAATGAAAGAAAACTTGAACACACTTATGAGCAAGGTCCTGCTCCAACAGTCCCAATTGCAGTCTTGTGAGAACTAAGAAAAGTTCTTCTGGTGGGGACAGTGCTCTGACATTAAATTTGTTCTCCTTGACACTGTCTTTTTTCTTCGAACCCCAAAAATTCAGTTGTTTCACATCTGGCTCGATGAAGGAGTACAAATTTCGGAAATCCCACATATTGAGGCCCGGGTAAAAAAAACATTATTTCATCACTTTGCATAGCAGACTTTAGTCCAAAAAGTCGACTGTCTGTTGATTCTTTTTGCTTTTGTTGTTGCACGATGTTTGTATGTAGTTTTCTGTTTAACTGTAAGCATCGCCTGTTGTTGATCGTGGCTTCCTTTCTGGCGTCAACCAAGTCTTGTCTGCTGTGTTCAAGTTGCTTTTCTAACTCCAAAATTCTTGTCCGCATTCTGTCAATTTCGTGTCCCATGTCTTCAATAATGTTTTGTTTCTCTTTTAATTTGATAATCTAGGTCTACGTGACTCTGGGTTATGAAGCCATTGATGCAGAGTCAAATAATATTAGTTTGCACTTGTCAAGATCAAGTCAGGGTCTGGTGACTCCAGGTTACATTGTTGTGTCTTGGGGGTGTATTGCCCGGTTGCACATGTCCGAGTCTTGTAACCCGGAGTTAAATTGATAATCTAGAGCTACCTGCCTCTGGGTTATGAAGCCATTGATCCAGAGTCAAATTCGTTTGCACTTGTCAAGATCAAGTCAGGGTCTGGTGACTTCAGGTTACACTGTTGTGTCTTGAGTAAGTATGCCTGTTTTGCATAGATTCTCTTGTGATGTAGCTTTATTCCAATCTACCCACTTTTGTTTCCTTCCCCTGCATGGTTGTGTGTGAAGGCAAATAGAGGGTCACGCCATCAGAACGGGCGAAGAACGTAAAAAAAAAAAGACTAAAAAAACCTGCTCATTTCTAATGTGAACAAACAAATTCTAAAATTAGTAGAGGCGGATAAATATTGTGGAAAGTAAAAAAAATGTTAGGGCTAAGGTCCAGAAGAGGGAAAGCCTCGAAAAAAAATTAGCAACAATTTCAAAGCAAATGTGGAGATGAGGGATAGCAATCGACCAAAAATGCACGGGAAAATTTGAAAGATAAAACTGCTCAGTAGAAAAGATCCCCGAAGACAACTGGTGGAGGTGCCACTCCAAAGCGAATATTCAGTAAAGCCAGTGTCCGTAAATTCAGTCATCCCTCAATTTAAGTCACTTTTCAATGCGACTTTTTTTCATTAATTATCGGCATTCTTGAAGAATTGTGGACATTGAAGACATTTATGCACAGTTTTTGTCTTGTATATTATAGTTTACCTATCTTATTTTGTTGCATAGAATTTGTTATTATAAAATAATTGAGAAAATAAAAAGATGATTTTGTTCTGCCTTGACCAGTAAACATAGAGGAAAATTTCGAATATATGAATGCCTCCATTTCCTCGAACTAGGAGATCGTTCATCCAGCTTTCGAAGGTGTTTGGGCACAAAAGTGTAATAACATTTATCGTGATGGTAAACATTGTTTATTGGTACAGATGAATGAAGTAGGTACTGATGAAACTTTTAATATATGTATTCTAAGTATGGGTGATGAATTTGTTGTGTGACGCATGAGAAGATCGTTTTGTGGCAACTACTTGTTTCGTCATTCTCCTTGCCTTCGGCAGTGGGTTCCATGGTGCCATACCACAAAACGACTCTTTTTCACTCGTGTATGTGTGTGTGTGTGGGGGGGGGGGGGGGGGCAGGGTGTGAAATCATGGGACCCAGCAATTATTCTGCTCGCTGCTCCTGTGCCTCTATGCAACAGACGATCAACCAAATCAAATTTATGAAAATAGTCAATATGTTCCACGGTACAGTAAAACCCCCACTTACAGCAAAGTGATGTTCACATACAATGGAAAATCGGTGTAACTTTAGCTTTTAGTTTTAATCCTGGCTGTACCCTGAGTTAAATTGTGGGGTTAAATTCAGTAGGGCTTCAGTTTAACCCAGACATGTGCAAGTAGACAGACCCATTTGACCGGGCTTGACTCTAAAGTCACCGTAATCCTGACATGATCTGGCCATGTGCAACCGGGCATCAGTTTTAAACGCGTGCCTGGACACAAGGACAGCTGGTCAAACCAATATGCCGACATGTCAATAACAAAAAAAAAAAAAAAACAAACAAACAAACAAACAAACAAACAAACAAAAAAAAAACGCCAGATCACAACTGGCTGATAAACTTTGATGCCGAAATACGACAAATTGAAATATGGCTGATAAGTGATCAACCCATTCAAGCACCGGTCCCGGGGCTAACTTGTGCCGGGATGATGACCATTGCCTGATGATCGACATATCACACATACAATTTCTTGCACTGGGCGCAATGCTCCCACAGGGCACCGAGGAAAGCTGCTGAGCCGGACCAGCATGTTCTCTGGAACAACAGGCATGCTGGTACTTGAATGAAAAGAATCACAAGGAGTATAAATCTAGCACCCTTATTGTAATTGAGAGCAGTTCGAATTCAGTCGCATTTGCGCTAAAAGAGTAAATGTATCTGGCTGTTAGAATGCATTGATAACTTAACTGCTCAAAGGTTTATTTGGACATATTTTGGTTTCCTATGCCTGAAATTGTCAGTGGTGACGACTGCAAGTCTTGTGATTCATCTGTGGTTGTTATGCAATCCATGTAATGTCACAATAGGTCCCCGAAAATGTGTGCGTGAACAGTTGATTGCGTGGTGCGTGTAAGAGCGCCCTGGGTGGGGTACAGAATTCTATCTATCTATCTATCTATCTATCTATCTATCTATCTATCTATCTATCTATCTATCTATCTATCTATCTATCTATCTATCTATCTATCTATCTATCTATCTATCTATCTATCTATCTATCTATCTATCTATCTATCTATCTATCTATCTATCTATCTATCTATCTGTCTGTGTCTGTCTGTCTGTCTGTCTTTATTACTCTGATATACAAGACGGTCAACTTGCACTTTTCCCAGAAGAGACAAATATTTCTAGATGACCTTCTATTTACGTGTTCTTAGAGACATTTTTGCGTGTGGTTAAATTCCGATAAAAAAGAACAAGGCTTAAAGCCTGGAGGTGGGGCTTTTTGTTGTTTTTCCTTTGTTTTTCATTAGGGCATGAACATATGTTTACATGTATAATATACATATACATGTATATGAAATTTGGGTACATTTGCGAGTAAATATTCATGGCTATTATAGTAATATCTGTAAAACCTTAATTTACCGGGCTTAATATGAATATTTTGTTAACATTTCAATACATGTAGGTTTGTGTATGATCAAACAAAAATTTATTTCTAGGGTGGGAGTGAGCGTATTTTGGAGATCGTTTATGCGCACGCATAATGTGTTATGACATATGTAAAGCAGCCACAGTGACGTATGAAAAGACCTGTTGCTGAAGCCACTGCGAAGAGGTGGAACTAGAAGAATACCTGAGGATTACTCAGTAGTTTCACAAGTAAGTGCGTGTTTTTCATATTTCGTTGTTTTACCTTGTACATATTACACGAGCGAAGATGTGTTTGTATAAAATTTGACAGGTTCTCTGCCACTTGCGGTGTCATCGCATCAATGTGGTATCTACGCGGTCATTGCCATGTTGACCATCACATGAACATTATGGCGATGTCATTCACCATCAGCACATGCTTTTGAATATCGGCGCATTGCTCGCAAATTAAACTTGATGTGTGTTTTGAAGTCTTATACTGAGTTGTTATTGTATGTCACTAAGTCTGCTTTATTGATTGCTACAATTTTAATGTTTGTCAGGGTCAACACATAGCAGGCACAATGAAAACTTGTAAGAATGACACTATTTTTTTCCAAGAAAATGAGTCAGATATCTGAATATTTCAGATTAATGAGTCAAAAAACAAAGGAACAACAACTTCAGTCCCTTCAAATTTGTGTCCTTAAAATGAATATGTCAGATAACTGAGTGTCACTTTGAGTTTTCACTGTATTATTTCATTTGAGCTCCAGTACACTTTAATCAGGTGGTGCAAAATAGAAACAGAATTGTTTGCCCCCTCATCACTGGAAGTGCTTCTCCTCTGGTTTAGTTTCTACCCTTGATCTGTAAAAGGCCACCCTGTACATCTGATACATACAGGTTGTCATTTTCCATTCCAAGGGTATGCAGGAAGATGGACCTTAAACAAGAGGTCTGTGTGAACAGCCCGTGCCTCAGCTGATCTTGACATTCATCACACTTGCAGCTCTATCAACTTGGGAAAGGATCAAGGACATCATGTTCTGAGTAAGTCTGACCTTCATAGAAGAACACCCACACGTGCAACATCAAAGTTCAAGTAATTCTCAAGTTATAATGAAGAGTAAAATTCATGTATGTTGCACTGTGATCCCACAAACGAGGTCAAGGTCATTCATGTACTGTCTCAGCATGACCTTCATACAAAATAGTTAACATGTGTAGCTAACCCAAAACAGATCTCAAGATATCAAGTAAACAGTAAATTTCGTGTCAGTTGTCCTGTGAATTAGCATTAGAATGCCCATTGACTAACATGGTAATCAATAGGAAAGCTGCATTGAACGATAAGTACCCGAATTGAAAATCCTTAAAAATCAGGAATCCAAAGCAGTGCCACCTAGTAAACCACTGTTTGACCCTTCCACAACAATATATCCATCACATTTCAGCTTAATCTGAGGGATGGTTCTGAGCACAAAAGAAAAATAGCAAATCCATACAAAAAATTCATTAAAAAAAATTGCAGCCCCACCTGGTGAACAAATTGGGAACTAGGTGTTCCCGGGAGTGTCCATGTACGATATCAAAGCAATTGGGTGAGTGGTTTCAGAGAAGAATTTTGAAGGTTTGCCCCCCCAAAAAACAACAAAATTCATCAAAAATCCAAATTCATTGGAACATGACCATTGGAACAAACCTGGTAGACACCCACCCAAGGTACATTGCCACCAAGTTTGAAGTTAATCTGGATGATGGATTTGGATAAGAAGTCGAAAATGTAAATTAGCATTAGAATACCCATTGACTTACATGGTAATCGATAGGAAAGGTGCATTTACCCCAAAGGAGCTGACTTGAAAAAATCATTAAAAATCAGGAATCAGCAGCATTCCCACACAGTGAACAACTTTGTTTGGCCCTTCCATTAGGAACATATCCACCAAGTGTAAGCTTAATCTGAGCGACGGTTCTGGAGAAGAAGTCCAAAATAACTATAGCACACAAAAATTCACAAAAAAATTAGAAAAAAACTGCAGCGCCACCTGGTGAACAAATTAACAACAAGGAGTCCCTAGATGTCTTCCTGTGTGACGTCAAAGCATTTAGGTAAGCAGTTTTGGGGAAGAAGATTTTTTAAGATTTGTCAAAAAAAAAAAAAAAAAAAATCATTAAAAATCCAAAAATCACTGGAGCATGACCACGTGAACATAATTGGTAGAAACCCACCCAAGGTACATTGCCACCCAGTTTGAAGTTAATCTGGATGACGGTTTTGGAGAAGAAGTCAAAAATGTGAATTAGCATTAGAATGCCCATTGACTTCCATAGTAATCAATAGGAAAGCTGCATTGACCGACAAGTACCAGAATTGAAAAAATCATTAAAAATCAGAAATCCGCAGCATTCCCACATAGTGAACAACTTTGTTTGACCCTTCTACAAGGAACATATCCACCAAGTTTCAGCTTAATCTGAGTGATGGTTCTGGAGAAGAAGTCGAAAATAGCTATAACACACAAAAATTCATAAAAAATTAGGAAAAAATTGCAGTGCCACCTGGTGAACAAATTGAGAACTAAGTGTCCCAGAGAGTGTCCCTGTGTGATATCAAAGCAATTGAGTGAGTGGTTTCGGAGAAGATTTTTTAAGATTTACCCAAAAAAGGACAAAAAAAATCATTAAAAATCCAAAAATCACTGAACCGTGACCATTTGGACAAACTTAGTAGAGACCCACCCAAGGCACATCACCACAAAGTTTGAAGTGAATCTGGCTGACGGTTTTTGAGAAGAAGTCGAAAATGTGAATTGTGGACGATGGACGGACGATGGACGATGGACCCTCAAAAAACCTCAGCTGACTGACAAGTCAGCTGAGGTAAAAATCACACCAAAATCCCAGCAGAAGATGGGGTTTTAATCACACTTAAAATATGCATATATATATATATATATATATATATATATATATATATATATATATATATATATATATATATATATATATATATATATATATATATATATATATATATATAATTACTTACATAGATACATATATATATATACATACATACATACATACATACATACATTTCAACCTCTATTCAGATAGTTCAAAAAAGGCAAGTTATGAATGATTACGATGTGACAAATCTAAAGCTCAACATGTAAGTGAATCAAACCAACTTTTAAATTATATAAGTTTTGCTTTGCTTTAATAATAGTTTTCACTGACGCCATTTTCCCTCCCATTAAAACACAACTTTTCCCATCTCTCCGTGACTGTTCTGGCACACAGTTTCCCTATACAGTATTTCAATCGAAGAAAAAATAGTTTTAGCATCAAACAAAGTGGCCTTATCGAGCGCAAGGTTGAGTGAGTACAGCACTGAGTGACAGGTCATTCAAAACGTGAACTGAAAATGTTGACAGTCTCAGCATGGCAATGTTTACAAACATCCACTTCTCGCTCGGATCCATGACTTAGATCTTGATTCATCTCAGAATCCCACAATCGAACGCAATCAATAAAGCAGACCAAGTGACATACAATAACAACTCAGTATAAGACTTCAAAACACACATCAAGTTTAATTTGTGAGCAATGCATTGATATTCAAAAGCATGTGTTCGTGATGAGCGACATTGCCATAATGACTTCTTTATTAACGTTCATGTGATGGTCAACATGGCAATGACCACGTGGATACCACATTGATGCTATGACACCGCTAGTGGCAGGGAACTTGTCAAATTTTATTCAAACACATCTTCGCTCGTGTAAAATACACAATATAAAACAACGAAATATGAAAAACACACACTTACTTGTGAAACTACCGAGTAATCCTCACGTCTTCTTCGGGTTCCACCGATGGAACTTCAATATTCAAACAGAGTGCGGTAGGGAATTCCTGGAAAAACGTCATTTGGGTCATTTACATACAGATCTCGCGCATGCGTACATCTTATGTTTTCCGTCTGAGCCGGCTTTTCGTCTGCTTGTGCGACCAAGAAAATTACGCCACTCACAGCGAAAAGAAACGTACGGAGCCCCAGAAGGGACATGAAGAAAAAAAAATGTTTATTTCGTTCCCACGAAATATATTTCGTTCCCACGAAATAAATATTTCGTGGGAACGAAATAAATATAAAAACCACTACATGAAGGGTACTATAGAGCCCTCAAAGTGATAGAAGAAAATATATATATATTTCATTCCCTCGAAATAATTATTTCGTTCCCTCGAAATCTATTTCGTTCCCTCGAAATAATTATTTCGTTCCCTCGAAATCTATTTCGTTCCCTCGAAATAATTATTTCGTTCCCTCGAAATAATTATTTCGTTCCCTCGAAATATATTTCGTTCCCTCGAAATATATTTCGTTCCCTCGAAATATATTTCGTTCCCTCGAAATAATTATTTCGTTCCCTCGAAATCTATTTCGTTCCCTCGAAATAATTATTTCGTTCCCTCGAAATAATTATTTCGTTCCCTCGAAATAATTATTTCGTTCCCTCGAAATATATTTCGTTCCCTCGAAATCTATTTCGTTCCCTCGAAATAATTATTTCGTTCCCTCGAAATAACTATTTCGAGGGAACGAAATAATTATATCATTCCCACGGAATGTTATGAATATGAACGTGGTACAGCATGATGCAGAGCGTGACACGTCAGGTAAGCCTAAGATGTTGTTAATTCATTACATTCTTTGAAAGTATTGATTAAGAACAACTAATATCTGAAATGTAAATACATTTGGTACATTTGTAGACATGTTTCCAATTAAGGCAAATACGATCATGACAGTAAACAATGTAACTTGTATGTGTGTAGGCCCTATGGATGCCTCATGATAAGCTTGTCTGACAAAATGCCAAGTGTGCACAGATTTAACACTGCGTTGGCTGGATGAAGAAATGAAATTACAAAAGTTCGCATATTGCTCTCATCTGATGCCTTGCTCGTCAGCTATATAATTATGCCTTGGTCAATTGGACGAGCCTGGTGTTAGATAAATTTTGTAAAATTATTTTAAAGATTCGGGTGTCTTGAATGAAATGAATTGCCTACATATGAAGGAACTAGCCTTGTCATGGTTTCTGTAATAATCTTGATATTGCTGTAAATATTAAACTATTTTCCACCTGAACAATCCGTAACTAGATTTTTATCTTATTGTTTGTAGAATTAAATAAACGCCATGTAAAGCATGTATAATATATAAAAGGCGCGGTGGCTTCGATAATACTCTGCTTGCTATCGCTGTCTATCATGATTTATAACCCATACTTGACTACACAATGTTACCTACTTATCAGAACCTTGCAATTAGTATAAATACCATTTGGGCCTTTATACATGTAGGGACATAGACACATACATTCATTCCCTTACCTATTTATACAAATAAACCCTATAGACTTAGACCTATGCAAATATTAAATTTATTACACAATTTCAGTTTATATTTTTGATTTTATGTCAGGAATCCTCGCATGTGTACCTTTAGACTTTGTGCCAAATCTGCGATACATGTTTATTGGGGCCTGAATTTAAGGCCCACGATCTCTCCCCACACTCACCATAAAAATTATCGGTTTCAAAGTGGCAAATACCTATTGGAAATGATAAGGGACCACCCATTTGAAACTTGATTGGGGGGGGGGGGGGGGAGAGCAATGCATTTCATTAAAAAATATGTACGTCCCAACATTCCTGAAAAAATAATGTCCTTTGTTATGCGTCCTTGAACAAAATAAAGTACGTAATTTCTCTTAAAACATATTGCTTCAATAAAAAGATGTATCAATATTGGCATTTACATTTTAATGTACACACATGTATAATTGTATGATCCTCAAAATATTTGATACGGCCATGTTGCTATTCTCGTGTACGCTAAACAAAAAAAGTGTGTATTTCTCCATCAAATTCCATGTGAACTTTGGACTTTATTGACTACACCAATATTACAATGGTAATCTGTCACATACATACATACATACATACATACATACATACATACATACATACATACAAACAACAACAAGAACAATAACAACATTGAAAAAGAAAGACAAAGGGATACACATTACACATACACAAATGCAACAAACAATTATATATTATGAAACAATTAAGCGAGTAGAAAAAAAAGAGATAAGGGTAATTTGATGTCATAGAGGTCCGCTGATGTCTGTACATTCTTTTAGGTAAAAAGCAAATTTTGAAATCAATTCTGCATCGTTTAAACTCATTATGAATATAAATAAGTGTCCATCGTCAAAACTATCTAAGTTAAAAATCTGTTTTATTTCGCTCAAAAATTTGTTTCTGGGAGTTTTAAATTTAGAACATTTCAAGACAAAGTGTTTTTCATTTTCTATTTCTTTGAAAATATCACAAACTCTGAGATCAACAGGAATTTTGTTTGTTCTTTTATGGCGTCCAGTTTCAATACTTAAATTATGTGCACTTATGCGAAGGCGGGTAATATATTTGCGTATATCGAAATCTTTTATCTGGTGAAGGTATAATTCTAAATTGAAATCCGTTTTAAAAAGAGTACACGTTCGCAATTTTTTATCTTGATCACCTTGAAAATTTAAATCTTACCCCCATTGAGTACAGAATTTACTTTTGATTGCTGATTTGAATAGTTTTGAAGGGTATATGCCTGAATTGTTTCCTTGATTATGCCAAATTTCTTCAAGATTTAAACCTAGAAATGTATTTTTGGTAGTACTGACCCATTGAGAAGATAGATTAGTAGGGAAGTCTAGATTACACAAATAACAGTCGTACAATAAGCTCTCCATGTATTATTGGGTGAAAGGGTCAAAAGCTTTCCTTGATAACTTTGGAGCCCTGCCCTGCCATTTGTCGCTAAATGCCAATTTGAGTGGCGCAGAAGAGTGATCTTATTCCATTGCTTTACAGACTATATACATTATGCAGATGATTCTGTAACCCAGGATGGATATGGCAATTCTATACAATGTAAATGCAGAATATCAAATTATTAAGGAGAGTCCTGCAGTCATCATTCCCCCATTTGAGACTTAGAGTAAATATTATAAAATATCGAAATATTAATACAAGAAAAGGATTTCCAAAATGTTGTTAAAATTTTAATTTCACACGGCCACTTAGGTATCAATGCCCTGTCCCCAGGAAAAGAAATATGAAGCATCAATTGTTGATCATTTTTTAATTAATTAAAGGCAATGATGTTAATTTGAGCCTTTAGTACTCTCGGTCTACAATATGAGGTCACACGATCTTCAGAACTTATGCAGTCAATCAACTTAACAAAATATAAGAGATTTGGTAGATAGAATTTTAACATCAGGTATTATCAAACCATCTGGGTGATACACCCAGGAGATTGAACAAATTGAAAAGGTCAATTGGTTGCAAGCATTTACGGGAATGGTAGGAAAATATAATGTTAACACTTTTCAGTCTGAGTCAACAGCTTCCCTCAGCGCGCTCTGAGCGCCGTTGGCGCCCAGAGCGTGCCCAGGAAACCTGTTTACTAACCGCTTATGGTAGATATCACATGGTGGTCTTCGTTGGAAACGTCTTTTTTATAAAAAATACAAATATGAAATAGTTATACTGATATTATATCATCTGTGTGAGTCTGCATATACGCGGACTCAGACTGCAAATTGTTAATGTGAATTTGGCTTGATAATCTTGTAATTCCTTTAAATTTGGGAACGAAAACTTCCGCCCATAATAGATCCAGCAGCCTGCTCAATTCTTGGGTTCAGAGCACCCATGGAAGGCCAAACATGAATAACTACAATTAAGTAACTGTGCCTTAATAATAGCTTAATCTGTAAAAATAAAATATAAAATTAAATAAGTGACAAATGAGTTCTGCAGAATCCAAGGTTCACAAGAACTTGTTCTAGTATAACTATATTTCTATATGTATACCTTTGTATTTCAGATGCAGACACTACATTGCACGTAAAAACAATACTGCTTAATATATATATATATACACAAATATATACATATGTATATATATGTATATATATATATATGTATTTATATATCGTCGCTGTCAGAGCATTAGGATGCATGTAGCGGTGATGCGAGTTTGAGAACACGCGGCAAATAGGTTTGTCAACAAAAGGACGTACGTAATTGTTGTCATTGTAATTGATTGATTAATTGATATATGATTGATTTATTTAGCACCAGTTAAAATACTACATATGATGTAAACATATAATGCAATGAAATGAATTTCTGGTGCAGGAATGCCCAAAGAAAGTCTTGCGATTTAGCTCCATTGGGATCCTCTACAGACAAAAACTTGATATGATGAATGGAAATAAAATTATACAGATAAATAAAAATTAATTATATAAGGAACATAAAATTACGCAAAATATGAAATATAACATAACTTACAAGATATAAATAAAATTTCTCAACATATCGGAGACCAGATGTATTTAAGATAACCTGTGTTAAAATATAAATATCACAGAGAGACAATAGTCTTGGAGTTTGTTAAAGCATTGAGGCTAAAAGGGAATTTTGTAAAGAAAGAGTGTATGGAGATACCTCAAAGTGTTTCCGAATTTTTTATTTGAAACTATTTTAGATTCTAAAGTTTTTACACTTTGAGGTAAAGCGTTCCATAAATTTGTGGCCTGGTAGTAAAAAGAATTTTGTACTCCTGCACCGCTGTGTGAAACCTTGACCATAAAACTACTGCTACGGGTATTGTGATAGTGTTGGTCGCGAGTAAAACTGAAATCAGAAAATCTGAGAAGCTCTCAATTCTGTATTTAAGAAGTCGACCGATCTTAGTTGTGAATCACCAATATGGAATCTCGGATGAGATCCTAATATAAACCTTGCCATTTTATTTTGGCAAATTTGCCATCTTGATTTCAGCTGATTAGTTATGGAAGGGAACCAACTGGAGACACAGTGATCAAAGTGTGGTTGTATAAGTGCAGAGCAAAGCAGTTTCCTGGTATAAGTGTCTAAGAAGCTGCACTGCCTGTAAAGAAATTAAAGCCTAGAGTTGGTCTTGTTAACAATGTTCTTAACTATACTCGCCCCTGATAAATTTTGAACCAAAAGTATACCCAAATATGAAACAGTAGGCTGTGACTTTATTACATGGTTTTGACAGAGTATTGAAAAAAATTTGTAACTGTTTTAAGTTATTACAGTTCTCCAATTCAGTTCCCCAAATTGATGCTATCAATTTCTTACCATTATTGGAAACAGTAATTGCAATAGAACGTATGTAAACTGGTACTTGATACTTACCTTTCATGTTACACTACATTATAAAATTGCTTTAAATTAAAGGGGAATGGGAAAGGGCTGAGACTAATTAAACTTTAGTGATTGGTGTGGAATAATTATCGATTGAGAACAGTTCAATATTTCAACACATAAGTCCTATTACTCGCACCTGGCCTGTCACATGTTTACATATGTCATATTAATCCATCGCACTGCATACGTCCCATTGCAATTGAACCGTACAAATTAACCATGTGACCTTGAAAGATAAAAATAAATTCAAATGATGCGTGACATGATATATTTTCATATTTGATGAATTTCTCAATTTTGTCGAATTCAGCACATACGTCCTATACCCCGACAGCGACGATATATATATATATATATATATGAACAAAGAAACATACTAACAATATTTTGTTTGCGCAAATAAAAATAAATGTTAGTGTTGATCATATTGACCACACAAGATGCTGTAGTCCCATAATTCACTGGTCAAACGAAAGGCACAAGCTATGGTCTCCCTTTAAACTTTCAATATACTAATGTTAATTTTCCAAAAAATTATTAAATGTGGCGTACATTTCGTCTTCATAGATTCTACTGTAAATGTTAACTCTGAAACAGTTCGAAAAACATGTGCATCCCACTAACTTCTCCCCCCCCCAAAAAAAATGCACGCTGAGGTCAGAGAGAAAAATTATGTACACCTTGTGTGCATAAAAATGTAGGTTGATACAAAATTCATAGCGCCCCCCTCCCAGTATCAAATGGTTGCCCCCTAAATGTGAAGAGAAAATACAATTTTTGAATAACAATGAGCGTGACCAGTGTAAATGTGCGTTTCAGCCTTTGAGCTATGCATGTCTGCTTCAAAGTAAAAGTATTATGGATTATAGGGAAGGGTGTTATTTAAGACTTTTCTTACGAAGATCTTTAGGCCTAGCGAATGTTACAGTGTTTCCCATTGTATAACAGTAGACGGCAGCTTTATTACATAAAATCAAATATAAAAGATCTAATTTTTTAGAAAATGTCCCTTTCAGTTTAATATTTAAGGCACGGGTAAAGATTACCCATTTCAATTTTAATGTGCATGCGTAGGACGAGTGTATCTGTGTGGGCTCTACAAGTTCTCTATATTTTCCATTATTATATTGGATTATGTTTCATGCTTGTATAATCAACAGAAGCGCACATGGTAGGCCCTATGATTTTATTTTTTAAAGGACCAAAAATATTTAATCCATACCAATAGAAACTCAGTACAAATTTAATCGATGCAAATTGGACATCTGCTCACAGTGGGCTGTAACACGGATGGTGGTCAAAGGGTTGAATGAGGCATTAGGTTTCCCATTGACAGATATATCAAGGTTATAGTCACCTTTTCGTAAGTGCCTTGAAGTCAGAATTTTTCTTTTGCAAGAAAAAAAATATATTCCAACATTATGATATATCAAAAGGATAGGTAAGGGTCTATGGGCCTATTATTTCTTTTTTTTACCTAAGGTCTCAGCAGCGACCACGCCCTCTTTTTCATTTATATCTATGACTGAAATAGGCATAGAGAACCGCAGTAGAAAGCTCATCATTAGTCATGTAACAATAATAACAAAAACAAATAACCCAACCAAGTTTAAACATTTATAGATCTGCCGCCTTGTACGCCTACCGGTTCTTTTAAAAACTGCATGGGCCCATCACTTGTAGATGCTTTCAAATTTCTCAGTAGTCTGATGAGTTATCAGTCAGAGTTTAGCTGAAATGATAGCAAACGTTTTGTCATTCAACAGGATGTAGAAATGGGCCAGATATAGGCACAACTTGATCTGTCCCACGTAACTTTTAACGTCCCTGCTATCTTCCAAATTAAAAGAAAATCTGAAAACCCTAATTCTTGGCATAGTTTATTCCAATTATGTAGTCTGATCTGTAAAATCTGTTAACCAGCCAAGTCTAATTATGCAAAGTTCTAGTAGTGAGCCCATCTTGATTGTCTCACAAGATCTAGGGGAATAGGCCTACTGGCGCACATAATATTAGCGCCATCTATTGAGAATTTATAAAGCCTACATTTTAAACACACACCACTCTTACTTCTAGACAGTGTCAGTGCCAGAAGGACTTGCCAACCAGCACACCTTGTAGTTGGCACTACCTGGGGTAGGTTATTGCTTGTCTGTTTATCTCTCTCGTGTGAATTACAGGGTAGGCGGACAGTTCGATGTCTTAGACAGCTGCAAGTTGGCTAGATGCCTAAAGAGTAACTATAAGCCGACGCTCTCCATGATTAAAATCAAGATTGTGCCAAACTGTCATGCCATGGTTTTTGCCCATGGACACAGATCGGGTGCTCAGGCCCGGCTCCCACACTCATCACCAATTTAGCGTATATTGTACATCAATTTAACGCGTATTATATAATTTTAGGCCTAAACCGATTAACCCGACATTTGTCTTGAGTCAAAGCAATATCTAAACTTTATCATCTTTCAGGGTCTATAGACGATGGAGGCATTTCTTCGGAACAGACAAGTCCCAGCCAAAGCCATCGAGGCGCTGGTTAAGGATAAGGTAAGCATCATAGTTAGGCCCATAATGTGCAATATTAGACGTATAGGCCTATTGTGGAAAGGTAGACTACTATTGGACCATGAATTGAAAGTTAGACTGGACCCACCTGATGCGACTGATATCTAGGCCAGGTACGCTCCACGGAATTACTGTTTAGACTGTACTCTATAGGACCATTTTTGATGACTGGATTCAAGGGCAGCCCAATAACATGATTTGATATAAATACAAATTCCCTCATTGACAAAGGGTTATTTCCCTCAGGTTTTGATTATACGGGAGCCCTGCTAAGCTAAATTGGTCGAGTGGTTCTCTAGACAATTATTTGCATACATTGCAAAGAATGACACGCAGCAGTTGTTTACACTATTGTTTGATTTTTAAGCCCTCTTCCATGTTATAAACCAGAAAACAGTGATGGAAGCATTTAATAAAAAACAAATGAAATAAAATAAAAAAAGATGTGAAGGGTGACATGAGTTAACAGAGCGACTGCCATACGCTACAGTTTCAAGACACCCCAAGAAATCCAGTGAATCTGTTTAGTCTTGGCTAGATATAGCACCTTTTTTCCCCAAGTTTGGTGATTTTCACTGATTCTTAATGAATACATTTATATTAAATTCCTAATGGAAGGCAAAATTATTGTCATACATAAAGACAAATTGTTATAGGCTTCCCAAAAAGAGTAGGCCTACTGCACCAACTTATATATTAAGTATAGTCCAAGGTATATTTAGTAGGTAGTCCATTTTGTGGTCCAACCCGGAAAAAATTGCGTAAAGCTGATTTTTTTCCCCGAGGATGTAGGCCATTTCTGAGGTCCTATATCTTGCTGTGTTAAAAGTCCTTTAGCATCCGGAGTGCGGATCATGGTCAAAATCAAATGGTTGCCTAGCAACCATAATTGCGCATTTTGGTCACAAATGACAGGCGAATGAGAGACACTTGTGGTCATGTTTGGAATTATCTAGCCCAGAGGGACATTTTATCACTTTGATACTACAAAAGTGAGAACTAACTATGATTAGAAATTGTAATACTCTGCCGTACTGTAAATTTATGGCGAAAAGTTGGTATCGGCTGTTTTTTAAAGTAAAATGAAAATGTCAGTTTTTGAAAATGTATGATGATGTTAAAGTCACGTCAACCTTGTTTCGTATTGAATAATGAAAAGGGAATATCTGATTACGAATCTATTTCAATTATTTCCCATCCATAACTTGCCTAGTGATTTAATTCATTGCCACGTAGGCGATGTGCTTATTATAAGCCTCGGAGCTCCATTGTATTTGTTCTGAGCGGAGTATTATTGTCTTATTTTTCATAGACAGCATTCTCCGGAGGACGTCTATGGTGAGGATTACGCGAGAGTGCAAGTGATCCTCGAATCATTCATTTGATGCTGAACTTAGAGAAAATTTTCTCTACACTGTTTAAAAAAAAACAAAACAAAAAAAAAACAAAACAAAACAAAACAAAAAGTATGTGGCAGCCACGGGTCTAGAACACGCTACACCCTGATCTGAAACGCTGGTCGATTCCCTTCAGCCACCAGGCGTTGATGTGGTGTTAGCCCTGGAATTGTCTTTCGCATTATACAAGCTATTGTTTAGGGGAAGGTAAAGAACTATTGACCTGTATCTGGCAGGTCATAGGTCAAGGGCGCATTAAGAAGTGATTATTTTTATTTTTTTTCATTTTTTGGCCCTTATTTATCTCTTTTAATTCTGCTTAATAACTAAACATGGTAGTATGATAGTAATCCTTCGGCGTGTAAGTGCGTTAACCTCCTTGTTTCATTAACAGATCACTGCAGAGGTGAACTACTACGCAGCAACAGGGTTTCAATGCAATATGAGATGGGCTGATTTGGGTAAAACGTGCACGTATAACAGATGCCAGCATAGTATTTTAATGGAAATAGAATATGAAATGTGCGATCATGGTATGATTTCAATAACTTGTTACTATGCAAGCTTGACCGAAGGGCAAGGTCAAATTTCTGTCAGACACTTGACCTTGACCCTGATTGAAGATCACTGTTACATTTTTCATGACCTTCTTCTTTAGTATAGTTACTGATTGAGCGTTGTGCTATCATACGTGCTTATCCCTTTTTCCCCTTTCGCACTTTTTAAAGTTATTTTCATCAAACACATCCTTCTAATATCATAGGAAGTGTTTCTATTAGGTGTAAAATCAATGTTATATATATAAGAGAAACTCTGTGTTAGTCGTACACCACTGGTTTGAAAATTAAATACAAGTTCATTTTCTTAAAGTTTGGGTGTCAGGGGGTAACTGCTGGAAGATTCAAATTTCGTGTCCTTCTCACTGAAAATACTCGCGTTATGGCCTTATGACACGCATCCCAAAGGGGTCCATTTTACGAAAGTTCTTACGATCATTCGTACATGTTATAAGCAGGGACCTGTTATAAGTGTAGGCGAAACGTGCGTAAGGACTTTAGTGAATTGCCCTCCTGGATGGCATCGTGATCGTGAAGCGCGCTAGCGCTTCTCGACCGATGTCAGCCTTAGTCATGCGTGTCATAAGGCCGTAACACAAACACAAACTACCCTCATTACTTATATTTGCACTGCTTCCAATTTTTTTCCACGATTGTTGGCCAGAAACTGCAAAATTCCTCATGAAAGGACGTTTCCAATGAATACCAACATACGAATACGATTAGTGAATTGTCAACAGCTTTCCTCTGCGCGCGGTGCGCCCAGAGCGTGCCGCAGAAAGCTGTTAACTCAGAGTGCAAAGTGTTATTCCTCTAATAGTGTTTTGTATAATCTTCGTTCAAACACATATCACATTATGCGATAGTTAGCTGAAGGGAGGAGCGGACGGCATTTACGACATATGACAGTGCCTGGCAAATTAAAAAGTGGGAAGATGTAGGATGTCGATATCGGCCCCCAGGACCCTCTGGGTTTATGGCCTCACTGTCTACGTGATGTTTGTTGTTTGGAGCTTTTATGCATGCCGTTTGGTTTCTAGTTTAAATTTTCCTTAATGATAGAATGGAAACGTCTTATAGATGTTAATTAGAACTGGCAGGTCCTTATTCATAATTATTTTGTTAACATAATGGTAAATAACGCCATGAAAATGGTTATTTGTTAATTGATTCCTAATGTATTCGATAAATGGGGTATATAACATTTGCTAGGCAGCGGTGCTATTTAAGCATGTTCTGCAGGCCGGAGACTAGGGGACTTTAGGATATTTGTTCAAGGTGACAAACAGAACAGAGCCAATCATGGAATTTTCAGCTTTAAACGAATTTTTCTCGGGTCAAACTCTAAAATTCCTGAGCTAATGATTAGGGCAGTAATATGACATGATATACTGGGGGGGGGGGGGGGCAATTGTCGAAAGCTAACAGGCAAGTTGATTCACTGTTAACCAGAAAGAAAATGGTGTCAGCTGATACTATTTGCCTAACTAACTGAAAAGACCAAATTCCGGGATTTGTTGCTGCATGTCCATCATGAAACAAGACCCATGAGAATGGGAACGCAGACAAGTGGTATGACAGATTCTTTTGAAACTCATCTAGTGAAAAGCAAATTAGGGGTGCCCAATTGTTAAACAACTAGACGTTTTGAATGCTAAATTATTTCTGTGCACATGGTAGTCCAAATTACCCTTCAGCCTTTAGAAACAGAGCTTTGCTGAGTTTTACGCTTACCAAATCTACAAATAACCTATTTTTTGTTACTCGTAGTGTAAGCATTTAATTGCACGTGCTCACAAAATTGTGATTTGTGCATGAAACGAACGAAGTTTCGGCCAGTAAATAGAGTTAATGAATAAGATTATGAAATCGTCAACAGTCCTACTTCATTTAAAGTTTATTTTGTTTTTGTTTCATTCTCTGAAATATCTCATCACTTCATGACGAAAATAGCGTCAATGTTCGGCAATTAGGCACAGTACAATTATAATACATTTTTGTGTAGCATGGTCCAATGACAACCAATATTATCGGAAAAGCTCTATATACTTAGATTGTATGAACAAAGAACTTTAAGACGGTTAACAGATTTTAGATTTTTTGGCAGAGATTTTATCTGACGAAGGTTAATGCTAAATCCATTTTGAGCTTCCTAACAAAACAAATGATTTTGTGTGGTTGCCATAATAGTAATAATGTGTGAGTCTGTGTAAAGGTATATAGGCGCAGCTTCTGACAGACACCGTCATCAATTTATGACTGTGCGAGTTTGCCCATGCGCGGACAATGTTTTGTAACTTTGATAACTTACACCTACTGTCTCTCTTTGTGCCAAACAATATTGCCGGAAACAATGATATGGTTGTATGAGAAATGTTTAATTATGTCTCCCCGTGCAACTGGGGGTCTTCTTCTTCTTCTTCTTCTTCTTCTTCTTCTTCTTCTTCTTCTTCTTCTTCTTCTTCTTCTTCTTCTTCTTCTTCTTCTTCTTCTTCTTCTTCTTCTCCTTCTCCTTCTCCTTCTCCTTCTCCTTCTCCTTCTCCTTCTCCTTCCCCTTCCCCTTCCCCTTCCCCTTCTCCTTCCCCTTCCCCTTCCCCTTCCCCTTCCCCTTCCCCTTCCCCTTCCCCTTCCCCTTCCCCTTCCCCTTCTTCTTCCTCTTCTTCTTCTTCTTCTTCTTCTTCTTCTTCTTCTTCTTCTTCTTCTTCTTCTTCTTCTTCTTCTGTGTGTTGCGGACGCAAAACTCAAGTGAGATTTGACTTGGGAAGTTGACATTTTTGTGAAGATGTTCCTATATAAAACCTTGCTTGGGATTGCAGATGGGTAACCTTGACCCATTTTTAAGATCACATGGGCATGTCATCTAAAATTGACGCGGACCCAATAACTCCGCAAGGATTTGACTTAAGAGATTGAAATTTTGCATGATTATGTACCATAATATGAGCTAGGTTGGAATTGCAGATGGGTGACCTTGACCTATTTTCAAGGTCACATGGCCACTTTTAAAAATCATTGCAGATGCACTTGAAAAAGATTTGACTTAAAGAGGTTGACATTTTGTGTGATTATGTTTCTGTGTAAGATTTTTATAAGTCTTTGCTTGTGACTGCAGATGTATGACCTTTCTCAAGGTCACGTGGGCATTATGTCTAAAATCAATATGGACGGGATAACTCAAGGATGATTTGACTTGGGAAGTTGAAACTTTATGTGAAGATGTTCCTATGTATGATTTTGCTTGGGATTGCAGATGGATGACCTTGACATATTGTCAAGGTCACATGGGCATGTCATGTAAAATTGACACAGACACAATAACTCCGCAAGGATTTGACTTAGGAGCTTGAAATTTTGTATGATTATGTACCATAATATGAACTAGGTTGGGATTGTAGATAGGTGACCTTGACATATTTTCACGGTCACATGGCCACTTTTAAAAATCATTGCAGATGCACTCGTAAAAGATTTGACTTAATGAGGTTGACATTTTGTGCGATTATGTTTCTCTGTGACACTTTTGCAAGACCTTGTTTGTGACTCCAGATGTATGACCTTGAACTATTTTTCAAGGTCACTTGGGCATTTCGTCTAAACTCAATATTGACGTGCTAACTCAAAGGAAGATTTGACTTGGGAAGTTGAAATTTTATGTGAAAATGTTCCTATATATGATTTTGCTTGGGATAGCAGATGGGTGACCTTGACTTATTTTTCAAGGTCACATGGGCATGTCATCTAAAATTGACATGCATGCAACAACTCTGCAAGGATTTGACTTAGGAGGTTGGAATTTTGCATGTTTATGTACCATAATACCAACTAAGTGTGGATCGTAGATGGGTGACCTTGACCTAGTTTCAAGGTCACATGGCCACTGTAAAAATCGTTGCAGATGCACTCGAGAAAGATTTGTCTTAAAGCGGTTGACATTTTGTGTGATTATGTTTCTATGTAAGACTTTTGTATGACCTTGCTTGTAACTGCAGAAGTATGACCTTGACCTATTTTTCAAGGTCACATGGGCATTTCCTCAAAAATCGATGTTTTGAAATGTCAATAAAGAGTGTACCTTTACCATATATGTAGATCATTGGAATCGGTATGCCTATTTATAAAAATAAGGTGGACAATAGTAAGGGCGCACGGGGAGACATTTGATTTTCAGTTGGAAAATCAGCCTGTTATAGTTATATCTGAAATTTTTATTTCTTTTTTTTTTTTTCTTTTGCTATTCTTCTGCAAACAAGACTGCTTTAAGGACGTGAAGAGTGTCGCACGACATGAAAAGCCTAGAAGCATGGTAAATCTTTTGCAAGAATTTTGTTAAATATTTAATGTTCGATGCTGACCGTTAAGCTAGAATAAACAGTGGTGCACCGTTCATGTGTATAGTTATGAAACCACACCGAGTCAACCTGCCCTTAACACTCGACTGGCTATACTCATACCCAAATATACCCAGGAAAAATTGTTTAAATGCATGTGCAGCACTATATGTTTCTTTTTTTTTTTTTTATATTCAGATTGATGTCAGTGTTCTCCAGGTCATGGACGACTCTCAGCTACAGCCCTATTTACCCAATTATGGGGACAGAATAGCCCTTTTTGCCTTTGCCAGGAAACAAGAAGTCACAGAGAGAACAGAATCAACTACAGAATTGAAAAAGATGTCCCTTTTATCCCGCCTTAAGCATAGGTTAGAAAGTGGACACAAAGATGAGCATTTGACAAGATCAAAGGGTCAGATCGCAAATAGTAATGCACAAAAGAAAACTAGAAGAGTAGAAGTCGGTTGGCTGAATTATGAAAATTGCAGCAAGACATACAAGCAGGTAAAATCGTCAAGTGGGGGTGGAACCAGACATTTAAATTTGGCATTTGACAGCACTGTACAATTTGTGAAGGAGCAGGCAATTGAATTGTTCTTCCCAGGAGGCATATCAAAAAAAAGTGCTGTAGAAGACTTTTCCTTTGAAATGATGGATTTTAGTCGCAGTAAAGTGGAGCTTACTGAAGCGGTAGGTGATATATATTTGAGAACAAAAGTGAAACTCCTGCGCCTTTACCTTTCATCTCACAGCAAGTATGCTTGTAGTTCAGAATCCGAAGAGGACAACCAAAATACATCAATGACTCTAGCAACAAGTTCAGTGCATGCACCAATGGACATCGATCCAGTTCCATCCAGTGTGGGTCTGGAGCAGAAGACTAGCACTCCGACAAAAAACGCAGACGTCGACCTGGTCAAACAAGCAGTGTCGTTATCGGGGATTGCGGCAAACACCTTACCTGACTTGCAAGTACTGGACGATGCAGACACTTTACCTGACCTAAAAATACCAGACGATGTGGATGATTTCGATGTTCTAGACTACTTACTACCAGAAAAGTCAGATTGCATTATCACACACATGTCTGCTACTGACACAGACGTCGCAAAGGATCCGGAGAGCGATGCCGAATTGAATTTCAGGGAGGACATGGCAGCAACCACCGCTAGTATTTCTGCTTTAGATGAAACTATACTGTATGAAGGATTACCAGCCAAAAAACACAACATTACTTTACACAGGGGGCACATCCTTCAAGAGCTGAATCAAGCTTTTGAGAAGGTGGACCCATTCCGTGATATTATAGAATTTACTGTAGTATTGCCAAATGGAACGAATGAAACAGCAGAAGATTCCGGTGGCGTAACACGTGATATATTGACCGAATACTGGGAGGCATTCTACAACGAAAACACTACAGGGATTGCGTGTAAAATTCCGGCCTTACGCCATGATTATGGAGAAGATGAATGGAAGTCCGTGGCCAAAATAGCTTTGTTTGGATGGAAAAGTGTTGGATACTTCCCAGTGAGGATCTCGGCTCCATTTATGGAATATTGTCTGTATGGATCATACAGTTCGAATTTGTTGGAGGCGTACTACAAGATGATCCCACAGTGTGATCAGGACATGCTACAGCACGCACTAGCCGACATAACATCAGTCCGAGAAGAAGACTTACTTGACTTCTTGGAGTTACATCATGTGAAAAAACTTCCAAAACAAAGTAACATTGACACAATCATAACTGAAATAGCACACAAGGAAATCATTCAGGAAAGCATGTATGTAGTTGATTGCTGGCGACCTTTTCTCAAACATGCAGACATAAAGCCAGAACAGTTGACTAAGTTATATGACTCATTAATTCCAAACGCACGGCGCGTAACACAGTTGTTCAAATTTCCTTCATCAATGACACAGGAGGAAGCAAGCGTTGCCAACCACCTGAAACGATTAATGAGAGAACTGGATGAAGGTTTATTGCAGAACTTTCTAAGGTTTACCACGGGCTCAGATCTTATGGTTCAAGAGAAAATTGACATTAATTTTGTAGATGTCACCGGATTAGCAAGAAGGCCAGTGGCACACACTTGCACTAGCTTGTTGGAATTGCCAAGAAAATACGAATCATTCTCTGAATTTCGAGGAGAATTTCTGTCAGTGTTAAGATCGGGTGTGTGGATTATGGACATAATTTGAAGAAAAAAAACTGGATGAAGGCTTATTGCAAAACTTTCTAAGGTTTACCACGGGCTCAGATCTTATGGTTCAAGAGAAAATTGACATTAATTTTGTAGATGTCACCGGATTAGTAAGAAGGCCAGTGGCACACACTTGCACTAGCTTGTTGGAATTGTCAACAAAATACGAATCATTCTCTGAATTTCGAGGAGAATTTCTGTCAGTGTTAAAATAGGGTGTGTGGATTATGGACATAATTTGAAAAAAAAATATATATTCCACAAGCAATACGTAGTTTTGTTATAATCCAACTCTCTACTTTGATCTAATAAGATAGTTTGTTGAATTTAAGATGGTTTGTTGAATTTACTGCGAATTGGCTACTGTACCATTCTTCAACATTACACGAACGTCGCACTGCCATCCCTGTTGTTTTGAGGTTTTTTTGATAGACTTGTGCAGTTTTATAAGCAATATGTTTGTCATGATTAATAGTTAATGTTACTATTTTCTTGTCTGTACATGCCTTCACAAATTAGTATGTTTTAAGTGTTAGAAGCATTTGAAATATCAAAAGTGAACTTGATCACTTAAGGTATCATAAAATGCAAAAAAAAAATGTTGTTCAAATACCTTGGAAATGCAAAGTATTATTGAAAATAAATGTAAGGTCAGCTTTTTGAGAAACCAAATTATGTGAATTTACTCATGCTACAGTATAGGTTTACATCTGCTTACATATGAATCATTCTCTGAATTTCGTGGAGATTTTCTGTCAGTATTAAATTCTTGTGTGTGGATTATATGTATGGAAATAATTTGAAAAAAAAGACTTCATTCCACAGGCAGTGCGTAGTTATAATAGTTATAATCAAACTCTTGACTTTGATCTCATAAGATAGTTTGTGGAATTTACTGCGATAGTTTGTTGAGGTTAAGATCGTTTGTTGACTTTACTGCGAATTACCTACTGTACCATTCTTCAGCATTATATGAACGTCGTACTGCCATTCATGTTGGTGTTTTTTTGATAGACTTGTGCAGTTTTGTTAGCAATATGTTTTATGTCATGATTAACAGTTAATGTTACCATTTTCGCAAATTAGTATGTTTAAAAGTGTTAGAAGCAATCGAATTATCAAAAGTGAACTTGATCACTTAACGTGTCATAAAATGGAACAAATGTGTTTCAAATACTTTGGAAATGAAGACTATTATTAAAAGTAAATGAGACTTCCATAAGAAGCCACGAATGGACATGGGTTTTCCTTTTCAAACCATGTTGTCTTTATTAAGTTATGTTTTAGAACCAAAGCGTCAATTTCCCTGCAAAAATCATAAATGCTGCTTTGAGGTATTATTTACACCCAGCGCCCTATATGCTGAAACCTTGTCCGTACAATTGACTTAATATAAGGCGCGACACAGTGGATGGTTTGCCATGAGCGGGGTGGTGTAGTGGTATAACTGCCGGCTACCTGGGCTAATGAAAATGCAACTAACATAGGCTCGTATCCAGTGCGACTCTCTTTAAAATTTTTGGGTATTGAATATAAACTTGGCAATATTTCAAAGTCCAGCACCAAAAATAGTGCCTAAACAAAAGAAGTTAGCCGCGGTATTTTTCGAAAAAGGGAAGAAGGAGCATTGGTGGAAACAATGGGACCATGGTTTAATCTATTAATATAAATCATTTCAGAAATATTCGGATAAAGTGTGGGTTAAGTGCACACTGTGTATTTCAGTATGAATACCGGACTTAATTAACATAAAACATAATCCTATCCATACTGGTAATTGTGTTTATCAGTTTGGAGCCCTATTTACTTGAAGCGTGATATATCATTATTGAAATACCATTTTAAGTCATCTAAATTACAAATTTGAAATGTGGTCTTTCATACTCATGCTTATTTTTGCGTGTATCTTTGCTCTTACATATGCAAAAATCAAAGTTACTAAGTCATTCCATTATCCTCAAATCACAGAAAACTAATATATAGACATTTTCTTTTGTGCGGTAGAAAAGTGCTGTATTGAGATGGTTAAGTAAGAAATCCTGTCGCACATGCCCTGATCATGGCGTCTTCTCAATTCTGTTGCCTAACAACACAGACAGAATAAAGAAGCTACACATTTCTGTCACTGCTGATCATAGAATTAGAGCATTGTCTGGTTGCTTATCTGGTTTATTTTCCCCAAAACTGGTTAATACCCAGCCGGGTACCCGGATATTGCAATACCCGATTTTCGGGCATCCTGGTATTTACTTTGAATACCCGATAGTGCTCTATATAGGATGTCCCATAGCATGCATAGTGAAGTTGGAATGGCATTTCTATGTACTACCGTTTTTAAGAGATTCAACCTTAAAATGTGAAAGCGTCCCGAATTAGCATGAAATTAAAATACTATCCATTTTGAATGTGCACAGCCCCATGAAACATCTCTATGTGGCAAACTCTTTGGAAGCCAGAAGCAATTGAAATTTTTGAATACCCGTAATTTGTATAATTTTCAGCATCTTGACTATTCAAAACACTCTGCATAATTTAATTATAGATGCTATGGCCATGCAAAATTTCGAGATTCTGGCTTGTGTGGTGTATGAATTTAAGTCCGCGCAAAAAATTCGAGTGGAGAGGTAGGGAATTAAGAAAAAAAAATTGATTAAAACAATATGTCAAGTTTACACACAAATAGAGATGGCAGCCAACTAGAATTTTTAGAGCCGGCTCAACCTAAACAACGAGCCGGCGCGCGCCAATTTGAGCCTGTGGCTCAGTCGGCTGTGGTTCATATGAGTCGTAAAATGTGGCAGTGAAAACATGAAAAATTTAGTATAGAATAACGAGGAATTTATTTTAATTTCAAGTAACATGATACAAGACAAGAATACGTCTAACAGCTTGCCGATCTCGCTATTGCTTACTTTGCTCCTTGAATGGGTTATTGTTTTGGCTGGCCCATTCAGGCCTGGAGTTTTAAACAATGCTAATTAAATCAAATGTGCATGCCCCTCCTTGTTAAAACGAAAACAACAGTGTACAGTGAGTTTTCACGAAAGAGATAGCTTTATTTTATAAATTTATTTTATATATTTTCCACAACGATATTACCACAAGCCGTCAGCCAAGCCACGGCTTAGCCGACGTTAAAAAATTGGAGCCGGCGCTCGGATTTAGAAGACATTAGGCGGCTAAGCCACGGCTCGGCTAGACCCTTGCCATCTTTATACACAAATATAACAAATAGAGGTGTATGGTACTGTCGCAGTACTTGCGGTAATATGAGAAATTAGGTAATACATCGCGGCATTGACATAGGTGCCTTTTTATGTAAAAAGGACCCATGGTGGAGAAATGCTTCGATGTCTTATATCTATAAAATATGGGACAACATCATCCAACTTTTAAAACTGTCACTGATAACTATTCGACACACAGGGGTATAATCGACACGCTTTTCCTCACGAAAGCAGATTTTTTTGTTTTTGTTTTGTTTTTTGTATTTTCTTTTGAAAAAAGGCTCACAGATGAATCTGATGTTCAGTTATTTTGTCAAATATTCTGTCTGAATTAAGCACTTAATATTTGAGTAACACTTGCCTAAAGCTAATTAATTATAAGCGAGTTGCCGTGAGGATGCTTTCAATTATATACACAGAATTTTTGCTCGGTATTTGAGTGATTGCAAATTGGTCTATCCTGTGTAGCCGACCCTTGTCCCCAGCTCAATTACACTGCCTCAACTTTACTCTCTCACACAACTGTTTGCCTTCAAAGTCTCAGGCAGTTGTCTCACAGCAAATATGTGTGTATGTGTGTATGTGTGAATACGGAACAAATTGCACATGCCTGTCTCTAGACAGCATTGCCTCTGTATGGCCAACAAGGGTTCTTTGATGGGCACTTCAAAGAAATCCCAGCTGTCCGATTCAGATGATCCTCTTGTATGACGAGCATGACAAAATGCTCAACTTTTGTCAAAAAATGCCAACAAAAAAGTACACTGCAGCAATTTTGAAGAAATCCTAAGAATATATTAAACCTTTATTGGTTACAAAAATCAGCTAGGTTAGCATGTGTGCTATTATGTAACTCCCAGATGGATTTTGCCTTTTAGGGGCACTTCAAACAGATCTGCCCTCTCAAGCACTGTTTTCATCTAGATAAATAAACATACATACATACATACATACATACATACATACATACATACATACATACATACATACATACATACATACATACATACATACATACATACATACATACATACATACATACATACAGTACATTCGGCCTGTGGCAATAAAAGCAACCAGTTTGAGCCACTGCATTACTATGTACATGTATTAACACTGGGCTGGATGTAGTGTTATTACACTGTCGAAACTCAGACAAGGATATTTCGTAGTATCAGGTCGAAACTTTGGCCAGGTGTCTGGTAATTAGGGATGTAGTAACTGCCAGCTGGAATTTAGCCCCTCATTCAGACTCCCTGCAACAACACTTCACTCATCTAGAATAAAATATCTCAAGATACTTGGTTTTGGCCTGATTTCACCCAGAAAAGCAGCGGTCTATCTTCATCTTGATATAATAAAATTAACATATACTGTTTGCATGCAAGAAAAATGCCCGTCTTGAAGAAAACATTAAACTACTTTGACCAACAACAATAATGTTGTCTAACTCTCAACTTGACGTGGTGCTAGCATTAACTCCGCCATGAACTTCCCATTCCAATTTGCGATAAGTATGTTATATAATGAAAGGAAATTGATTGAAAAGCATTTAATTGGTATTGTTATGTATACCTTTGCTCTGCTGAGTACAAAGTTGAAAGATGTTTGCTTGGCTCTTTGTTTTACTATCATGAAAGTGGCAGGTCCGTTGCATTTTACGTACGTAACAGATTGGCAAAGTTTTAAGTAATCAAACTTTGCATAATTTTGAACACATTGCTAATATGCAAAACTTCATTGGTAACACTACATCAATGCCAAAATTCTGAGAGTCTGTGTTCATAGCCAGACTTAACAAAGTAGTCCAAGGAATGCAATTATGGTTTGTGTTGACACACATACACGTTAAAAGATGCACACAAAGACACGACAGACAAAGTGGCAGCATGACTGATTTTTTTATACAAATAAATGTGACTCGTAAAGTCCAGCAGTTTGAACGAAGAGTTTGAAACGTTTTCTGCGGTACCTTGACCTCTGTTAGTATAGCCGCTTCAGCCAGAGATACAGTGCTTAAAATACCAAATGAATAAATGAAACAAATGAAGAAAAAAACATTAACCTATTATTTTGAGATATGACCAGTATTTATACTGGAGAACGATTTGGGAATACATATTGTAACAAATATTGCGATGAAGAAAGCCGTAAATTACGACTCCGTCTGACACAGAATACTTAGCATTAGACCGTGACATGCATATTGGTGTATATCACCACATGAAGTAACTATTGTACGTTTCATGCCAATCAAAATGGAATTAAATTAGAACACAATGCATTTTTATTATTATCTACTTCTTGATGAATACTTATGTATACACCAAGGTCTGAGCACACCATTTAATTGATAAATGTCTCCATCCTGGACCATTTATAGGCATGTCAGTTGACAGGGCGCCAAATTATACTTGCAGGAGCACAATTGAAAGGTCGTACTTATGCCGTTTAAGAAAATACATTATTCTGGTGTCATTATGGTATAAACATATTACAAATGTCAAATAACGTTGTCTTCACACATTTTGCCTGTTTCGTCGAATGGTTCCACGGTACTAATCGTTTTAGGTACTGTTGCCTAACGCCTCATTGGCTCTAATTTTTAAATTAATAAAGAGGCTAATTCCGTCCTGTGGCGTATTAGGCCAAGCAAGGTGCTCTTCTTGCATGATAAGCAAACATAAGTTATAAATGTCCTGATCACATGGGTACGATGAACGATAAAGACATCGCTGTTCACAAACTGTTACCTCTTCTGAACTCACTGGATGTAAAAAATCCTGTGTGCCGTAAAAGGCCGGTGCCACATACATCACCATAGGGCGGCCGCTTGGGACATTCCGGTTCTTGGACGGACGGATGATATGATTGTCCCATACCCGAACAACATCATCGATGTTATCCTGGTGAAATATAGAGAAACAAAAATGTTGAGCACAATTGGCTCATATGACGAAGCCATAACGACAATTCGGTTTTAACAATAAAGCCACCTGGCCACAGTAGTTAGAACAAGAACACGAAATATGTATGTATGTATGTATGTATGTATCTATCTATCTATCTATCTATCTATCTATCTATCTATCTATCTATCTATCTATCTATCTATCTATCTATCTATCTATCTATCTAGATAGATAGATAGATAGATAGATAGATAGATAGATAGATAGATAGATAGATAGATAAGGAAGAACCTGGTCATACTATAATACAAATTATAACAGATAGACAGACAGAGAAAACCAGACAGGCAGAGAAAACCAGAAAAAGACAGACAGACAGACGGACGGACGGACGGACAGATAGATAGACAGACAGACAGATAGATAGATAGATAGATAGATAGATAGATAGATAGATAGATAGATAATAACTTTGTAATAACCTCAAATGATAGATATATTACTGAAGATACATCAATTTACCCCACACCGATAGTTTTATTCGTCGAAATATACATCGGAAACTTAGATGTTTAACCATATTTGCATTTTCTCTGTACGTAACAAATACGTATAACATTCAAACATAAAATGACAAGTTGGTTTTATGAAATTTACGACACAAACACACTTATGTGGGAAACTAGAAACATAACCAGATGAGAAGGCAATATACCAATTTTGCACTTTGGGCTATTGGAGTTTCTCCCATTAAACAGACATTAGAAATATCAATACAGCTAATTACATATGTTTTTCAGGTTAGCACCAATATATTCTGTGGTCCACATTGACCAAGATATGATGGAATATGTATATTTTTTTTTTCATATCTGAGGATACCAATTAAAAAGATAGGATACAATGAACAGCACTGATCGTGATCTAGGCGTACGTAACGTATGTTAAATGTTATGTAAACATAACTGGACAACATAATAATTTCAGTTCATCAACGTGCAGGATGCCCATTATACAGAATCTATACAAAGTACATCAGGTGATGGACAATGCCAGTAGGCCTAGACATCTCTTGCATTAATTTTAATGGTATAACTATAAGGCTGTAACATCACATTCTTATTTCAATCTTATACCGTCCTTGGTAACAACAATAGGAAGTTAAGGTATGTTTTTTATAATAATTTATTCAGATGATTACACAGGCTTAATGTTTCTTTTCACGTCAGAAAATTTTATACAGGTCGGTGCCTTCTACGATATATCATATCAAATTAAGATAAAGAATTTCCTTGGCGTCCTATTCGGCCTTAAATAAAAGTTAGCTCAGAATATCTTTTCAAATGGCCTTAAAAAACACGTTCTTCCAAGGGCTGGAAATACTAATAATCATACATTATTTACCCACCTGAATCATTCCTAAAAAACAAAACTGCAACAGGTTTCGGTCGAGATAGTTGCCACTGTAGTGTCCATCATTCCGTAGCTGATAGAAGAGGTCGATCCAAAATTGAGAACACTCTTTACGAAATTGAGCCCAAAAGCTTTCAATTCTCGTATTTGCAGTACTAGCACCTTCCAGATAACTTCCATTATCAATTTGGCCATTTGTGTCTCTTCTAAGAAACCTCTGAAATTCCTTCACTCTCACATTTTCAGTTCCAGCGTCACCTCTAATTTTAAATGGACAGCCGCCAACTGTACGTACAGTTTCCAAGAAGTAACCACCTATGATCATAGGGTCGCTGTTTGTATGATAGACATTCAACCAGATAATTTTTCTTGAGAAACCATCGATGCATCCGTTAATGCATATCCCAAATGGTTTTAGTTTATCGTATGAATCAAAATGCCAAATGAAATTTGGACCTTTGGCAAAGTAAGCGCGTCGTTCAAGACGCCTTGATCCTCGTGCAAGTGTCCCAACAGGGTCCAATGTGGAAAGGATCATCCTGACGTCCTCCTTCCTAACTTTCAGTCCATTCTGTAGACATTTTGTGTACATCCACCGGTAGCCATGTAGCTGTCCCGTATTTTCTAGATTATTTTTTATAAACACGACAACGTCCCCCAGATCACTGTATCCTTTCCTTCTTGATAGGCCAGCAGATTGTAAAATTCGCTTGAGATGTCGTTCACTTATGATTATCTTGTGTTCAACGGCCAAAACAACAAGTATATCTTTGCACTGCATTCCTAATGAGTAGTATATTCTTATGAGGTCTAAGCGAGATGGATGTCCTTGGTATGCCATAACTGCAATATACCATGAATATCAATAGAAAAATTATTCTTAAAAAACAAAGCGCTCAGCTGACAATGAGGGCAAAACGACAGTAAAGCAATTTTGGGTTATGGCAACACTGTGACAGTTGAAAATACAGCAATCATCTAATTGGATGAAAGTTAACATTTACTTTATGTTTTAAATTAAAATATTTTATATGTTTAAGGGACTAAGGTTCTGGGATGTCAAACCTTATTATCTTTCTATAAGCTGCATGCAAACTGCCCAGTTGCAGATAGCAAACAAAATACAGAAGACTGTAACAAAATATGAAACTGAAAGCAGAAATATTAAAATAATTCACCTCAACGTGAAAAAGTACCAAAAAAGTCCTTTGCTAACTGCAGACCTAAAACAATATTTCTCATAAGTTTGATATCAATGCCATACTTGCCTTGTGGGCATAAATTCACAAGCCTATACATTCATTCAAATGTTTTGATGATATCAATTGTGTCTCGTGATGTAAAATTTGGCACTTACCAGATATGTGATACTATCTCACACGTGCACGTCAAAGATTGTTTCCAGACAGCGCAGATAGGATCAATCAATGCAACTGAGAGTATGTAAACCCCAGTCTGTTGTAACCACATGGGGATCTTATGTATTTCGAGGGAACGAAATACTTATTTCGAGGGAACGAAATATATTTCGAGGGAACGAAATACATTTCGTGGGAACGAAATACATTTCGAGGGAACGAAATAATATTTCGTGGGAACGAAATACATTTCGAGGGAACGAAATAATATTTCGTGGGAACGAAATACATTTCGAGGGAACGAAATACATTTCGAGGGAACGAAATAATATTTCGTGGGAACGAAATAATATTTCGTGGGAACGAAATACATTTCGAGGGAACGAAATAATATTTCGTGGGAACGAAATATATTTCGAGGGAACGAAATACATTTCGAGGGAACGAAATACATTTCGAGGGAACGAAATATATGCCTGGTACATATACTGATATCCATTCATATTTTTAAAGTGACCCCTTAGGGGCTCCACATTTTACCCCTAAAGGGACATGGTAGATTTTCTTATTTTATTTCGTTCCCACGAAATAGTATTTCGTTCCCACGAAATAATATTTCGTTCCCTCGAAATATTATTTCGTTCCCACGAAATATTTATTTCGTGGGAACGAAATATATTTCGAGGGAACGAAATAATTTTTTTTCTTTCTTCATGTCCCTTCTGGGGCTCCGTAGAAACGTGCCCCAGCCGCGCGTGACAAAACAAGACAGACACACACAGTTTCCATCGGTGTTGAAAATATGGAGCGATAGCGGGTTGTAAAAGAAGGACAAGGTCAGCCTTGGGCGTGCAAGTGATGATGATGTCGCTACATTCATTCTGAACAGGTCTGATGTTTAGAGCAGTGCCCAATTGTCGCACGTGCCGGAAAAAAAAAATCAAAGATCACAGGAGCCGCCCATTTCTTTGAAGTCGTTATATTCAAGTCGTCATGGATACTTGATCAGTCGTGTTTGTAATCAATCGAGATTGAATCCGAATATCATTATCATATTATAACCGCTCCAGCTTGATGAAGTTTTCTTTTCTTTTTCTTTTCTTTTTTTTTTTGGGGGGGGGGGGGAGAGTGGCTAGGTAATCAAATTCATGGGACAAAAGTGCCGTTAATTAAGATCAGTAAAGACGACGGCAACTTCAGAGACAAAGAGAGAGAAAAAACAACAAACAAATGGGCATACTATCTACGTTTCCCGCTAACTTCGAGATAAAATTTTGTCTGCATCGGCAGCTCTTGACTGCACATGTTGCGAGGAAGACGTGCCCGCGACCTCCGCTACTTCTCAAGCTGTTATTGTCTACGATGTCAAAGATTTATGTTATTCTATTCGTCATCAATTTTCCTAGGGGCACCATAAAATTTTCTCATGAACTTGACTTTATCAGTTCTGTATTTCTATAAGATTGTGCAAGGTATAATGTGTGAGTTTCTTTCTTCAGACATTTGTCTGCATGCCACTTGTGTGGGAAGTTGCAATACGTTGTTCAGAGCCTCGTCCGACTGAGAATTTTACCAACATTTCTCGACGACAATATAACGAATTTATTTTGAAAAATTAGAAAGGATTGTACTTGTAATTTCACATTGCTGTGTACCACACTAGCCAAATGCATTTGCAATGGATTAGAACAAGCTTTGAACGTTGTCACCATTGACAGAACGGTATACTGCACAACGGTCTGAACGGGTCCTCGGGTGTCACACTGTGTTCGGTATAATGGCACATGCGACATGAAAATTTGATGAGGAACTGTACGTTTCGAAACATAAAATTTATTATACAAAGAAGCCTCATTCTCTCACTCTTTCGGTCACTGCTTCAGCCATATCTATCTGCTATTATCGGTCGCGACCGTATACATTCTCCGAAAACACGCACACACAAGTCCAACTAAATAACATCCCATTTTTTTGCACATGCTTCCAGCACAGAATTATCTATCGTTCTTTCTTGTAAGTTATAGGCCTATGCAGAACAAAAGTTGATGTACATAAACTTAAGGTATCAACAATTTTTTCCAAACAAATCATTTTAGTCAAGTAATTCAGAATTTCATCTGGTCCTTTCTAGATCTGCTGTGGGGTTTTGTGTGTGTGTGTGTTTTGTTTGTTTTTTTGTTGTTTGTTTGTTTTGTTTTTGTTTTTGTTTTTTTTCTTGTTTTTTTGTTTGTTTTGTTTTTTTTTTTTTTTTTTTTTTTTTATCTCGCATTTTTATTTTGGTAATTTGCGATGAAAAAAAAAAATACTGAGGATTTCAAATGTATCATACCATGATGCAAACTCGCAATATATGGTTGCTTAATTGCATTGGAACAATCTACTATAGTGTAGAGTTGGTAGGAACACCGCGAGGAAAATTATTCAGACGATAATATTGACAAGATCTAAGAAGAGAATGAGAGAAAAAATGAAATACAGATTTTGATTTGTTACGAATGCAGTGCATCGTCAATAAAACAAACATCCTAAAACAAAATTTTTGGTAGGAAACACGACGAATCCTGGTGAAAACTCTCTCTCTCTCTCTCTCTCTCTCTCTCTCTCTCTCTCTCTCTCTCTCTCTCTCTCTCTCTCTCTCTCTCTCTCTCTCTCTCTCTCTCTCTCTCTCTCTCTCTCTCTCTCTCTCTCTCTCTCTCTGCAGATAAGCATGAAGATAGTCTTTTGCTCACTGTAACCAATGAGAAGGGGGGGGGGGGGTCGGTACGCTGGTACAGGTAATTATTCTTCTAGAGTACGCAATACGGAAAATAAAAATCTTTCAAAATTTTGGATAGTACGAAGTACGTAAAACAAGACGGCTTCCAGTACGCCAGTACGGTAAATAAATAATAATAATAAAAAAAAAAAATTAAAAAAAAGCAGTACGCCAGTGCGAGAAACCCCTTACCGACCCTCAAGGAGGGCTTTTTCTACCATCTTTGCTGTAACATTAATAACCAATGGAACGGAGCTACCTGCATCCTAGAACTGCTGGTACCAAATTATAGACAAATCTTGAAATTGGAAACGACGTTTCTTTCACTGCATAAAAATTTAGGGTCCTGAGATTTGAGGTCAATATGTTCCAAGTTGAATCTGTATTTGCAGTGAACGGTGAAGATGACAATCATGTGTTATTGTTTGCGACCATGTGTGTTCTCATTTGCTCGTTTTCCACACTTATGTAATCTAAAGCAAACAAATATGTCTATCAAAATATATACCACAAACACAGTCCATAACAAAGGATTGCGACTTGAATTTATAAAAACATGCACAAGTTTAGCGTCAGAATGAACACCATATATAAAAGCTTCATTTGCTGTTTTTCGTCAATAAATGTGTCAAACATTGTCATTGACACCGGAACATTATGTAAGACTGCATGCCGTCGTCTTCAACTTCAAGTTCGAACGATGCGAAGGCCGTAGGCTTGAACAAACAACATAGGCACCGATGAGCGTACAAACTCGTCCATTTATCATTGAGTCTTGCGATACGAACATGCATGATTAAAATATGATCAAGCACAGTTAATGACATGAAAAATTCTATTCTCGTTGACGGCCAACAAAATAGTGGTATTTCACAGTTTCACTTTGTCTCCGCAGACGGCTCTGCAAGCACGTGGAGACTGCATGCAATTGTGCTTTGCTCTCGCAATATAGCGCACGCCACGTGACCGGCGAGAGCCAACTGGTTCTAAATATATCTCTCATCAGCGAGGAATTGCCCTAGAACCGTTGTGCATGGCCGAATGCCGTTACAAACAACACTTGCATGGTCGAATGTAAAAACTCTTTCTTGCCGCCAAAATATCATGTTTATTGACCAAAACGAAGGCACAACGGTCCTTCGACGCATGATTAGTGATGAATTACGTGGATAGGTACGTGTATGAAATATCGCGGAATGCAACTTTAAAGCACTTAAATATTGTTATTGCGCCAAAACAGCGTACTTGCACAAGACTTGTAAGGGGAAGTGATAACTTGATTACATTTTCTCGTGGACTTTTTAGATCACTGTAACGAATGCTCAATGTTTTTTTTCCGTCTGATGCATCTTTGGACGTGTTCAGACTGGTAACTGTCTGGATATGCAAAAACCTACGGAGAGCCTCATTGAGCTGACAAAAGTTCGGTGTTTAAAGATTTGACATGACATTCAGGCACGAATACAAGCAAGATACGGAACTTCTTTTAACAGAAAGGTCCTGATAATGTGCATAGATCGATAAAGAATATCTACATTTTACATCAGCAATGAGCAGTAATACCAGTGTTACCATTAAGAGCGCAAATGAAAGAAAATAACCTACACCTTTTTAAAATCTGTTTCTTGTTTGCACCAGAATACATACGTTCGCCGTATGGCATATTCTCACAGTTAGGCTTTTTCAGCTAACAGTTAGGCATTTTCAGCAATTTTGACCAGTGGTGACAGAGTATATTCTCTTATTAAACCCTTCAGGTATCAGTCTTGTTTATTTTGCCGATACCAAATGTTAAGAATAAAGTCTTGTCACAAATCAGGACTATTAACACGACAGGAATAGTTCCTGGTTTTCAAATATTGAACTTTTTAGGTCTACTATGTACATTGTACATGAGAGGGGGTCTCCTTACGGAGCCCCACCTAAAAAATAATTATAAAAGTAGGCGAGTCAGTAAGATGCTATACCAGACTACATGAGTAGAAGACCGTATCACACAAGCCCGAACGGTGCTAACTTTAGCTCATTCTGGCAAGAAAACTACCCCCAGGTAAAAAATCTAAGACACATATTTGTCATTTACCTTTTGGCATGATGGTTCTGAGGCAAAAGTGAAAAAGTTGATTCAATTTTAAATTGAGCTATTGTCCTAGTTCTAAACAATAGAAAACAGCCTTCAAAGGCTTGATCGACTTCAAAAGGGCTCTCGACGCACACGTGGCCTTAGATCATTATGACACTTGGCTAATCCGTATGACCGTTGGTCTACTGAGCGTGTATACATATTTCATGCCAAAAAAATTCAAAGAACAGATTAATCAGGAGCCTCACTGAGTAACTAGCAAGTACCGCTGCCAGTGCCGGGCCGAAGCAAACCCAAACACACCACTCGACCACGAAAGTCTTCCAAAACTCACTTCTTGCACTGCTGCTTGAGAAAATTTAATCAGTTCATGTGAAACTTCGACAGGTCTTACATCTTATGTGAAAATATCACAAAAATGTCCATCTGAAGGCATTTTAGAAACCCGAGAAGTGTAAACCAGGCAAGAGAGCGAGGTTTCTTGAAAGAACAAGAAAAGGGTATAATCTCAAACATTTCCTTGCTGCCACCCTGCCAGGTAACCTTGACGTTATCCATCCCTAGTAATGAAGCATTTAAATCAGTCATGGGATAACCTTAACCGCACTAGAAGTTTTCAATTTCTATAGGGAGATGTTCATCTAAATCAACCCAATACATGTGATTAACATGCACTCCTATTCGCTGTGAAGCTATGAGGACTTAACTACCTCGTTTATTGAGCGACCAAAGGCTGAATAGTTTGCTTTATTTAATCAGGTACACGTCGTGCACTCAGAAAATGGCAGGACATGCAGCTTGATCATTGAAGCACTACTTTAGAGCTGTATGTGTTAGAAAACAACACCGACTTCTAACACATCGCAATAAATTGGCTTATTAAAATTTCATTGATAATGTTTTTGGTACTCACCGACCCCCTGCTGTATACGTTAACTTCTTAGGTGCCGAATCAGGACTGAGGCAACAGCCTTCCTCAGTGCGCTGTGAAGCTTGCCTAGGGAAGCTGTTGACCTGAGTCTTTCTCATGTTCTCTTATGGTATGGTCTCTACAAGTGTAGACATGCTGCTACTAGAAAGTAAGGTCGATTCACAAAGACTGTGACTCCAGTATCATTATGGCAGTTAAGACCATGTCGTACTTTGTTGAATTTGTTGAAATTGACAATGAAAGAATTAAAAGAAATGTATAATGTTCGTGCACCAAAATGAATAGGCAAAGCTTAAAGATCCCATAAGGAACAAGTTTGTATGGCCCAGAGCACTTCCCTATTCAAGCCAGTCTACACCATGGAACAGCCAAGGTCGGATGTTTGGTCACAAAGTACATGGAGGATGCTCTCACTTAAGCAGAAATTAATGCAGCTGTGGGTTCTTGCTGCTGTAATATGTCATGTCTTTGAGCCATAAAATGTGCAGTTTTTATGCCACTTTTGCCGGGTGTAATCTATTTCAGACTTCTACACTCTGTCACCAGAAGGTGACACTTTGCTTTCATTCACAGTTTGTGTCTTTATAAAATAATAACTTAGCTGGTCTTGCAATGGTATTTACACTCTCTTGTGTTGGACAGTTTTGCGCGTATATAACAAAGTGAAGAAAAGCAAAGAGGGCATCAAATGTCATGACACTGTCAAGTGTGATAGCACATTTCTATGATGTATATAAGGTACAGTGTATATTCATGAATGAGATTAAACATAACTTTGAGTTACGTATAATAATTTCATTCCAGTATTTACTGTGTGCAACTGTATTAAAAATTGAGAAGGTGTCAGTACGTCTCAAGTTCAGATTTTACACTAAATATACCGAAGTATAGTCGTTAGAAAAAAGAGCTCAATTTCTGATGGCTTTTGTTGGAGAAAAGACGTAAAATGAAGGGGTATAAAATTCCTAGAAATGTCTACTACTTTTGATCAGGTTTGTTGACTCATTCTTAGTAATTACAAAAATAACTTATTTGACCTCTTTCTTCCTTGCTGTACCATCACATAGCAAAGAACACCTCTCTAAACACGAGTGTTGATAAAATCATCTGTTAAATGCACAGTTTATTGTCTGCCAAAGCAGCCTATTATTTGGGGGGGGGGGTGTTCAACCTGTCTCGGCCTGCACGTCGTTAGGTATTGCTCCTCCTAAATGTCGTCTGCCCTAACGTGCTTGATTGTTTGTCAAAGTAGCCTATAATGCTGCGCCATTCAGGTCAATTTGAAAATACGTTAACCACGGTTGCCATTGATCTAGTGTGGTTCCTTGGGATGCACTTTTCTGGCAACTGCAGTCCTGAAGATGGCTGTTTATTTCAAACTTCTAACACGTAGAATCTTGGGGACAATTTGTATGCAGTAAATTACTGTACAAAACACGCTATATATATATATACATTGGGCTTTTAAAAAGTAAGGTGCATGTGTATTTTTTAATAAGTCATAGAACTGTAGTTGGGTCTGTACATGTGGCATGAATATAAACATGCGTACCGGTGTATTTTATCTTAATATGTATGAAAGGGGCATATTAATATGATGTGAACAATGTTTCATGCGTTATGCATACTGGTTCAGCAGTACCGCAGCCTCCATGTAGTTCTGAGCAGCCAACAATTCCAGGAAACCATGTTTTGGTGATGGCAGCTGTTTGACGGCATATTGCACCTGGTATAGGCAGCTCACTTGAAATTAAAATAAGAACATAAAATAACATCATTTGAATGAAATAACACATGGATACAAAAAAACCTTGTCCAAAATTTACTACGTGCTTTCTCCAATGGCATTGATGAATTACATACAGCTCTTAAAGCACTATCATTTCGAGACACAACAAGATTTAATAAATATTTGGGTCTTACTGATTCAGAACACACATTTCCGCAAAATTTTTGTGAAATTGTGTATGCTTACACAACAACTATTCGGAAACCAGATTCTAATAAGGAAGAATTAGATCAAATATTTTGCAGCATTCCTTTCAAACACAAAATCATTGACTCACTAAACATTCAGTCCCTTTTCAAATTGAAATTTGTTCGTAACATAATTCCCAATGAGTGCAAAATAAAAGATCCCCCCATCATTTCCTATAAATATGGCAACAATATTGGACAAAGTATCAGGAATTACAAAAACTTTCTGGCTTCATTTACTCTTGAGGATATCGCAGCAAATCAAAATTGTGACTGTATGTCTAATAGTAAATATTCTAGTTTTGTTGATGCACACCACAAATATGCATTTACAGGTAACTTGGATATAATACAAAATTCAGGTTTAAAAGAAATGATGAAAAAAGGTACAAAATTTCGGATATGTCCCAAGCTGAATATTGACAGTATTTTTCAGGATACATGTGATGCACTTGATTCCTACTGTATGAAATGGGCAAAGGAAGAAAAAAAATGGAATTTCAGACATTTGAAGGATGGTTATCAAACTTGAAAAGAGTCTTTAGAAATAGAATTTATCGTTACAAATCCCACATTAAGAAATACGGTTAATCTAAAACAGCATAAAGTTTCTAAAGCAGTCAAAGAACTACAAGATAGATTTGTAGTCACTAACATAGATAAGGCAGGTAACAATTTTGGGATCATCTGCAAAAAATATTATCTGGATGTTTTGAAAAAGGAACTTGGTATAAACAATATTTCAGACATAAGAGGAAATGACGTTTATAAATTACACAAACAATCCATTGATAATTTGATAGACGCACATAAAGATGAGATGAAAAGGAATTTTAATATCAAAATTTCTGAAGAGGACTCCTCTATTCCACTTTTGTTCTGGATACCCAAATTTCATAAAACCCCTTTTAAATCTAGATTCATAGCTGGTGCTTCAAAATGTACTACAAAGCAATTATCAAAAGAAATAACATTGTGTTTGACTGCAATTAGGAATCATTTTCGTAAATACTGTAATGCAATTTCTAGAAACTGAAATAAATTGTTTTTGGAGTATTAACAATTCTTCCGAGTTTGTATCTAAAATCAAAGATGTAAAGGCAAAAAATATCAAATGTTTTGATTTTTCTACACTGTACACAAATCTACCCATAGATGAAGTCAAAAGTTCACTTTCAGAATTAATTAGCAAAATGTTAAAACATAATGGTAAACCATACATAAATATTAATTCATATACAAAGAAAGCATATTGGTCACACAATAAATATTCAAAAGGTAACGTTAAATCTTACACTGTTGAAACTTTGATAGATGCTACAAAATTTCTCTTGGATAATACTTTTGTTCAATGCGGACCATTGGTTTTTCAACAAATAAAAGCCATTCCAATGGGCAGCAACTGCTCCCCTTTACTGGCAGATTTATATTTAACCTGGCTTGAATTTAAGTATATGAATAAATTGATGAGAAAGGACTTTCAAATGGCTACAAAATTATCAAACAACGCAAGATATATTGATGACATTGCTGGCGTAAATGTACAAACTTTCAGTGAAATTGCTAAAGAAATTTACCTAAAAGATATTCCTTTGGAGAGTAACAATTCAGATGGTTTCAGAGATGTGTTTTTGGACTTGGATATTCAGGTCACTAATGACAGGTTTTGTATTAAGGTTTATCACAAAATACATGAGTTTAACTTTGAAGTGGTTAATCATCCTTTCCCGGACAGTAATATTTCGGAAACTATTGGATATAATACGTTTTTGTCACAGAATTTGAGATTTGGTCGTATTTGTTCTAAATTTCAGGACTTTGCATCTAGAACCAAATTTATTTACAATAAACTTTAGTCAAAAGGATTCAAAGATGTACTTTTGGTCAAATATTTCTACAAATTTTGCTATAAATATCATTAGATGGTTAGAAAGTTTGGCTTCAATAATTTTAGAGATTTTAGACCTGTTTGTTTTGCTACTAAATTTTGTCTTTTGGCATCACTCTGTTTTAATGTTCACCTTTCAGACATTTTAGGCTAGCTTGTTTTCTGTGAGGTCAAACCCCCAGGGGCTATAGGTAGCAAGCAGCTACTGACGACAGTTACAAGCTTGCCTAATTGTGCTTGATATCTGGTTAAGAAATATTATATTTTCGTTGCATTCTCTTGACTTAAATACAAATAATGACTTTCATTCTTTTCTGACTTGCCCTATAATTTAGCTGTTAATATCCAAAGATTATCAAAAAGTTTGGCTACAATAATTTACAGTTTTTAGACTTGTCGGTTTTGCTACTTAACTTTATCTTTTGGCATCATTCTGTTTAAATGTTCACTTTTCAGACATTTTAGGCTAGCTTGTTTTCTGTTAGGTCAAACCCCCAGGGGCTATAGGTAGCAAGCAGCTACTGACGACAGTTACAAGCTTGCCTAATTGTGCTTGATATCTGGTTAAGAAATATTATATTTTCGTTGCATTCTCTTGACTTAAATACAAATAATGACTTTCATTCTTTTCTGACTTGCCCTATAATTTAGCTGTTAATATCCAAAGATTATCAAAAAGTTTGGCTACAATAATTTACAGTTTTTAGACTTGTCGGTTTTGCTACTTAACTTTATCTTTTGGCATCATTCTGTTTAAATGTTCACTTTTCAGACATTTTAGGCTAGCTTGTTTTCTGTTAGGTCAAACCCCCAGGGGCTATAGGTAGCAAGCAGCTACTGACGACAGTTACAAGCTTGCCTAATTGTGCTTCATATCAGGTTAAGAAATATTATATTTTCATTGCATTCTCTTGATTTAAATACAAATGACTTTCATTCTTTTCTGACTTACCCTATAATTTAACTGTTAATATCCAAAGATTATCAGAAAGTTTGGCTACAATAATTTACAGTTTTTAGACTTGTTGGGTTTGCTACTTAACTTTATCTTTGGCATCATTCTGTTTAAATGTTCACCTTTCAGACATTTTAAGCTAGCTTGTTTTCTGTTAGGTCAAACCCCCAGGGGCTATAGGTAGCAAGCAGCTACTGACGACAGTTACAAGCTTGCCTAATTGTACTCAAGATCCTGTTAAGAAAAATTGTTTTGATAACATGTTTTTGACATAAATGCTAATGACTTTCATTCTTTTCTGACATGCCTAGATGCATATTTACTCTAAATTGACAGTATTTTCCCAAATGTCACAAACCTGACACATTAAGTTGATACATTGACTCAGAGTTGGCAGTTAAATAGAGCTTAATTGTTTGAGGGGTAGGTGTCATCACAGAGTTTGTTTTACATTTCTGGTGCAGGATGTCCATTGTTGCAGTCCTTGTTGGGATTTCCCTTGGTTTGTACAGGTGGTCTAGTTGCTACTGTTTATTTTACTATCACTGGGACTGAATATAAGGCCCAAGCTTGTTTCTACTTCAGTTATACACTGGCGGGTGGTTTAATTAGGATAAGCTGTCCAGCTAGAAAGGGTACATATTGGTTCAGGGGTAAGTCAAATTGTTCTTATCTGAACCTGTACTATACAAATTTAGTAATTATGGTTTGTTTGACAGGTGTTCTTCTTTCAGAATGAAGCTCTGCATTTATAAGCAAAACTTCACGTATTTAGCTAGTTCATCATTTGCCACGTTCTTATTTATTCTTTATTATGTGGGTTGTCTTTGCTGAATATTTAACTTAGACAAGGAGCCGCTACTCAGAGAGACATGTACGGGTACAAGGCTCCGAAACATGTTGAGTAGTTACCAGCCAAAGACCCTTTAATTTATTTAGGCTGATACAGCCTATGTCAAAATTTTACAGAGGAACGTGTGCAATATAGACAATAGTAATTCCATATGTATATAGGTTAGACAGGGACAGGTTAGCTTATGGAGAGTAAAGAGTTCGAACTGCGGAATAGGGTATTGACTACTAGGAAGTGGTTCTGGGCAAAAAGACACAAATACAACATGTTTAGGAGTAAATGCCTTGATCTTCTGAACTTATGTGGTAATCAATTTGAAAAGAACTTCAACTCAGATTGTTACTGCAAATCTTGCTCTGTCCTAACATTCAGGGATTCCTTCTTCTCAACTTCTGATGCAACACTTCCCTCAGAAGATAGTGATCTTTCCATCCACAGTGAAACAAAACCCGCATAATCCCAATCAAACTTTACGGGATATAAGCTATAAACATCGAAGGAAGTTTACATGTGGAGATCTAAATATAAATGACAGGTTGTCCGGATTCAAACGGCCGTGTCCAAATCTACCTAGAATCTTAGACTTTGGTTTCGGTAAATCACAAGCCGAGACGTTCACATTTGGTATGATATAGATCCCGAATTGGCTCAGACATTTTACTATTGAATGTCTGCTGAAAGGCTCAGTTCCGCAAGTGAAAAAAAAATATTGGTAGATTATTCCCCATGATTTTGCATATGTGCTCCACAAAGCGTAGCGTATTAAATATGCAGCATGTATGATGTAATCGCCTTAACTGGAGTGGGCAACCCGCTGAATGGCCAGACCGGCCAGTACTTACTTTAGTTTATCGTAATACCGATCATTCAGCTTTATCTAGTATTTTGGCGTTCTTTCCCTTTTCCTTGACATGACATGTGCACAGGTTCTAGACATAGCTGGGTAATGATCACACAGTGTCCCGGGGTTGTTCATTAAAGATTTCCCCTGACCCACTTCCTGTGGACTCAAAGGAATCAAACTTGGCATCAGCTTTTTGTCCTTCTCCACATAGGTGCCACTGAGGGTGAAACACCTCTCCCTATGCTTCATGGAGCTGTGAAGCCCTCGCCTGTAGAAGTCTACAGGTTGCCCAAGAAGCCATTGCTTGACTTCAAGAAATCAGTATTTCATCGTCTGGGAAGTGCTTGTTCTTCAAAAAATAACTTCATATTTCAAAGCCTTCCTCAGTGCATTGTGAAGCTTGCCTAGGGAATCTGTTGAGCTGGATGTTTCTTATGTTCTCTTATGGTATGGTTTCTACAAGTGCAGACATGCTGCTTCTAGAAAGTAAGGTCGATTCACAAAGACTGTGACTCCAGTATCATTATGGCAGTTCAGACCATGTCGTACTTTGTTGAATTTGTTGAAATTAACAAATGAAAGAATTAAAAGAAATGTATAACATTAGTGCACCCAAATGAATAGGCAAGGCTTAAAGATTCCATAAGGAACAAGTTTGTATGACCCAGGTCACTTCCCTATTCAGGCCAGTCTACACCATAGAACAGCCAAGGTCGGATGTTTGGTCACAAAGTGCATGAAAGATGCTCTCACTTGAGCAGAAATTAATGCAACTGTGGGTTCTGGCTGCTGCAGTATGACCCGCCTTTGAGTATAAAAGGTGCAGTATTTATGACACATTTGCTTTATGTAATCTACATTGTATTTAAGACTTCTACACTCTGTCACCGGAAGGTGGCACTTTGCTTTCATTCATAGTTTGTGTCATAATAAAATATCTCAATAGCTCAGTAATTGTTAAAAATTACAAAATTGTCTCAGATAAAAGTAAACTGAGCACTGTATTATGTGAGATGTATTCCGATTCCACCAATGAAAATTTTGCTCATAAGGACCTTGTTAATACTATAGAAACCAGCCATGAAGACCACCCCAGTTTAAAAACTAAAAGAATCTTTGGAACTACTCAGACAGCCTTTCATTTGAATAACTTGCCAGAGGAATAGAAATCTGCACTACTGGGCCCAAAAAATGCTACCGACCAGGACCATTTACCACAAAAAGTATAGAAAATATCTGCCGAAATTGTAGCATTGTCTCGTGCAAATATTAGAAACAAAGGCAAAGAAGACTTATTGTTGCCCTCAGCGATGAAAAGAGCAAATTAAAAAAAAACAATGCCTATTGAAAGTGACAGAGAAGGAAAATAGAGACTGATCAGCATATTACCATGTTTTCGCAAGTTTTGAAAGCTACATGCTACGATTAGGAAAGGAAAGAAAGTGCACGGATAGCTATGAGATTTCGAAAAAAAGTGGATTCAAGTTTTATTCTGAACGGAGTATTGTTTTGATTTTTATGCAAAAATAAAGATTGTGTACTTGTCTGAAAAGCTATTTCTGTTTGTTTGTTTGATTCTGTACCTTTTGCTTTGTTGTCGAGACACAAACATAGTTTTGATACATTTGCCACAAATCTGATGTTTTTATCAACATAAATCACAAAATCGAATCAATATTACTTTGAAAAATAGGGAGATGCATTTCTATGATTGCTGCATAAACATAGAACAAAGGACGCATATGACCGTGTCACAAACCAAACTACCAGTTTATTAATTTTCCAAAATATAATGTATGATTCATAGCACTTTCTGTTTAAATCTGTTGATTGATGGTATAATTTGTACACGTCTTCGGGAACCAGGTCTGCATGCTTAACAATACCGCAAAGTGAGTGTTTTGCAAGCAAGAAATTTTTCAATTATCTTAAAAATGAAAAAGGGATGGGGCATTGCGAGGGAGTTTATTCTTCGTGGTCTGGGGTGGGGGGTGGGGAGGTTGTCACGAGTATAATGCGCCACGCCTATTTCACTGGTAGCTCCACAGATTTGGACCTCCCTCGTGGTAAAGAGGACCATACACATCGCAATGCCTTTCTGCAGGTTTTGTCATTCATATAATAGGGCCTAATATATCATATTTATTCTGTGGAGATAAGTAGCCCCTGCAATGTAGTTGGTTCATACATGAAATTCTACAAGAAGTTGATCGATGCGCAAAACCAAAAAGTTCGTGACTGGCGTGGGGCGGTAACGTGACAGATCGGTCGGGTTCACAGACGGATTTTATAGGACCAATCGACCAGCAAAAAGCAACGTGCATAATCACTTTGCAGCTTGTACAAAAACAACTGTGGCATGATAATCAAATCCTTCTGATGGTCAAATTTTCAAATCTTTCGCCCCCTCTTGAAATCAAGTCTTTTTGGCTCAGTCGGTACACATGAAACATGACAGCTTCACACACGAGCCTGCAGACTATACTAATTGCAGTGAGGTATACGCTTAATATACATTTGCTTCGAAGTTTACAATTTAATGTTGCTATTCAGCATATTTGCCGTGCATGTCTGGAGGTCCTACACACATTTAGGATTAGAGACCAGGAAAAAACAAAGACATGCGTCACAATTGAACTTCTTTATACTAGATAGCCTGTTCAGTCTGAGGCTGTTCTTCCACAGGGTCCAGTAGGCAAGATCTTAGCCCAATTATCACATACCTAATGTAGGAGGAAACCGGAGATCCCGGAGAAAACCTACGGTGCTCAGCAGGTGTTTGGGAAACCTTGCCACATGCGACCTCGAACCCCCAGCCAAAAAACGCCACGAAATTCGAACCCTCGGAGGAATTGCACTCGCCCGTCGGAGGAGCTTCCCGGGACGAACAACTTGTGCCATGGTTGGGCATCGAACCCAGGCCGCAGCGGTGACAGGCCAACGCGTAGTCGCTGGTCCACAGAGAGGCCCATCCTTTTCACAAACATTCACACTTGGTTCGTGCCTCGGGTTACATATTTATTCTGTCTGGAGTCCATCGATGCAATCACATCACAAGCACATTTCAAACTGATAGGAGCAAAAAATAAACATTTCAAATTGTTACAAATTTGATGGCACCCATAATTATTGACGCTAAAAAATGTCTACTTTATATCTGTCACACATAATTATGACTGTCTCCTAGAAACTCATTCTGGAAGCCAACAAGTGTTTATATTAATTTTGGTGTCTCCATACTTACTCGAGTATCAAATGGCTTGTAAAAACGTGATAGGTCGACAGAAGAAAGGCGCATCGACCCTGATATTAGAAAATGTGGGGGCAAAAAAAGTTCCACTTTCTGCACATGCCGCGTGACCTCTGATGGGTGACCCTACAGAAAATTTCGTTAACATTTTGCGCTTCCTACCTTGCGACATGATAAATGAGAGGTCGAGTCCAGATGGCGTTGCAAACGCCTATGTCGCTACAGGGTCGAGTAGGGTATTACATTTATTCTACATTTTCATATAAGCATTCTGGAAAAAGCCAAACTTTTATTCATAGGGCTATCTGATATATGCTTTAATTGATAGTACCACCTTAGCTTAGACATACATGTATACTGAACTATCGCCTGATCATGTCCAGTGATCTTTTCAGCTACAGGTATTAGAAGTTGCCATGCCCCCTTTCACGTGTGTATTTGAGCTGTAAATCTAACAAGTATGATATTTTCCCTGCTTCACACACGTATAACTTTAGTCTTGCTATTATGGTTTTTTTTAAACATTCTTTTACCTTGCAGGTAATACATGTATATCCTGTCACAGATGACTCAATTACGAATCGTTACATTGGTGCAGCTACAAATTAACCTACATGTAACACGCAATTTCCCAATTATATTTGTGTCTTATTGTCCAGAGCCACTTCCTGGTAGTCGTACAAGATACAAAGCTTTATTTAAAGTCGGCACGGGTAAATAGAAACATTAACCAAAGGGCTATTAAAACCGACGAAATACATACATAAAGTAACGTTAGACAAATACTTTAACTAAAAATGCAGCATTTATAGACAACTGAAAGAAGTAGCACCACAAAGTTACAAATGATCAAATATCAGACAGTCATGCATCTCGCTCATCTGGGTATTTAGACTATATAAGGTTTTATTACATGCTGCGCAAGTGCATGACTCGTCAAAAGTCCAGGTAGCAAGTGGGTTTTTTAAATTCTGTCAAAGCTACATCTTTTGTGCTATTAGGGACCTGGTTCTAAATTTTGACACATTGGTAGCGCAAAGAGTTTTTACCATAAGTCACTTTGTTATATGTAGGATGGTTCAAATACTTAGATGAGCGGGGAACTTTATTTGACATATATTTTTCAAAAATGCAAATAATTTGGGCTGTGGTCGTACCGCTAATTCATTCAAAACGGCGGCCGTGCATTAGATCTCTTCCTATCAACGTTAACTCGTTCTTCAAGTTTCATTATCGCACGCGAAACAAAAAGGCTGCCAGAAATATTTCGCTGAACATGACAGCTGACGTCTCCACTAAATTATTTTTCACTGTGTATATACACTCTTATGTATTCGAAGCAACATTGAATAGGCCTACCATGATGCTAAATTAATCGTGAATTCAATAGTTACATTGCAGAGGACACGTGTAATGTTGGCTACATGTTCTAAATCCGGCACTTTTCCGTAATGATTGGTTTTGGCGGTGTTTAATCTGATGGAAAGAAGATAAACCTCCGTGAGTAAAATGTTAAACACAGCCAATATTATGCGCATGCGGCTTCGCGTCTGCACACAGCTGGTGTGTTGTGCATCTAGTATAAAGCAAGTCACACAACTTCGGAATCACACCAAAGACGGTTCCTGTACCCGAGAAAAAAGGCACAACCTAACTACTGGTAAGTAAATGTTCAACACTGATATTTTATTCTGCATCCAATTTGTAATATCAGCCACCATAGCCTTGTTTAGCCGTCGTTTGCTGCCCGTGCGCAGATGACTCCGCACCCAACGGAAAAGAAATGGAATGCGCACCCAGACAGTTAATTCGATGGTGTCTGCGCCAAAATGATAAATCACAGGCAAGGTTTAATCTTAAATTTTCATCATACTTTACAAAGATTAAATATATAGTACATTGTTGGCAAATAACTTCCTACAGGTTGATGTTACATTGTATATATGCGTCGCACATGAACAACAGTTATCTCAATTAATCTAACAGCATTGATAAAGTTATTATAGGTTTGCACACATCCTTGTCGCTTTGATTGTATCAACTTCACAAGGTACTTTCATGGATGCGCATGTTTTTAAGATAATGTGAAAATGGTTTTTGAAAGGCTCAATTTGTAAGGAATGTCGCTTTTTACACGTTCGCGGTATGTGAGCAGGTTATGATATTATGAGATAAAGAGGCTTATTGAATCATACATCTTAAAAAAACCGATTAATTGCAGGGATGTACCTTCCCACACTCCTTACTTTAATGACACCCCAGAGGATTATAATCCTGAATACCATCCTGTTAATTTAGGTATTAAACCTTTAGTTATCTTTTCTAAGCTCACGATTTAAGCACTTTATCAAAAAGTGAATTTGAAATACAAAGTGATAATCATCATTATCGTCATTAGAGCATGTCGATTAAAATATATAAGTCAAAAGTAATGACCTTCAATAAAACTAGCAGAAATAAATGGGACGAAATTGTTTTACTATTGGTAACGAGATACTGGAAATATTCTACACACAGAAATAAAAGCAGATAGTTCCTTTTCCAATTCCTAAAATACTCAGCAATAAAACAATCAAAGCTATTCATGGATCATATTTGAGCCCATTAATGAGTGTACCGGCACTATTACGTTTGTTTCGTACGGTAGTAGTAGTAGTAGTAGTAGTAGTAGTAGTAGTAGTAGTAGTAGTAGTAGTAGTAGTGGTGGTGGTGATGGTGGTGGTTGTAGTAGCTGCAGCAGGCCATGGTAGTACCTATTCTGCTGTGCGTTTTTGAAGTGTCAGGACCATATACAACATAGTAGTATCTATTCTGCCGTATACAATATCTACAGATAAGAATATATCAATTAGCTTTGACAATATTGAACCTGATCTGTAAAAATTGGTCGGAAATGGTCCACATGAAGCGAAATGCTTTGCTATATGCTAGCTGGCATTGTTATGCTGACAATATATATGCGGCATTATATTGGATGACGGATGACAGTGTACGAGAAAAATGCCACACAACTTCAGCGAGTATGGTATGGTAAGATAGGATAAGATAAGATAAGCTTTATTTTCCGTCGGATTTACATAATGAATAACGTGAGCAGCTGAGGCTCTTTGCCGACACTCAATGTATAAAATGTAAAATCATGCTCCACTGCATAAAATTAAACAGATACACATTCCAGTAGTAAAAATTAATCAAAGTACATCATATATAGTTTAATACAATGATCAAATGAAGTCATGAATGTCAGATGCATGTACATGTAATATCACAGTATAATGGCTCAAGGAAAAAAAAAAAAAAAAAATTACTGTCAAAAATTATGTCCTAAAGCAAAAGTTGCAACTGCACTCTGAGCCATCCCAGCAGTTAAGTAATGTTTTGAAATCTTTAAAACTCATCTGGTCTCTAAAATGTTGTGGTAGGCTATTCCAAATTTTTGCCCCCAAGTAGCGCAGACTATGTTTCCCAAATGTTACAGTTCGAAACTTAGGAATAGCCATAATATTTTTATTTCTAAGATTTATCGCCTGCAACTTTGGTTTAAAAATATTGTGAAGATACTCTGGCCCGATCTTGTTAACAGACATAAAAACCAGCTGTGCCAAAGCACGTAGTCTGTGTGTAGTTAAAGATGACATCTCGGCTTTTGACAGTAAGTCACTATAGGATACATCTGTAGAAGTTCCAAAAACAAATTTTAATGCCCTTTTTTGGATACTTTCCATTTTGTTTAAATTAGTGGCTCCACAGAAATGCCACACCAAAGGACAATAGTTAAAATTTGAAATAATGTACGTTTTATATATTATCATTCTGGTTTTTTCATCCAACAAATGTCTTAAACGACAAAGTACATTTAGCTGTCTAGCAGCTTTCTTACAGAGGTTGGCAACATGTTTATCAAATCTAAGCTTGTCATCGATAGTTATACCCAGTAATACTACTTCCTCCTGAAATTCAATTTTTGTATCATTGATTTCAATATGAGATGGCATAATAGAGGAAGTTTCTTTGGTTGTTTTCTTATTAGGACCAAGATAGATGGCCTGAAACTTGGTCGGATTAGCCTGCATGTAATTCACCTTGAACCACTGTACACATTCTGTGGTTTTGCTTTGCAATTGGCGTACCATGTGTGCTTTCTCTAAATGCTTGACACTCACAGAGTTATCATCAGCATAGTTGTATATGTCGCAGCCTTTGACACACATATAAATATCGTTTAAGAACAGGTTAAACATCACCGGACCCAATATTGATCCTTGAGGTACGCCTTTAGATATTCGCTGCCATGTACTATGAATGTGGCCAATTTTTACCCTCTGCCATCTTTCTGACAGGTAGCTTTGTAGCAATTTTACAGATGTAGTTTCCATGCCATAGGCTTTTAATTTGGCAAGGAGCAGGCTATGTGGAAGTTCATCAAAAGCCCTTGACAAATCCATTAGTACAGCACCGATATGATATTTGGAATCTAAGGCCGCTCTCCAGTCTTCAGTCAATTTAATAAGCATTGTATTGCAACTATGTGCCTTTCGATAAGCTGAAATCATAGGGTTATAAATTGCCTCACAGAAAGCTTCCAGCTGTTCAGCAAGAATGCTCTCAAAAATTTTTGATAGACTAGGTAGCATACTTACTGGCCTGTAGTTTTCTTTCGCTAAACGATCTTTTTTCTTATACACCGGTAGGACGTTAGCCAGTTTCATGCTGTCGGGAAATTTAGATGTTTTAATTCCTTCGTTTATAATACTGGTGAGGGGTGACGCCAGAGATTTGGCTGACGCTTTCAAAGCTTTGGCTGGAATATTATCATACCCAGTTGCCTTTTTAGTTTGTAATACCTTAAGTTTTTCACAAACCTGTTTCTCTGAGACAGTATGAAAGGTAAAGCCATTGGCTAACTCATTATAGTTCTGAGAATCTCCAATTATAGCCTTTATACTTGGGTGCTCCTCAAAATTTCTCCATGTCTCAGATAAAAAAGTGGTTTCTGTTGTGTTGTGTACATAGTGTCCATTAAAAAGTTCACACACTTCAGCCTGATCCGTAACTATTTTGTCATTTTCTGCTAGCATAATATTGGGAGTGAAAGACTTGTTTTTCCGATCTAAAAATGGTTTGATCGTCGGCCAAAAATCTTTATGACTAGGGCCGGATTTGCATTTTTCATCAAAATAGTTGCGGATTGCTGCTCTTTTAAAATATGTACAATAATTTCTCTGTTTTCTATAAGGAGGAAAGAAATGAGGGTTTTTGTTACTTCTAAGCCATTTGTTTCTTAATTGTCTTTTCTTAAAAATAGCCTTCCTCCATGTGCTGTTCATCATAGGTACACCTTTGTTTTTAGTTTTTGCAGTCTTGAATGGAGCATGTTCCTCTAAAATTTCTAGATACATATAACTAAATGCCCAGTATTTATCATTCACATCATCAAAGATGTCAGTAATATGGAAAGGAATGCAATTAATATCTCGATTGAAGCTGTCCACATCAAAGTGTTTGTAACTTCTGTAAATAGTTGACCTTGGTTCTTGTTTGTTTAAAATACCCTTTTTTATGCTAAAAGTCATGTGATGAAAATCACTAAGACCAGTGTCCATAGTGACAGTGCACTTAAAATGATCTGGGCTACTTGTTAAGATAACGTCCAGTAGAGTTGCAGTCTCTGATTTATGACAAGTAGGTTTGTCCACCATATTAATCAGATCATACGAGTCACACAGCTCTATAAGTGGTCTTCCATCAGACATAGGCTTCAATAAATTATAATTTAGGTCTCCAAGCACTGTCAAATATTCAGACCTTATATAAGCCTTATCACATATTTTCCCCAGTTCCGATTGAAATATGTCCGTGTCCATATTTGGAGGTCTGTAAGCAGTTATAAATATCCACTTATCTGAATTGAATAGCAGTTCTAACACAATAGACTCTAAAGATTCACTTTCTAGCTCAACTAAGCGTCTGTGAGGAATACTCTGCTTTATATATGTTATTATACCTCCTCCATGACCATTTCGGTCTCGTCTGTGCATTATGTAACCAGGTATATTGAATCTGGCATCAGTAAAGCTAGAGTCTAGCTTTGTTTCTGATATAGATAGCATGTCCATCAAATTCACAATGTCGATAGTTTCCCAAAATTTATTGCGAAAACTGTTTATGTTTAATTGTCCACATATAAAGTTTCTGGGGTTTTTCTTCCTTGCTTGTCGTAGTTCGTCATATAGTATGACCTCCTCCTCATCAGATTCTTGATCATTATCATTCTCCCCGGAGTTGACATTACAACTGGTGCCGGATGCATTAAAGAATGAGTCACTGAAAGCAGGCAATGTACAGGAGGAGCAGTACCAGTCAGAGTCTTCTTCCCTTGCCAGACTGAAATAAGTATGCTCAGGCATATCTATGCACTTTGTATGGAGCCACACCTCGCATCCATTGCAATATATACCATGCTGATTTGAACGCACCGGTTTTGCGCAAACTCCGCAGGGATATTTATAATTTCTGACTCCTGGTCCTGGATTAAATTCAATGTCCCAGCTTATTAGGAGCGTGACAACTAACATGTATTTGATAGGGTCGATCCTTGACGTATAAAAATGTCTTTTACAAGATTCTTTTGGTGGCAAGTAGATACCAGCAAAAGAGAGTAAATGTTTGGCAACAATATTTTCCCCTATGTATAAGAGGGCTGTCGCTCCTGACAGTTTGAGCAGCCACTCACCAGTAATAATGTCCATCTTGCCCTGGCGTTTATCATATCCATAGTCTTTGTTCACAGATTTGCCAAGTTGTAAGCACACACTGGTACAAATGTAAATAAGTACCCCCATGACAAAGGTTTTCGCCATGATTCAAGTCAATTCTCTCACAACCAGGAAAAACTCAGTCCAAATATAGGTGGTTCCTTACTCTTTTGTGTAAAAGATTGCGGTTGGAAGTTCCCAATCTTAGACCTGCTTCCTGTCTGGACCAAGGAGAAAAAGAGCCGGGTCCACCATATACAAACTGGATTGCTGGACTAGCTGGAAACCACGTCTCGATTAAAGATGCGCTTGTCCATTTATGAAGTCAATAAAAGCACCCAGATTAGTCCAGTGTAGCCTCGGATCATAAACGATGAAGACTCCAAGTAAAGATAAAAGTCTTTCAGTGTAAAAAGATATAAAAGTCGTAATTTTTCAAGAGCGAAAAATTACCGCCATCGTGTGCTGTTCACGCATGCGCACATCGCCGGTATGGTATTTATTTTATTATAGTGACATGTGCATGCTACAATATATCCATGTGCATGTTACAGTACTTCAGTAATCACGAATGCACCCAGCCTCCTTGGCTTATATGTCACTCTAATATATATCACATATTTATGAAAATAGTAATCAAATTCTCAACATAAACTCATATCACACCTCTATACAGCTGTTCTCTCCTCCTGCACCACGCTTCACATATATATTTGGCAACTAACTTACTTTCCTCAGACATTATATAAATAAACTTTTCCTCATCCGTCTGATTAAAAAATAAAGGGCATTTTGCTGCTACAGCCTGATACAAATTATGTCTCAAGTCATTATAAAAGTCACAGACACAAAGAAAATGCAGCTCATCCTCGACAGCTAAATTTGTACACATGTTACATACTCGATCATTTACAGGAATAGCTCGGTATCTATCTGTCTCTACCGACAGGGGTAGAATACCTAGTCTAAATCGTGCTAGTAATGATCTTTGTAATCTTGTTAGACAAATATCCATGTATTTTTCGGTCTCAAATACTTTTTTAAACTTAACATATGTTCTTAATTTTGGCTTAGTAATGAGATTTTCTTCCCACTCTCTTCGCATTATTTGATATAATTTAATTGACACAGCCTCCATATTACACTGTTCCCGTCTTTCGTACACCTCAAGTAAATCTATTTTTTCAAATAATAGTCTGATATCCGAACTCCAATTGTCATTTTCTTTTTCCAAATCTCTATAAAATATAAAATTTGTTAATCTGTTATCCTCTAAAGAAATAAGATGGTTCCAATAGGCAAATAAATTATAATACCTTCTATATCTAGGCAGAATCCAGCCCATATCTCCTTGCATTCCTATAATTGGTGCCTTTGTGTGCAAACCTAAATAATATCTCATAGCACAGTTCTGTATCTTACTACAACACTCGTATCTACCATAACCCCATACTTCTGAACAGTAGTCCATCACAGGTACAACACCAGAATGAAATAACTTTGTAAATGTTCTATAATCCACGTCTCTTAAACTTTTAAATTTCGAGATAACAGCACCCAGAGCCCTACCTGCTGACTCAGCTAAAATGTTTGCTGTCAGTTCAAAATCCAGATATTCGTTTAAATTCACACCTAAATATTTATAGCTACTAACATATGAGATATTTTTCTCTCCTAACTTAAATCCAAAAGCACTTTGGTGTTTTCTTTTTCTTCGAAAATGTATGATTTTGGTTTTAGCAGCATTAACTCTGAGTCTCCATTTATTACACCATGAGTCAAATAAATTTAACATCTTCTGTAAATCTTCATTATTGCTTGCCAATAAAACAATATCGTCAGCATATGCCAAGGCTCCAATATTTTTCCCCTCTACATTCACTCCAAGTTCAAGATCATTCAATTCTGTAATAAAATCATTAATATACAAATTAAATAACGTTGGAGATAATGTATCTCCCTGCCTTGCTCCAAATTGTGTATCAAACCAATCTGTACATATATTATTTAAACGTATACAAGCACTGGGTCGTAAATAAAGTGATTTAATTGCTCTATATAGCCTACCTACAATATTATATTTCAATAATTTCCAGAATAGGTCTCGATCTACCCAGTCGAAGGCCTTTTGTAAGTCTATAAAACAGCCAAAAGTATCAAGATTATCTGCCTGTCTATTTCGAGTATTACCTCAAACTCGAAATAGAAAGACACAGAAGACTGCGAAAATACATGTGACAGAGACTGTGCATTTTTTTAAACGAAATTGAAGAGACATACACGTAATATTACAATATGGAGACCATAATCCAAGAGAAGTATACTATTCCTATGCCGACAATGACAGTTGACTGGCTCGTAAGCTCTGCTTTTTGACTGTCTTTTTTTTTTTTTTTAATAATAATAATCTTTCTTGGAGTTTGGACCACAGTCACAAAGATTGAAGTCCCGAAACTAGATCAGAACATTTCGTCTTAACTAGTTCAACTTAAGTCGCACTTTGCATTGAAATAGTTAAGCCCCTACCATCCCCCACATTGAATTCCTTTTTAGAAGGAAGTCATTTTGTTACCCCTCGGCCCATGTAGCGGAGGGGGGGGGGGGGAGGGTATTGCTATCGCCTGCGTATGTGTGTGAATCCGTAATTCCGTCCGTCCGTCTATCCGTGAGTCCCTTCTTCGTGCGCGCACTTTCAGAAGAGCCAGATAAGCTGGGATCATGAAACATTTTAGTTGATCATCGTTTTTGAAGTTAACTTCACATTCGAAGATCAATGACATTGACCCAATTTTAAGGGTCGCTAGGTCAATTCTCTATGAATTTCCTTCATACAATTGTCAGAGAGCCAGAGTTGTTAGGATCATGAAACATTTACAGATAATTACCTTTGTAAGAGTCTTCGTTAAGCTTGAAAGACAATGATCCTGATCTAATTTGAAGGTCACCAGAGGCAATTTTTGTCTTTGATAAATGTCTTGTACATAAAATCTTAAGAACTGGATGAGATAGGATCATAAGACTTTCGCAGTTTATTAGCCTTGTAAGAGTCTAGCTCAGGTTTGAAGGACAGTGACCTTGACCTGATTTCAAGGTCACTAGGGCCAATCCATTCAAAAAGATTGCAACAAATATCAGACGAGCCAAATAAGCTAAGATCACAAAACTCTTACAGGTGATCTCCGTTTCGAAAGGTGAATTCAAGTTTGCAGGAGAATGACCTTCACTCAATTTTAAGGTCACCTCGGGTCAATTTACTTTGAAATTTTGCGCACAATATCAGGAAAACCAGATCCCATTTGGTTAGAAAATGTTCGCAAACATGCACTGGAAAATGATTTTCCAATTAAAAAAGGCAAATTTAACAAGCATAAGCACAGAAGTAAATCTGATAACTCAGGGTATAATTCAATCTGGTAAATTCTGGAAGGAAATTTTAAATATTTAGACACATAGTCAATCTAAATTCTTTCAGGAAATTTGAACCATTCTTTACATTGTTTTCCCAGGTAAAAGATGGGGTCTGTCTCTATGTTCTGAATCTAGAATGTTCTAAAATATCACTCTATAAAGAGGGAAAATGTCTAAAATGCAGGTGGCAGCTCCTTGCTCCTTAGGCAAATTTGAGAACTTAAACTTAAAGATATATATACAATAGTGTCAAAACAAGAAAAATTCACTATATAGGACCGAATAAATACAAAAAGGATAAGAAATACTCATCCAAAAAACAGGCCCATCTGGAGCCCCATTTGGTACACTTGGATCTGGGTCATGGTGCAATTATTTTGAAACTGGCTCGTAGTGCAATGCTAAATGGATCTTTAAGGGTTTATATCAGGTTACGCGTGAGTCTTACAAATGACTTAATAAAAGTCTGAAAATACGTTAAAAGTACCATAAACTATATTATTTCCTGAAAGCTAATAAATCTGGGAATAAGTTGATAGCATTTTCATTTTTACAAGTTCTTCTGTGTTGACACAACAATCAGGTAAAGTGATCATAAAAAAATCACACAATTATTAAATCTACTTTTTTATTTTGAGCTTGAGCATGTGCATTTCTGTTGCAAAAGCTAGCAGACATGATTTTCTACACAAACGTGTCTCATTTTTGTCATTGTTTGCGCTATTGTGGAGATACTCCCGTTTAAAGTTGAAAAGATGACATTCCATTCTTACATCAAAGGTGTTGACTTTTGGCTCGCTGTGGAGGGAAAACCACTCAACATGGAAAAAATCTGAGACACGTTTTTAAAGATTACATTCTTGTGAACAGTTTGCCACAAACCCCAGGTCTTTATGAGCAAAACTGACGAAGTTGATTTCAAAAGAAGTTGAGAAACAAAGGCCAGGAATGATGCCGAGAAAAACGCTTTCAAAGCAAATGCCGACTTCAATAGGACTTACGCTATTCTTTGGGCCTTTGATCGCAATGACACCTTGGTATTCCGTTACGCACTCCTACCTGTTGAGTAAATGGACAAGTTTGGAGCATCAAACTTCAAAGAATGCTTTATTTTAGAGGTTTTACATCCAAAAATGTTATAATCATGCTCATCTGTCACTTTGGATTCCATGGTGGGGTTTCTCAAGTTTAACCTGATTGGCCGACAAATGACTGACAGGTGGTTACGGGGCAACCGGGTTCTACGATGTTTGCCGTCTTGCATGGGGCCCAGTATAGGTGTCAGTAAATCGGAACTTCAGTCTCAGTTCAGAAAGTTTCTATCAAGTTCACAGGATCATTGCTTACATTTGTGTGATTAGAAAGTGCTATTGCAAAGATGCCGAGAAAGAAAAAACCTAGGGGCAGACCGATGCCCGCGTCAGTTGCAAGTGAACTCAAAGCGTCTGATCTAGGATCACACTACAATCAGTTCCCTCCAGTGGAGACGACCCTGCAACCCGACGTGAGCCTCACGGAGACCCCGGGCGAGTCTGCATTGCATGGTCAGGGTCGAAGGAAGTCGCGGCCAAGGTCACGGATACTGATTCGGTGAGCACCACAACATCCACAAGCCAACCCGGTCTGGACAAACGCTTCTGCAGTGCTAGTGCCCAGAAACTCGGAGACTTTGTGGTCCACGAGGCTAGATCTACAGATTGTTGTGAACAAGGAGATGTGAATGAACAGCCAGAGGGATACCGATTATGGGACTGTTCTCAGTTGCAGGCTTGTATTGATGCCGCTGCTGTGTGTGCAACTTGTAAAGTTGGAACTCTGAAACTGAGCGAAAGAACAAGTATTGGAGCAACAAGAGGATGGAAGTCTGAGTTTATATGGGTATGTTCAAACGAGAGTTGTACACAAAGCGATAATGCGGTTTGCCTGCCCAGCTGATCGTAGTCTGCTTGTGCGGAGCGTGCGCAGAAGCGCTCACACCTGCTGTATGTAAATGAGGCTCCTGTTGGATTCCTGCAGGGTGGAGCTTAGAAGCTTAGCTAGTTCCCAGCCGAAGCCACACCAAACAGTGAGAACCAGGCCCAATACTTTTGCCAAAATTCACAATTTTCCTTTACACAACCTGAAATCTGATTCCGGCATACAAAACTTAAAGGAAAAGTGCATAACATGTGTGAAAATAGCAAAAATGATGGTTTAACCCATTGTAACCTGATATATATCCTTAAAAAAAAATGACAAAACAGATCCACTCCGACATGAACGTAAGAGTCACTCTCTGGTCACATGAACACTCTTTACCAATCCGGAGCCAAGAACATTAGTGCACACAAACTGGTGACATGACCTTTCTTTTATCCCATGTATGTGTAGTCCAGAGTAACCACGAACGGGCCGTTCTGCACCGTGCAGAATTTATTGCCGATCCACACGCCCGTGTAGAATGGTCGCGTGCATGCCCTACTTTCGCGCTGACCACATTTTCACGCGTGCACACCTAGGATGTTGATTTATCGTCTGCTGCGGTATTTGTCGTTGATTGCTGTTTCGACACAACACTATCACTGCTTTTAATGTGAAATGGTAGAGAATACTCTGGACTACACATACATGGGATAAAAATAAAACAACACTCTTGCAATTACCTGGCCGTAAATTCTGCATGGCACTCGCGTACCCGTGGAGCGGAAGGATACACTCGATGGCCAGCCTGCGGCGGGCTGCATCTTGTGTATCCTTCCGCTCCACGGGTACGCGAGTGCCATGCAGAATGGCTGCAGCTCGTGTATCCTTCCGCTCCACGGGTACGCTCGTGCCATGCAGAATTTACGGTCAGGCACTCACACTCGTGTAGTTTTATTATGGACCCATCAGAATCCAGGAATTCGGGTTCATCTAGTGCAAAGTGGCCCAAAGACGTCATGTCCTCACTACTGACGCACGCAAACGTATTTAATAATTATATACATTTTCAAATTTCAGCTGCAAATTTTTACATCTGTTTTTTTTTTTTTTTTTTTTTTTTTTTTTTGACAGGGGGTAAAAATGAGAGGTCGTGTACATGAAATGGTGGATCAAAGCTCCACATGAGGTGTAAAACTGGTGATCGTTTAAAAGGCGCCTATATGCTTATGCTACACCGGCAGTACCTTCATCCCATCCCACCGGGGCGAATGAAAATGCAGAACCACTGCACTGGGAAGCAGTCCACACGTTAACATTGTTTCAATACGTCGTCTCTCGTTGAGGCCATATTCAGACACCTAATCTTTATGGATCATGTTCTTAAAAGGTTGTGTCATGCGTAAACACTTAAAAGATCGCTTGTGAAGTTTGCTTTGGGTTCCCACTTTATACACAACTGACTTTTTTTCATTTACCCTTTTAGTTGTTTACGCATGAAGTCATTTGAGTCTGTGCAATCCCTCAGCCTTAATCTAACCTTCCCTTACCAGCACGAGTATTCTTGTCGTTGCATGAATGATGTTACTGGTTTCAAGTTCGAATTTCTCTGTTTCTCTACCCAAACTACCTGGTAAATAGTCTGAATACAAACTACGTGGTCTTGTTATCATTATATGGGTAGTTCTGGTACTACCGTTACCGTTGACCACAAGTTCAAGTTCAAATTCAACCGTTGAAAACTCACTGTGCTGCAGCCTATTTGCAGGCGCCATTTTCAATGGCAATATCACAATCGATAGTCCAAATTTGGCAGGTAAACCAGTAAAATGCAGCTCATTGTTCCTTGTGATGAATTGGCAAAGCCTGAGATTCACGCGAAGTTTTTACTCGTCAAAGTGACGCCATGTTATGTGCAGCTGATTCAGGTTCTTTGAATGACGTCATGAAGCATACACTGTAGTATCCCTGCGCCAGCCTTACGCTGCTTGTAAGACTGCTGTTCATGCTTTAAAAAGATTGTTGTAATGTGTATAAATCTTTTGCGAATTTTGTCAAAAAACGACTCTGTTATTAGTTTTCAGTGCAGAATAAATATAAAACCACCCGTCGGATATTCTTAACACAAGACTGCCCTTGTTAGAACTCCATTATTTTCGTGCTTCGAAGGTAATGCGCGTCATGACTCGGACACTCTTGTGGTGAGAATTGTCGACTTGAGTTGTTTTGTTTTTACTTTCAAGTGCCGATATGCCAGTTCGTCTTATTTTTAGAATCTAGTTTTAAATTTGGCACTCAATGGTTAAAACGACCATAGTATGCAATGAAAATGACTGCTTTCGTTAGCCCTTATAGTCATATAAATTAGCTAGTAGTAGTAGTTGTTGAAAGCTCTATGGCTGTGTAATGTTCTCCAAATTTAACATTAAATTCATCATGCGTCTTTATCTACTTTTTCCCAATTACCAATAAAGCCAACATATCTAGTGTCAATCAAAAATGTTCTCTGCTTCATTGATTCGTTGATTGATTTATCTGTTTATTTATTTATTTATTTATTTATTTATCATATTTATGTATTCATTCATTTATTTTATGTTCATTTATTTATACAGTGGAACCTGCTATATTTGGCCACCCCTTCTGCCAAGAAAAAGTGGCCACATACAGCAGGTGACCTATCACTGCAGGTAGCTTTGCAAAGAAACTGATTTTTGTGTCCCAGCAAGGTGACCACAAAAAAGAGTGTGGCTGCTCACGGCAGTGGTTGCATACAGCAGGTACCACTGTAAATGAAAACTATGGAAAATGGGTGTTTTTCAATAAGGTTTTCATGTTTTTAAACGACTATTCTAAAAGCATCCCATGTGAATGAGTCAAATCGACATAGCAATGGTAATATATATTTTTTCTGGTTTTCCAACCAAAATACAATGTTTAAAATTTTTTCATGATTTGACGTTTTTTCAAAAAATTACAGTCTTCATTTTAACTCTGTTTCGCCCCATATGCATCAATTCACCCTATTTATGATTAAAACTACTTTTCTTGTCTTCTAGAGAGAATTGAATCTTTCCTTTTTTGCCAATGCCCTGGGATACTTGATTGTGATATACATGTACAATTACCACATTGTTGATGTAATGTCAATATGTTGACCAAAATACCGTCTGTTTTGTTCTATACATATACCATGGTAACTTACTATGTGCTGCGACGCCTGAAATTTAAACTTGGGTAAATCAATTTGCACCAACTGCAACGCACTACTGTTATTTCAGCGTAGTTTAAGGTCATGTTACACTTCCACTGCTCAAGTACATTCGTAACTGTACCATTAAACTAATTCTGATCACAAAGGTATTAATAAGGATATCTCCCTTCTGTTTCAATCTACTGAGTGGATCTAACTGTTTAAGTTTTCTTTATCTATATATGTTCTTAGCATTATGTTTTGCCGTCTCCACATATGCTAAATTGTACATTATGCATCATCCCGTACGTGTGGGAATGATGTCTGGTATGTGTGTATGTGTGCAAACGAACATACGTCTTTACTGCATCTTCAACACTAATAGTACATACCAAAATATTTCCAATTCCATTTATTTTCGTTTCCAGGTTTTTGTCACCCTGATTCATCATCTCATATGAATATCTCGGTTTATAATATCACGTTACAGGTTGTATGCATAGCAAGAACCAGAGCTGGTCTCTCGGTTCACTTCATTCTTAGAAAAGCATGTTTATACATTATGTAACCGCAAGTGACATGCCCTGTTATGACCTCAGATGTACGCTTGGCTATCTGTGTGTACAAGTATTTACAAATGCAGCCCATATGTCTTGATAACTTTATTCAATTTAAGTCTCTATATATGAAATAATCTTGTGTTAAATTTTCTGACAGTTAAGATTAGTTTCAGTTGTCAACGCATTTATGTATTATACACCACACGGTCGACCAACTGCATTCTGGTCACTCTATATGATATAACGCATGGGCTCGATTTCAGATGCATTTTGTTTTGTTTTTTTTCATTGTCATAATACTACACGCTGCGATGTCATTTCACGTTATACTTGTACATATTGAGGATCACGGTTATGTATTCTTACCATATTACAACAGTTGAAACTGATCTTTGAACATGCTTCACACAGACTGTTTTAAACGAGCGAAAAATTGTTACAATTGCTACAATATCATAGTAGCCGTCATCATTCTTGCTACTCTGCATCTCCATACCTTATGTAAACTGAGCTAAATGCCTCATTCATTTACAGATATGATATTCGGTACAACAACAGGTTATATTTGTTAAACTCCGATTTAACTTACATCCAGATTTTCAATCATTTTCATATGAACATCATTACACTTGTGATGATCTTGCTCTCTTTTGTTGCCATGTCTGTACACTTTTTGTTTTCTGCACTCTCTCGTGCTCTTGTTTATGTTACTTTATTTGTTGTTTTGAAGACTATATTCTCCAGCATACATTGTCATATACTTATTGGGTTTTTTGTAAACATGAATGCATTTATTTTCTGTTGTGTCTCACAGTGTTCAGCGACGGACATTAACCAGTATGATACCCCCTAATGGGCATCTGTTTAAATCAATATAGAGCTGTGGTAGGGTTATTTCACAACAAAGATGGGTTTATGTTCCTGTCCATGTCTGCCAACGTGTCTACATTTTCATATCACGATCATAGTTTCATCCTCTCTTTTACGTTCCTCATAGTATTTGCCGCAGTATTACTTACCGAATGTCTATGCCATCTGAGACATGTGACGGTTCTTATATTTAGGGTGCTCTCCACGAGTATTCATCCAAACCCTGGTCCAGTTCATAATATTGTTCTTAATAAGTTTTCTGTGTGTCATGCTTACGTACGTAGCTTAAAATCTGATGGTAAACTCGAAGAAATAAGTATTTTGGCGGAGTCTGAAAAATTGGAAGTCATTTCTTTATCTGAAACATGGCTCGATACTTCCTACCCTGATGCTTTATTGGCAATTGAAGGTTTTCAAACCCCGCTACGTAAGGATCGTGAAACTGGTGTGGGGGGAGGGGTTGCCCTGTATGTAAAAGACAATCTACCTGTCAGACGATGTGCGGAGCTGGAAACTCCCAGTAGTGAATGTATCTGGGCTGAAATTACTGTCCCTTCTGGTAAACTGATTCTAGGTGTTTATTATCGTCCACCAGGCCAATCTGCCGCAGAGAGAGACCTATTTCTGGACAATTTATCTCACTCCATTTCGTCTGCTATCGAACTTAACCCTAAAATACTCATAATAACAGGTGATTTTAACGATCGCTGTGTATGCTGGGATTCTCCCCACACAGACAGTGAACTCGGACAGCGCCTCTTTGATCTGCTGGCTCAAAACAACCTGCATCAGCTCATATCCGAACCTACTCGTGTGTCGGAGTACTCTGCAAACTTACTAGACCTCATGATAACTGATTCCCCTGGTTATATCCTTAACTCTGGCATACTTCCTCCTATATCCTCTTCTGATCATTCTGTCGTGTTTTGCTCTTTTTCTGTGAATCATTACAAGGATCGCCCCTTTAAACGCTCTGTCTGGAACTTCAAGAGGGCTGATTTTGTCAACTTGAACAATGTACTCCCTGATGCTCCTTGGGAAACTGGTTTCACAGTTTTTGACTCCACAAGTGACACTGTGTCATACTGGTCAGACCTATTTATTGACACTTGTAAACAGTTTATTCCGTTTCGCTTGGTCACTATTCGACCCAGGGACAAGCCCTGGATCAACTGTATTATCAAGAGGCTGATAAGGCAGCGCAATCGCGCGTGGAACAGATATAAATGCCAGACACAAAAGCCTCGGCCTCACACGCTCTTCACTACTCAAAATATTGAACGCCTCTTTCAGTTATACAAACGGAAACGCAACTTTACAGTCAACGCTATTAAAAACTCCATTCGTCTTTACTTTACCAAACTCCGATCTGAACTAGACTCAAGAGAGATAAACTCTAAAAGGTGGTGGAACCTTAGCAAATCTATTCTCGGTCACAAACTTTATCAAAACATACCAACTCTTATTGACGGTGGAAGGAATATTTATTCTGATATTGAGAAGTCAGTGACCTTCAACAAGTATTTTGCTGATCAGTGTAAGACTCCGCATGATGACAATCCTTTGCCCTTGCCCGACCTTGCCTTCCGAACCGAGGCCCGCCTGTCTATATTTCAAGTGCAAGTAAATGATGTGGAAAAGATTTTAAAATCTCTGAAAACCAGCTCTGCTTGTGGTCCTGACGGTATAGGCAACACCCTTCTTAAATACTGTGCCCCCTCAATCTCACGTTCTCTCACTGATCTGTTCAATCTCTGCTTATCCAACTCATATTTTCCAGATCCCTGGAAGAGGTCCAACGTGTGCCCCGTTTTCAAGAAAAGTAACAAACAGTCAAAGGAAAATTATAGGCCTATTTCACTCCTCTGTAATGTCTCTAAAGTTCTTGAGCGTCTAGTTTATAACGCTTTCTATGAGTATCTAACCTCTAATAATTTACTTTCTGCTAAAAACTCTGGCTTTAAGAAAAACGATTCCACCATAAATCAACTTGTTAGCATACTTCATACTATTTACAGTGGCCTTGAGTTGGGCCAAGAGGCCCGTATGGTTTTCCTGGACATATCCAAGGCCTTTGACAGAGTCTGGCACGCTGGTCTACTTTTTAAACTGAAACAATTGGGGTTTGAAGATCCTGTGTTACTATTTATAGAAAGCTATCTCTCAAACCGACTTCAACGTGTTACTATTGGAGGACAGACCTCACCTTGGCTCCCTATAGAGGCTGGAGTGCCCCAAGGTTCGATCCTTGGTCCCCTACTTTTCCTCGTTTACATCAACGACATCACTGTCAACATCACCTGTGACATCCGTTTATTCGCAGATGATACCAGTATTCTTGAAATTGTCCACGAACCAATGGCCACAGCTGAAAACCTTAATTATAATCTTACACAAATTCATCGTTGGGGCAAGCTCTGGCGTATGACATTTAATGCCATAAAATCCATCTCAATGACCTTCTCAGCTAAACGACATAAGCCAGATCATCCTCACCTACTTCTTGGAAACACACCGATACCTGAGGCCACTCTACATACTCACCTTGGAGTTACACTCTCAAATAACCTGTCATGGCACCAGCATATAACACGTATTGTTAATAAAGCCAGCCAACGGCTTGCTCTTTTACGCAGACTCAAATATAAACTCTCCCGCCAAACACTCATACGGCTGTACAATACAATGATTCGTCCTATCCTCGAATATGGGTGTGTCCTGTTTGACAATTGCACTGAAAACCTGTCACAATCTATAGAAGCTGTTCAGTATGAGGCAGCCAGGATCTGCCATGGCGCAACCAGATACACTCCACGTGTCTTACTTCTCGAAGAGCTTGAATGGCAAACTCTGGCAAACCGGAGGAAATACTTTAAACTTATTCTTTTCTTTAAAATGTACAATAGGTTAACTCCACAATACCTACATGATCTCGTTCCTCGTGACGTTGCATTCACTACTGGGCGCCTTTTGAGAAATCGTACTGAATTACGCCAAATTAGGTTCCCCACCAATCGCTTCGGCGATTCATTTCTCCCGTCTGCTATCAAATTATGGAATAACCTCCCGGTTGATGCTCGTCTCACCAATTCCCTGCCGCAGTTTAAATCTAAATTAAATCTATTACTCTTAAGTGTTGACAAAAAGCCCACATACTTTAAACATGGAAGTCGTTTTCTGAACATATGCCACACGCAGCTACGTCTTAACTTCTCTGTTTTTAATGCCCATCTACATCATGTCAATATCCTTCCAGCCTCAACGTGTGCATGCTCTCACACCACTGAAGATACGAAACATTACCTTTTGTTCTGCCCCAAGTTCACTGTGCAAAGGGTCCGTCTACTGAACACTGTGTGTCACTTACTCGCTCCAGGTGTAAATCCGACTTTAATAGTTCAGTGCTCTAGTGACATTTTACTAAATATTCTCTTGAAAGGAAGTGAGGACTTGCCAGACACTGATAATGTATTCATCTTTGAGGCTGTTCAGACATTCTTATCAGAATCTAGACGTTTCATCTACTAATTTAATTATGATCTAATTATAAGTCTCCACTATCTGGCATCAATTGTATTATTCGTGTACAAGCCGTGAATTTAGTCTTCTGTTCTCGTCCAGTGTGTATTGTATATATTCCTGTGCGTCCTTTTATGTACTGGAGAGCCTCCAGATTAGTCTTTGTGTACTATTAGGCAATCCAGAGAAAATAAATATGTTTATACTATTGGTCAGATTGGCCTCCCTATGGTCAAAGTGCTACAACGTACACAACTCCGCCACATGGCCCCTCCCATCCCATCACCACCTTACCACTTTTACGAGTATGGCAGGTTTTGATAGGCCTATTATACAATGCCTAGCATGCAGGGTAAACTTTACTTTGAAAGGATAAAAACAAACAGTTTCAGAATTGATTTTGCACAAGGCTAGGAAATGTACGCCAGAATGAATAAAAATGACAGTGGTCAGGTTCAACTTATTCTCTACTTACAAATGAGCAATGTTTAAGCCTTCTTGCAAAAAGTTGCATATTGATCCTCTGCCTTAGCATAATCCATTAATCACATTTCGACAGAACTGTATTACAGTTTGAAGCTTTGAATTGAACTGTTAGGGCTGCTTATATTACATATGCATGGAAGACCATCTGTTTTCCCCTGCAGGTCATTTTTGAAGCTACGTGATTATAGTATTGGAGGGACACATTGCCACCGCTGTGCGAGAGCAAAGAGATTAATAGTTTGTTGTAGCTACTCATAATCCAAAATAAGGACTCGTTTTGTACACGTATGCTTTCAGAAACCCAAAGGAAAACATGGACAAAGCTGCGTGTCAGGATTTTATATGGGAAACGATGAATGGTTGGCAGAAAAATGTGGTGAGTCACTTTCCTTGCCTCTTTCGCATTTTTAAATCAAACTAAGAACGAATTCAATGGTTTTATCTGCAAAGGTGCAAACTTTGTTTTGTTTTTTGGTGTGTGTGTGTGCGCGCGTGTGTGTGTGTGTGTGTCTGTGTCTGTGTCTGTGTTTTAGCCCGTAGTATTTGTTGATGAAAGTTTTGAATTGAGTCTATGTCAAGTTTTTGTTTTGTTTACCCTGCAAATTTCCTGATCGCTTGCACATTTTTATCTGTGAAATGAGGGTGTGGCCTTGGTTTCTACCCCTGTGTACCCACACACCCGACCTTAGCGAGCAGTTTTCTTTTCCCGACATATGTGACCGAATGTTGATGTGCTCCTCGTTTTTTTCATCAGTTGAATTGTTTCAATATTTAATCTTGGTTGAACATACAGAGAAATTTTAATATTGATTTGATTTTTGTATAATTTGGTCTACTGGTAATTTTTAGCATACATCTTTGCTTCGGTTGCAACACTTCGCTTTCTTACTGTATTGGCACATGCTGGTCTCATACTACTATATATTGATGTTCTGAGTTGGACATATTAGCTACTTGTCCTCAGGGTGGTTTATTCCTATCTGCCATATACAAAAGAAACTTGATTTGGATGACGATGTCCAGGGACCCTTGCTATGTTCCACCAAGTCTGTGGTACCATATCCTAAATTTTCGTCGGGCCATGGTCGAAGCATGCTCCGTAGACAGTTCCTCCCTGTGTAATTAAAAAGAAAACCACTGTCATCATTCGGAGTAAACTCCGTCTGAATCCGCTTTTGCACCCATGAATTGTTATATGTGGGTTATAATGCGGATTGTGCGATTTTGTGACAACGGAGGTAACCTTTTTATAAGTGGCACCTGAAATGTTGTTGTTTTTTTTTATGTTCCCATAGAACACATTTCGCTGGGAGATGATGCAAACTGATCTGCATGTCGAACAAAAGACAATATTTTACTAGAAAAGAGAAAAATGTCGAATTCAAATATTGATTTAACTGCAGCAGCCCCCCCCCCACAAAATAATAATAATAATAATAATAATAATAATAATAATAATAATAATGATGATGATGATGATGATGATGATGATGATGATGATGATGATGATGATGATGATGATGATAATAATAATAAATAACAGTTTGTCGTACTTAAGTGGACCGAATACAAAGATTTCTCTGACGCGACATAGGATAAGATACCAACGCTTTTCCACCCGAATCGAGAAAGGCACTGTATATAAATAGGTCCTCAATGGTTTTATCTGTGAAAATATAGATACATGCAATGAGGTTGCCAATATTCCAAAGAAGTGACTCTCACAATGAAAAATGCAATTTTCTTGGTATTTAGGAAAGTAAACGTATCGTTTGATTTCCATCTGCAAATCAACATTTGTAGAACTCACGATTTAACTTTGACAAAAAAATAAGTCTCTTAGGTCTATGATCTGATGGTGAAAAATCTGGGGTCAGCAGAATACTAGTGAAGAATCTTACATGAATGAGAGTGAGTTAACATTTTCTATCAGCAGCGATCGCTGTTTCCCGCACCAACAGCGATCACGGGTGATAAAAAAATTGTAACTCACTCTTCAGGCCTGTAAGACTTTTTTATGTTATTTTTAATTGCCAAATATGTCCGGGCCTATTTTCAATGCCGACCTGGTGTGCCATGCTTGTTTACGTACATCGTAGTTATATCACATCACATGTGGTGTATAATCTAACCTCACTCTTGCACATTAGATTTTGTGTGTATGTTTATGCATTACGTTACTGATGCAAGCGCCTCACAACTTAATTGTGTAACAGTGTTTGGGTCATGAGATCTACGGTAACTACTTTTGAATTTCACTCTAGAAAATGACGATCAACCCTCAAACATAGAATAAAATGACGTATCCACCTGCACATATATTAGCCTGCAGACGCTGAAGCAACCTGTGGCTGACTGTGTAGGCCTATGTGTATTTTCCTGTGGAAGCAGCTGTGGTTGCGTCCGCTTTCAATGCTGTTTGTTTCTAACATGGTATGCTTTAGTTATATGTGTGTCACGAGGGAAGTAAGATAATTCGTCGTAATTAAACGTTCATAAATCAACAATACACTAGGAGATTTTCGGCGGCGTTTGGACACTTTTGCGGCGGTAGGCAGGGGATGGCCGCGATAGCCGCTGTCCACCGCCGGTGGCCGCACACCGCCGCACACAATCTCACCTGCTGTACATGGAGTCTCAACAGGAATTGGCAAAGTCGGCGGAGATACTGTCTTTTGACGCCAACTGCCGCCCATCGCCGCCTTCTGTTGGAGACAAACTTACCGTTGGCCCATAAGTGCAAACATTCATTACTAAGTGCATATACTTGTTCTCTTAGGTTACAACTGAAAGAAACAGATGCTCCCCGGACTAATTTGTGTTTGTCCGCGGGGATGGGCGGGGGTCGGCGGCAATAGGCAATATCGCCGCCGACCGCCACTTATTTGTGTTGAGACTCCACAGCAGGTGAGAATGTGGGCAGCAGTCTGCGACTACCAGCGGCCGCACATCACTGCTGTACGCCGCCATCTCCCGCCCAACGCCGCCAAAAAATCTCTAAGTAATACCCTGTTGTAAATTTGCGCAGTGAAACAACTCCCATGATCAAATTTGGAGGCAGAGAGCCAGAGTGCATTAGAGGTGTGCATTTTTTTTTAATCTGGAAATAGATACACCCAGATTGTGTGTTTAAATGCTAGAAGCAAACTTTCCTGAAACGTTATTGGACGGGACGATGGGTTACTGCAGATATGCATATCCTCTGTCTGATCAACGATAAAAATTCATGCAAGCCATCTCTCTTACAGGTTTGTCATGATCAGGCTTCTGTTCATGTCACCATATGGATCTGGATGTTGGGATTTTTACTTTGATTTGTATGTTAACGCAGGCCGTCTTTGCAGCTATGAAGTTAGGTCTCTTTGATATTATTGCTCAATCACCTGGCGGCTGCAGTGAAGAACATGTGCGTGCGCAACTTAAAAGCAGCAACTTCCTGAAAAGTACACAACGATTTCTCGATGGTCTTGCTGGCCTGGGCTATTTGAACAGGATTAAGGCAAAGCATGGAAGTAGGCTAAGTATCATTCTAATCAAAATCAAAGAAGTAAAATGGGCATTCAATATATAGGAATGTTTGAAATTGTGATTCACTGTGGAACAGTAAGACGGGGATATTAGTATTGCTACACCTTTGTTCGTCTAGCGTAATATTTGCTCGGTCTTTGAAAATGTAAAAAAGTAAATGTGGTGTCAGCCGGCAAATTAAGACAGAGCTTTGTGCCGAAAACCTTGATGCTTTAGATTTTTGGACTGATTTCAAATGTTTAAATTATGCACGCCAATGCCTTTATTTTTTCTAAAAGTGGCAAAATGCCTGGTTGCTTAAGTTCGTTTTGAAATTTGTATCACTTAACAAAAGGTTATAACTTGTTCAGTGAGTCCTGTAAGGCTGTGATGCTCAAGGTGAAGGTAAAAAATTTTTTCCTTTACAATCGTTGGAAAACTTGTTTCTAAATTCCGCCCAGAGGAAAACTGTAGGCACATTTGGAATTTACGTGAAAGGATAAAATGTCGATCGCATGAAAATAAGATAAAAATGCTGTTACTTTTGTATGTATTCACGTGTTAGCTAAACTATATTGTTATCAATCAGTTTTCTCTGTACTTGAATACAAGTTGTCATATTAAATGCTGCTCTTGATAAGTGAATGATAAAATAGTAACGGTTATGCATATTTTAGGTTTGTATCGCATCCCGGATACATTATATCCATATTTTAAAAAATGCACGCAATTAGGAAGCCGATATGCTATAGAAAATATCGACATCATGGTACACGGGGTTCTTCATGGAAACAACGGGGCAGGTAATGTTCAGCTGAAATATTGTCCTCTGATTTTACTCTCCAACTGAATATATTATTGGTTTCACGACGCTTTTTTGTTGGTTTATCTACAAAGGAAAGCCATTGACCTCTATAGCTACTTTGCTTAGTAATACAACAAGCAGACACATAGCTTCAAGCACACATTACGAAATATGTTACACATATTAACCTAGATTGGTTATTTGGCAAAACATGTTTAAAATGATGATACTCAAAATTACTCGAAATGATACAAAACCTGCCTGCGAAGGAATGAGAAAAAGAAAGCTATACATCAACTAAAAGTGATAAGCATTTTCCCACTTGCGTCTCAAGTTCATGGCTGAGACCCAATTTTGCAGCATGTAAACAGAAAATAGATAATAATAATAATAATAATAATAATAATAATAATAATAATAATAATAATAATAATAATAATAATAATAATAATAATAATAATAATACATCGGTATGTGTAAAAAAAAATTGTAATGATATTTGTTTGTCTATAGGGTGCTATTCTCAGGACAAGGAGGGGACATATAAAGCTGATGTAGACGTGCCTAATATGCTGGACGAAGTGGACATTACCGCTATGTTTGATACAGATATGCTGGATCGCATGGACTTTTCCTGTCATTCGCGTGCTGTTGACCTTGGCGGTAAATAGACTTCAAAATAAACGGGCTTTTGACTTTTTATACGCCACATGGTATCATACACTACTTAAATGGGTTGTGAAAATTCAAAGTGCAGCTTATTATTTATTAGGGTGATTTATTTGTTTACGAGAATCAAAGGAATATAATGCGTTTTCAGCTCTCAAATAATATACCTGGATTTGCCACCACGTGATCTTTATACGTATGTGAAGCCCATTCTGAGCTCTGTTATATTGACAGGGATGGCGAATGATACACAACATATTAAAGGGTGTTTTACGACATGCTGTCATTATCCTCATTATTTGAAACTGAAGGGACTGAAAATGAACATTAAAGTCAATAAAGTATTTCCTGTTATAATCAACTATTACAGATGCAGGTGGAAAAAACAAAGTTAACAATATAGGCCTATACCATACTTGGAGAGCAAACGTAACAGGTTACAATTCTGTGTGTTAATTTAAGTGACAAAACGTTTATACTTTCTCGTTTGTGGTCAAAAGGACAATGTTTGCACCTTGGCAGGTGGGTCTGGATTGTGGGCATGCCCTCTGTCCCAGCGCTATCCTCAAATGGATGTGACTGTGGTGGAATTTCGTGAAATTGACCTCTACAAAGCCAGAGCTGATAGCTATTATCCACATAATAATGTTGCATATGAGAAAGGTAATGATTTTTTTTTTTATTTCTGAGACCCAATACCATTCTAAAAAACATGTGAAGCAAAGAATCTGATGAGATGCTTCGGCGAAACGTCAAATTCCAACTTTATGCCGCACTCTGTTGACTTTAGTCGACATGATCCCCTTTGATGCTTTCACGCTCAGACCGGGCGATTCGATCAAATAAGACTATTAAATCAATGTTCAGTCCGCTCTATATTGTTAATGAATTGAATGAGCATATAAGAATTTGCATAAAAGTAGCGTAGTTCAATCTTTCAGCTTATTTTAAATTTTGTTTTGTTTCATTTTTCACGCTCAGACTGATCAAGAAGGAAGAGTAAACAGAGAATCTTACATGACTGACAGTGAGTTACCATTTTTCCCCACTGAAAGCGATCGCGAGTCAGAGAAAAATGCTAACTCGGTCTCCAGACATGCAAGATTATATTTATTCTATGTTAAATTAGGTATTCATCGCAAATGTCGTACGTCTGCTTTCAATGCCGACATGGTGTGCCAGGTTTGTTTACGTTCGCCGTACTTTTTCCACGGCACATGTGACGTATACTCAAACCTCCCTCCCGCACTTTTGATTATTTTCTATATGCAAATGTACTGCGTCACCGATGCGGCGCGTCACAATTTAGTGTAACAATGTTTAGATCATGTGATCTTCAGTGAGTTACTACTTTGTTATTTCACTGCATTCATATTCATTTCAGGTGATTTCATGAAGGGAGATTTTCCAGCTGCTGATCTATATATCTTAAGCCATGTACTACACAACTGGACGGACCAGGAAGCTAAAACTATCCTCACAAATGTTGCTGCAAAACTGCTCAATGGTGAGGCGATTTGACAATGATCTCAAATACGGGTTTCATGTTTTCCCCAGCATCACAAGATTTTACCTACAAGAACAGCAAACTTGCAAACACAACCCTTCTCTTTGCAGAGCTCTCTCATAAAATAAAGATGTTTCACCTTTGACCTTGACGTTCGCTTAGTCGAAGGCGCGGCTGATTGAGCTGCGCCACGTCCGCTGCCAACCTCAATGCCTCTACTAGAAGCCCTAAACACTACAAACGTTTTTCATTTTTATAGTTACATTTATATCTACCGTACATCTGATTGTAGATATGAAATAAAAGACTAAAATTTGCCGACTTATTGCATAAAATTCATGAAAAAATGGTGGTCCCACGTGTCACATGTTTACTTCCAGAGACCGGTTGGAGGAGCTTCATTTCTACCATACAGGCATTGGTTATTGGTTGGAATTGCACGTGAATGTTAGGCAACATAATAATTGTCTTTGGCTCTCCACTTGTTTGCCGTGGTCCTGAAAAGGAGGCCAAGAAATCAAAACCTATCCCACAATCGCATCTTGCGCTCGGCATACCCACAGTCCCTGTCTATGTTGCCATAGACAGAGTCGTGGGAGCCCTTATAAGGGCTACCTTCTCCCTTCCCCTCTCTCAGTTCCCTACTCTGGCTTCAGACTCCCTCAAACCTAACACATTACTTCTTCTTTCCCAGCACTTCACCAGAAAGCCCTTAACTAACTCAATCCGTACTCCACTTCCTGGCGTATCTCCTTTCAACCCCAACATCCAGGCTAACCTATCACCCTCTGCCATGTTCTGAACTTGTTCTAGACTTCTACATAATTCATCCTTCTCTTTCCACCCTTCAAACAGACTATCTCTCGATCCCTGATACTCTGAACACCACACAAGAAAATGATCATTTGTCTCATCCTCATCCTCCCTGCATATCTTGCACTTCCCATCGCTCCCACTGGTCCACTTCTGTGTCCGTTTCTCAAGATTAATCACTCCTGCTCTTCCTTGAAATAACAACTTTGAACCCTTGCTACAATCCCAACACTTTCCTCTGACTGGTTTATCAAGCCTTCTGTATGCAATGAGTGTGCTCTTTTCCTCCACCCCTCTCTTCCATTCAACAACATGCTTCTCAGTAACCAACTTTCCTACGTACGTTTTCCACCACATTTTAATCTCATCTGGCCCCTTCAGATCATACTTCTCTGCCAACTTATTTATATCTGTCATCCACTTTGTCTTCTCACTAACTGCCTCAAGATACACCTTTCTGTACCACCTGTCTTCTCCTACATCCTGCAAATAGCCCCAATAGTTCAACTTAGACTTTGCTATTCTATCCCTGACATTTATCCACCCAAGTTCACCTAGTACTGCTTCTGTTGCCACACATGGGGGAGCCCCTAGTATCCATTTTCCCATCTCTCTCTGTGCCTTTTCCAACCATTCCAAGTCTTTCTCACTTATTGAAATAACATCCAGACCATACAACATTCCTGGGACTGCTACCCTCTCCCAAAGAGCTCTCCCTGTAAATGCCTTACTAAAACTATTCATTGCAGTTAGCTTTATCATACCCTTTGCTCTATTGACTTTCTGCTTAATTTTATCGACATATGTGAGCAAATATACTTGGGGGGGGTGTATTCATGGCATTATGACAGATAATATGTTATGCTTTGTACAGAAGAATTTTAAACCGAATCTAAATATGTCCGTAACAAACTATAACATAATCTATACTTAATTTTTTTGACACATGTACAGGTGGCGAGGTTCTGATCATTGAAAAGCTGTTGAACGAAGATAAACTTGGACCGGAAGCTGCTGTTACGTTCGACTTGTTTATGCTCCCTTTTGGATCCATTGAAAGAACTCTGTCGGAGTACGAAGCTCTATTGAATGCTTGTGGTCTAAGTATAGAAAAGGTAGAAATACAAGAGGGAAAAAACTATTGTGATTTTATGCTTGCCCGTAAAACCAGCAATGATCAGTAACTGCTGTAATGCTGATGAACAGTTTTACATTTGTGGAATTTGGCTTCTATTAGTTATAATCAAGATGCAATCAGACCGTGATTGATCACACACACAAGACGAGAATGTATAAACATAAATAATCAATATGAAATCAAATGGTTGATGAGTTATAAAACTTCTCAAGATATATGCAAATAAGTTCGGCACGATTCAGACAATGGTTATCATGTCTTATTGACAAATGGAGTCAGTGTCAATTTCTGCATACATAGGGGACACATGAATACCTACAGACATAAGGTGTCAATTGTATGGGCTGGCCACCACGATCCCCTAATCTTAATCCATTCGAAAATGTGTGGGATGTGATTGGAAGAGCTGTGAAAGCACATGTGAACAGTGACACCACAAAGCAGCAGCTGACAGGTCTTCTCCTGGATGCATGGGACAATATTCCCCAGAGAGTCATGAAGAAAGTGATTTGCAGTATACGCATGCGTACGAGCTCAAGAAGACTACACACAATACTGATTCGCAGAATGTGTCCATCGCAATAAACTTGCTAATTTTGAAACTAAGCCCTGTTTGAATTTTTTTGCTTTTGCTTATTCATGCGTGACCCTCAGATGAAACAGCCCCTTTAGAACTTATAGATCGAATTTTCAATGTTCTTGAAAAAGGCGAATTACCCATAGCTATTTATCTTGATCTGTCCAAAGCGTTCGATACATTAGATCATCTGATTCTCTGCGAAAAAATGAAATAGTATGGTGTCTCTGGCATTGCTTTACAGTGGTTTAAAAATTACCTTACAAATAGATCACAATTTGTTCAATATGATGAATTTTCTTCTAAAAATCTAACAGTAAGTACTGGTGTCCCTCAGGGATCGATACTTGGTCCGCTCCTCTTTATAATTTATACAAATGATATGCATCTTGCCTCATCTGTTTTTGAATCCATTTTATATGCTGATGACACCACTCTTATAAAGAGCCTTTGTTCTTTCAGCTTCTGTCCTACCCAAAATTTAAATATCCAAAATACATCTCTCTCTATAAATTGTGAATTAAACAAGGTGTATGATTAGCTGGGAGCAAATAAACTTTCTCTAAATATCGCAAAAACAAAATATATGATATTCCACTTTACTCAAAGAAAAATAAATTTTACACGAGATTTAAAAATCAATAATGTTCCCATTTTAAGAACAGAAGAATTTGATTTCCTTGGTCTCTGAATTCAAGATTTAAATTGGGATGCTCATATAAATAAGATTGGCAATAAACTTGCCAAACTTGTTGGAATTTTCAAAAGAACCAACAGTTTTATACCCACTGAGACTATGCTAGTAATGTATAACTCTCTTTTTCTGCCACACCTAAATTATTCTCTCCTTGCCTGGAGTTATTCATGTAAACGAATTTTTCAACTTCAAAAAATGGCCATTCGTCTAATATCTCACACCAGGTACATATCCCACACTGATCCTCTATTTAAAAAACTTTGTATTCTTCAAGTTGAAGATTTGTCACAGTTAAAGGCATCAAGATTTTACTTCAGATACACAAGAGATGACTTACCAAAATATTTTCAAAACATGTTTTCAGTCTCTCCACCGTATCATACTTACTGCACCCGTGGTCGTAATAATGCACATTTTCCAGTACCTACGAGAGGTATATCCAAACAGTCTATCCGGTATTACATATCAACTTTACTCCAAAATCATCCCCTTATATCACTGGTAAATTACATACTTATTCACTCTCAGGGTTTTCAGGATATATAAAAAATTACTATGTGAATGTATACACTCAAATGTGTGTACCATACCCAACTGTTCTGTTTGTAACTCTTAAGTCGATTATGTTTCATGTTTGTGTTTACTATGTTTACTAAATTTTGAGTGAGTTCACTTAATCTGTGAATTTCTCTCCAAGGTGGCTCCTTTGATAGCGGAAACTTATTTCCTTAGCAGGAGTCATCCTGACACATTACTTGTTGTAGTTTTACTAAATAATTGTAACTGCTGTGATATCACAATTCTTGAAACTTGTATTTCCACATGTATGTATTGTTTTTGATGTGTCAAATAAATGTCATCTGAGTCTGAGTCTGCATATGCGTTTCAGCAAATTGTGTTGTAAAGGGGTAAACACTGTTGTCCCAATAAAAAGATAAGGTTTTATGCTTAAATAATTTGGGGGGGGGGGGGAGATTAACAATAATATGTAAAACTTTTTTTAACAGTATAATACTGTAAATTGCTTTATTTTCGCGTGTATAAATTTTCACGGTTTTTGTATTTTTCACATTTCACTGTAGTTTTAATTTCACTGTTTTGGACATAATTCCCACTTAACATTGTTAAAATACTATTTCACTGTGTTTTTTTTTACATGGTTTTGTGCCATTAGCGAAATAAGCAAAAGTAAGAATACAGCGAAATTAAAGCAATTTACACTACAAGATGGTGAGTTGAAGTGACGTAATGTGAGGTGGTGAGGTGAACTGGGTTGAGATGAGGCAATACGAGATAAGATTAGGTGAAATGAGACGTAAGATGGGGAGATGAGGTGAGCTAACTGAGGTCAAGAATGTGAAGTAAGGTGTTGAAATGAGATGGGGTTTACGGGAAGAGACCTGAAGTGAGGTGATTTTTTGCTAGGTGAGGTGGTGCTCAAGGGAGAAGAGATGTGAAGTGAGATGAGGTTAGGTAAGGTAAGATCAGGAGAGGTGAGGTGAAGAATATGATGAATTGAGGTGGTGAGGTGAAGTAACCAATGAAGAGACATGAAGTGAGGTGGTGGTGTGCTGAGGTGAGGTCAGCCAAGAAAAAATGAGGTAAGGTGAGGCAAAATGAGGTGAGTGTAGGTAAGATGGGATGAGGTGAGATGGGAAGATGATGTAAGGTGAAAAATGTGGTGAAGTGAGGTGAAAAAACTGAGACATGAAGTGAGGTGGTCAGGTGAGACGAAAGATGGTAAGGTAGTGAGCTAAGATGAGGCTAGGTAGGATGAGATGAAAAGAGATTAGGTGAGGTGAGATGGGCAGAGAATAGGTGAGATTAAGAATGTAAAAAAGTGAGGTGATGTTGTGACGTAAGGTGGTGAGGTGAGAAGAAATGAGATAGGGTGAGTTGAGGTGATGCTCGTTGTGATGAGCCGAAATGGGATGATGCGATGAGAACCGAGATGGAGTGAGGTTACATGAGATTAGGTGAGATGAGATGAAGTAAAATGAGGTGAGGTGGTGGTGAGGTAACATGGCAATGAGTTGTGATGAAAAGGGATGAAGTGAGGTCACAAAGTGAGCAGAGGTGGTGGTGAGGTGAGGGAGAGATGGTCAGATATGGTGACAAGAATTGAGGTGGTGAGGTCATTTGGGAAGGGATAAAATGAGGTAGGGTGACATGAAATGATGCAGGGTTATAGGAGTTGGGATGGGGTAAGAGGAAGTGATGTGAGGTGAGAGGGGGTGAGATGGTGCGAGGTGAGCTTATAGTGAGGTGAGAAGGGGTAAGGAAAGGAGATGTCAAATGAGACATTATCTCATCCCATGTCACTTCTTGTCTCACCTTATCACCTCATTTCACTTCACATCACCTCGTCAAATCTATCCTGCATCATTTCACCTTGCCTCATCTCACGTCACCTCATTCCACCTCACCTATTTAACCTAGCATCATCTCATCTCACCTCGCCTCACCTAGCATCACCTCTCCTCATCTCATCTCACTTCAACTCACCTAGCCTCAGCTCATCTCTCCTCACCTTATCTCACCCCACCACCTCACCCTACCTCACCTCAAATCTCCATCTTGTATTACAAATGGAAAGAAGAACAACTAGGCTGTAGGACAAATGGTCTGCAGGAAAAGTGGGCTGTAGCATGACTGGGCTAAAGGTCAAGTGGGCTGTAGGACAAATGACATGTCTCCTCCAACGCCTATGAAGCGTGGGGCAAAACCTAACGGATCCTTTATTATCTTTGCAACTCTCACAAACATGCATACAGTATAGCTACCGTACCATACCGTACCGTAACGTACCGGATGGGGCAAGGGTGGTGTGGGGCCTGGTGTATTCTAAAGGATGCAGCAAATGATCTGTAAAGGATATGTATGCATATATGTATTGGTGTATAACACACATTCTTTGTATTAGAGAGTGGATAATGAGTTGAGACTAGAAATTCATTTTAAAAGGCTAAAAATTCATACTGATTCATTGCCCTTAAAATATAAAGCTAAAATGGCCAACTTCGAGAATCGTTTATACATGTAGGTAGTGACTCAAGGTTTTCAAGTTTTTGACCAGGTGTAAACCACTGTCCTTCTAGGGGACTAAAAAAACAACTGACTGTAAAACCCTGGTGAATGTGGCTTGTGGTATATCTCTAGGCCCATCGCCATTTACGACAAAGGTTAGTCTGCTGCTTCCTGTAATCTGCAAGCCAACAACTTTTTGTGGGTTTTTTTTGGGGGGGGGGGGCGAGAGAGGTGTTTTTTTGGGGGAGGGAGTGTTTTTTTTGTCTTTTTGTTTGTTTGTTTGTTTGTCTTTTTTTTTTGCTGAAAGGATATGGAAGAGTTTGATAGAAAGAGAGGTTCTGAATCCATAAAAGTAAGAACATAACCACCACTTACCACACTTACTTTGTAAGGTAGCGGTGGGGACTGAGCTGCCCGCAACAGTCCCGCGACTTTGATGTTGGGGACGAACTATGTTTCGCATTTCACCCACAAAACCATATATTTCATTTATTGTATAGACATACAAATTTGTCATGAACAGGTTTCACATTGATACGATATTTTCAAGTATTTTATAAGCTGGTTTGCAAGAGGGTATATGATTGCACATTTTGTCGGCATTTCTTAAAAAATAATCGATGGAAAAGTGTGTTACATATGTTAAATTTAAATTAAAACCAATATGCAGGAACTGTATTTTTTGTTTACAAGTAAAATACATTCTTACAGAATAATCGAATTCTTTGACCATCATTCTAAACATCAAGAGTCAATTCATTTTTGTTACATACAAAAGTCTCGGATAGAGACATCTGACGGATAAAACAGTTGCTAAATGCTAAATTTATCTTTCAAAAGACAATGATTTGAAGCAAATCGATCAATTCGTTTTTTATTAACGCTGTCTACAAAATTGATTGATAAGTAGAAAATGTTATTCCGAGAAATTGGCGTTGAAAGATTTAATGCCCTTTTTTGCCCACATTGTTGGCCGTAATGGCAATATTGCTCTCAAAACCCGGTCAGTGCTATTGGAGTTGAAAATGTGAACTGTTGGCAACAGATTGATGATACATGCCAAACCATCACACAAGCTCAGCTGATTGACAGGCCAGCAGAGCTACAATGCAAAAACCTGCCCCCCCCCCATTTAAAACATGAGGCCCATGGGCCTAGTGCTCTGCTGATTTGTAATGTATTACAATAAGACTGGAAACAAAACAAGAGTAGGTTGGTTAAACTAATGTGTTTATTGTTCGAATTGCCCATATGGCCTGCACTTTCTAATCAGATTTTAAAATTAGTTAATTCAAAATGTGCACCCTATATCCAGCATTCCATACATGGTCCCTTTCTTCCAATCAGGTTATAACTTTTTGAGTTACTGAAGAAAAACAATAAAATTGGGCAAGTGCCATACTCCACAATAACTGGATCAAGGTGACTCAAAAAGTAGGTCACCAAGTAGAGTTTCATGTACAATGCACTAAATTGCAATTTTGATCTGTAAGTTAATTCTGTTTGCCATTGATGTCCAAGCTACACCCAGTTATTGCAGAATCACCCCTTTCAAATTTACCAGCCTGGTGACTCAAACAAAATAGGTCAAGGTCCATGATTCATTATTATTGGACATGATCCTTAAATCTTCTAAATTTGACATGTGTAACTTTATAATTTTTTGAGATATGCAATTTATTCTTTCAGGACATTCAACTAATAATTTCTGCCAAATCATAGGTGGTGCCACTAGTGTCATAAGACACTCAGATTTTAATTACCCATACAATCCCACTAAATTTCGTGCAGATCCTTAAAAAATTAACGATGCCAGACAGGTCACATGATTTTTACATTTTGACCCATATATTATATGATACTGTAGGTGGTGCCAGCAATCTAAAAATCAACAGAGATTTCCATACACTGGATAAGTCCAAAAGCTATATGGGCCTAACTCAAAGTTGTGGGGTGCAAAGCGTTCACAAGATTTCACATAGTAAGCTAAAGGTTCCAAGTGGCCATATAACCTTCACCTTCAATTCAGATTATAAAATTGTTAGTGCCCGATGTGCAACCTACTTCCAGCTTTCCACACATAGTCTGTTTTTTCAAATTGAGTAAAAATCTGTCAAGTTATTGAAAAATAACCAACTTAGACAAGTGCCTAACTACATAACAAGTGGGTCACAGTGACCAAAAAGTAGCTCACCAAATATAGTTTTACGTACAATGTACTCAAGTGCAATTTTGACATGCAGGCTCAATTCTCTTTGCCATTGATGTCCAAGCTTACACCCTGCCATTACAAAATCACCTTAAAGTTTTCAATTTCACAGGCCTGGTGACGTAAAATAGGTCAAGGTTATTGATATTACATAACATGAGTATTGGATATCATCTATATATTTTCTACATTTGGCATGTCAAACTTAATTAGTTTTTCAAATATGGAATTTTATATCTTTCAACACAATTCAGCTCACAATTCCTGTTAAATTATAGGTAGCGCCACAAGCATTATATGCACCAAGATTTTGACCCCCCTCAAAGATCCCACTAACTTTCGTAAATAGTCTATCATAATTTAGGGATGTGGTTACAAGATTTTCACATTTTGACCCATGTGTTACATAATGCTGTGTCCGGTCCTTACCAATATTGATCTCAACCTTGATTTTCATACATCTGGTATGTCCTGAAAGTTGTTTGGGAGTTACTTGAAAACTGTGGACTGCATCGCATATACAAGCAAAAGTTTACAGACGGATGGATGGCCAGTCATGAGTGATCGCAAAAAAGTCTGTGACCTAAGGTCAGCAGAGCTCAAAAGATGTCATGGCTATGTAAAATGACATGGAAGTTCCTAACACTGGTGGCCCTATGACCTTGGGATGGAGTCAAGTTCACCTATGTACTGTTTACATGTTCTCTTTACAAAAGAAACTAACACCGTCCTGGGTCAAATAGTTCTCAAGTTAAAATGAGTGATGTTGGTGGCCCTGTGACCTTGGTAATGGTCAAGGTCACATATATACTGTCTACATGTGCCCCTAACAAAGAATCCATATGTAAAACTTCAAAGTCTTGGCTGAAGCAGTTTTCAGGTTATCAGCTGAGGAGTTTAATTCATCAGAACGGCCCTCTAACCTTGTGAATGAGGTCAAGGTCACCCATGTAATGTATAGGTATTGCCTTCCTGCCCAGAAGTGTCCCAATGCAATTTCAAAGTATTGGCTAAGCAGTTTCAAAGAGGATAACCTGTCACCATTTTGCCAAAAAATGGAGAAAAGAATTCATAAAAATCCCAACAATCACCAGAGTGTGAACCTTTAGAAAATTTTGTACGGACCCACCCAAGGTTCATCCCCACCAAGTCTGAAGTGAATCCAGCCAATGGTTTTGGAGAGGCTAAAAACGTAACTTACAACCCCCAGCGACACACATATAATACATGCATTAGGCAGCAAAGTACCCAAATTGAACAACTTTGTTAAAAACCCGGGATTCAGAGTATTGTCACCTAATGAAAAACTTTGTTCGCCCTTTCCACAGGAAACAGTTCAAATATATGTGGAGATGTGTATCTTCATTGTAATCCCCGCTGGCTGTATGGTAATCAATAGGAATGCATGCACTAAACAACAGGTACCCAAATTGAAAAAGTTGGTTAAAACCTGGGATCCAGAGTATCACCACATAGTGAAGAGCTCTGTTTCATCCTCCCAGAAGCTACATGTGCACAAAGTTTCAGAACAATCTGAAAAATGGCTTTCACAAACATTCGTCAAAAGCAGACAAAAATTGCAGCACCACCTGTTGAATAATTATGGTTTGGGGGTTCCCAGAAGTGTCCCTATTCAATTTAAAGCCATCGGCTTGGCAGTTTCAGAGAAGAAGATTTTTAAAGATTGTCATAGTATGAAAAAACAAGGGGACTGTGGCAGTCCTGTGCTCAGCTGACTTTACATGCAAATACTCAAGTGGTCCTGTGAACCATGTAGTAAACAAAATTAAATTTGGTGAAAGTCAAGTGTACATGTACATTCCCAATTTTATAAGTCTGAAGGGAGTCCAACTTATTGTTTGGCAGAAAATGTCAAGAACAAAGAAAACAGCAAAATTCTTTAAACAGTAAAAAACAATGACAATGCCGCCTATTGAATAAATTAAGGTCTCAGGTTCCTCAAAAGTGTTTCCATGCAATTTTGAAAGCAATTGGTTTCTGGATTTTCGTGCAGATTTTTTAAAGATTTTGCCCCAAAAATGAATAAAAAAATAATGAAAATCCAAAAAATTATTGGAGCATGACTACCCACCCACGGTACATCCCCACCAAGTTTCATATGAATCTGGCTTATGGTTTGGAAAAGTAAAAGATGTGACTTTTTGATGCAATCCTGATTGACTCGTATTTGTAATCAATGGAAATGTATGCATTAACTAATAAGTACCCAAATTGAACGAAAGAGCTCTGTGAACAGCCAACCTTGACGTTCAACTCATAATTATTAAGTCCCACTTTGGTCTAGAAGAGTATTTTCGAGAGGAAGTAAAAATGTGAGATTCCATTGCATTCCCCACTGACCTACATAGTAATCAGTAGGGATGCATGCCTTAGCTGACAGACATCCAAACAGGCAAATTTCAAAATCTGGGATCCAGAGTATGGCCACCTAGACAACAGACTTGTTAGACAACAGACTTGTTTAACCCTCAGCACCACCTGTTGAACACAACAAGGTCTGTCGGTCCCCAGAAATGCTCTTATGCAATTTTAAAGTATTTGGCAGAGTGATGGTGTTCAGAAAGTCAAAAAATAGCTAGAACTCACAAAAATTCCTAAAAAAAATAAAAGAAAAAAATTATAGTGCCAACTGTTGAACAAATTTAGGTCTAGGGGTGCCAAGAAGTGCCCCTATGCAATGTCAAAGCAATTGGCAAAACAGTTTCAGTGAAGAACATTTTCTTAGATTTTCCCCAAATATGTACCAAGAAAAATCATAACAAATCTACAAATCACAGGTGCATGAAAAGCTTGGTAGAGACCTACCCAAGGTACATCCCTACCAACTTTGAAGTGAATCTGAAAGATAAGATGATTTTTGAGAGGGAGCCAAAAATATCATATTGTGGATGAACAGACGACTGACAGAGGACCATAAAATGAGCTCAGCTGACTAACAAATCAGCTGAGCTAAAATTGCATTCCAAGAACAAATTTCCGGTTTTTCTCCATCTGAGTTTTACAAAATTGATAACTTTTATATCTCAGAACAATGTCAATCATTCTCCGTTTTAGTATTACAAAAGTTGCATCATTTGGTATTTGATATTTCCATTTTCATGATTCCTTATTCAAAATAACAATTATAACATTATATAAAAACCTACACTAAAAAGCACTTATATCTGAAGAAATCACTGCAAAGGACATGATGTCAAAGTATATGTACCACTCACTTTATTTATTTCACAAGTGAGTTCAGTTTTTCATTCTGCAACCAGCGATGATGAACTTGCCACTTTTTCCCACCAGAAATGAGGGTGAACAAATCATGGTGCATTACCAATCTCTCATAATCCATTAATTACATGATTGTATCTTTACACTTTCCCAGGCCTCACGTTTTGAAAGACTGCCCTACGTCTCCATTTTGGTGACTGGCAGAGAAAAGACCAAGTGCTTTCATTTTCTCTGCAACACCTCTAACATAAATAGGGCTTGTTGAATGATTCCACATTATCAGTTTTAGGTACTTCAAGGAGCATGTCAACTTTTTATAGATTAGATATAATGGACATTGCTCCTCTTTGGGAGGTGGATTCTGATAAAACATGGCCACCCTACCAGCTTCCACTGGAGCAGTTTCTCTGACTTTCATGTCAATTCTTTCATCACGTCTAAAGGCCATCTACTAAAGTCAAACTAGTCTGAATTATCATGAGGATCTAAGATTCGTATTTCATGTAAAAAAAGCTTTCATTCAAGTACCAGTATGCCTCTAATTCCTGGGAAAAGCTGTTGACTCAGTCCAGAATTTGGCACTTTACGAGTTAAATGCCACTCATGATAAGGCAGATTCACCATATCATGATCTATTATGATGAATGCCATCATTTGTGCTGTAATGAGGGAGCACTTTATCAGTAGTATAACATGCACCCAACAACTGTATGTATGCTGAGAAGCAGAAAGTTGTCATCTGAATTTTGTTTCCTCTGTTCAGCACTGTCGTCATCACAGCTTGTATCGACCCATAAGCAGTGCCGTTTTGAAAACATATGACCACGGTTTCCTGATTGAATTATATTCTATTTATTTCGCCCATGAATTTTTTTCACATGAACTCTCAAATTGCATCGTTTTGCAAAGCCTCTTTTACAAACATCACATGTAAAAGGTTTCTCTCCTGTGTGTGTACGTATGTGATCTCTCAGGACATGGCTGTAATTAAATGCTCTTCCACAATACGGGCACACATACTTGCGTCTCTGTCCATGACCAACACTACTCCATGCTCGGGGGGTTACAAAGTGCTGCCTTTCCTGGGGAAGATTTGGATTTACCAAGGAATGGTGACAATATCCTGAAACATCACCCAGCAATTGATGTGATGCAAGAGAATTGCTGTTTGACATATATGCTGGTTCCTGCGTCTTTCTCGATGCTGCAGGACCCCTGAATCTTGAACCCAAGGAATTACTGGCTGTAGATGGTTCTGAAAATAATCAAAGAGGAAATTTCAAATTACTTTGTACGTATTTCGACATTCCTCAAGAGCTTCACTTTAAGTAACGAACATTTTTTGCAGATGAAATTGAGTAATATTACAAGTTATTATTAATCAACCGAAAGCAAATTTTGGTTATGTCTTCAAGTTATTAAATGAGGAGGTTCCAGGGAAAAGTATTCACAGTTCACAAAGAAAAATAGTTCTTAGATGAATGAAGATTCAAGCATACTTTCACAATGCATGAGAAATTTGATTGTCACACTATACTATGAATCAAAATGCAAATTCACAGTTCACCATGTTTGGACACACTTTGGGCACACTGCATATCTCTATACCAACTGAAAAAAAATCTTTCCAAGGATAAGGGGAGGAATGAAAATTTTACATCATGCAGCATTAATCATACAAATATGGGTTAAAATTTAAAAATTAAATATAGAATCCCCTCCTGCAAGTATAGACCTAAATTTCCTTGTGTACTCATGATGTCCCTGTGCAAGTTCAAAGTCATTGGACAGGCACTTGTGCATAAGACTTTAAGATTTTCCAAAACAACTTATCAACCTCCAAAAATCACTGAAACATGCTCAACTACTCAAAATCAGTCAAGATTGAACCCACATAGTTTGAAGAAGGTCTAATCAACAGTTTGAGATGCTGAAATCTGAATTGTTTGGGGATGAGTGGGACATTGGGGCCAGATACAGAATGATCCAATCTATCAGGACTCACAAAAATACAACAGAGAACTTTTGCAGGACCATGGTGCCACCTGTTCACGAAAGTCAGAACACACATAGAGATGCACAGAGCTGACAATAAAACAAGAAGATAGTCAATAAGCAACAAAACACCCTCTCTCTAAAAATGGGAAATTGATTCTGCTAAGATTTTAACCAGCAGACTTTTGACTACAACAAATCTAGTCTTTGAACTTGAGCTACAGTGGCAGTGTACCAAGAAACCTGCCTCCATAAGCCACCCACTCAAAATGCCTTCCACTAATAAGGGCCTTGGTTGGACTTGGTTCCTTAACTCAAGGAACAAAGTCCATTCAAAATGCTGTGCATCTCTGAATGCACACTGGCGGTACAGCTTTGATATACTACAAAAATTTACTCACTCTCACTGCATTAATTGTCATATATACTACTGACCACATTTAAAGACTTTCCTGGTCAAAGTCATCTGCAGTGACCAGTCATTTCAAATATCATCTGCTTCATCCATTTTATTAGATATTGACCTCTCACATACTTTCAACAAAAATTTTCAGGAAGACGTACTAGGATAGCATGCCTTGCTCTGAGGGGGGGCAAGGGGGGGTCTTGATCACAGTTCACAGGAAAAAAAATTGTTTTCACAGTTCACAGGAAAAATTATTCAGCTTATATGCATATTCACGATTCACGCGCAATAGTTTAATCACAAATCCCGAAAATTAATTGTATTGTTTGTTCACAGATCACGGAAAATTAAAAGATAGGATCACGAGTCACGAAAATACCCTTCTCCCCCCCCCCCCCCCCCGCCGTGTGCACCTGCACACTGTTCACTCTGGGTGTGCCCAGAAAAGCTGTTAACCCTTAAAGTGCTAGTGACAGCTATAGTCCTTTTCTCATGAAAGTTGAACATATAATGGTTAAAAGTTTCAAATTCCTCATGAAGATACCTTTCATTCAAATACCAGCAAGCCTTGTCTAAAGCTAAAAGTAGTCTTAGTCAACAGCTTTTCTTGGAACACTTTGTGTGCATTGTGCACAGTGTCCCCAGGAAAGTTGTTGACTCAGTCTTAAATCAGCACTTAGCGGGTTAACTCAGTCCAATAATACAACCCTTTAACAGTTAAAGGGGAAATCACACACACTGTTAAGTTTAGCTTCTAATTTTGATGTCAATGATGACACAACATTGGACAGAATGATGTTTTGAGCCATTTCTCTGCTTTGTAGGAAAACGAAACTAAAAATTATTTGTCTGTTCAACCAAAGAGTCTTGAACCATCAGGAGATAGCACCCCTGGCTTTTGTTATGGCTGATATTATGCACAGTTGTTAAGTTGATAAATTTGCTGTTTCTGTTACATGTATGATCTCACACCAGTCGCAAATACAATAAGAAAATTACCTACAAAAGCTAGTGGCTTGATAGCTTGTTCGTAAATTAGCCCAGCATGCAAAAAAAAAAAAAAAGTATGATTTTCCCAGCATCCTTGCAACACTCAACAGGCAACACAACAAACTTGGGACTCACTGCAAATGTCCATTAATGTAAACATAATAATATTAAGGATATTTGCTAATGAATTTACCTCTAGATAAACGTAAGCAGTTTACTAAATTATAAACAAGTGCACACAATCTACAAACAGAAACTGGAACACAACAGGACATGAACAAGCTGTGAATCAAAAAAACAAAGGAGGAAGTACATTTCATGCTTGGTTTTAGAAACTACAATTTCAGCAATCTTACAAATAAAGATAGATTTCTATTTCTAATTGACTGGTATTGATAGTAAGAGATATGTAATATGGCATTTTATAAACTATGTTAATGCAGCATTTAATACCAGAAAATAATGTGTACTCTTACATTTCATGAGCCTCAGCTGCGGCCATTGTTGTCATATAATATGTAGTCACTTTTTTTAATATATGTTTGTACATTTTTATTGTTAGCTGTTTGCCCAACCCATGCCAAGGAAAGCTGTTGACCTGGGTCATGTTGTCTTGACAGGTCTCACCTTCAATTCTGAGTCAAATTGTTTTTCATTGCTGTTGAAATCTGTCTTTCCTCGGTTTTGGCCACAGACGCTTGAAGCAGACCGCGGTCAACTGCATGCGCGCACTGTAGCGTAAAGCCCCATTCATAGTATAATAGTAAACACCAAGGGTCATAGGCATAAACGTGGTTGATCCCATTTTTTTGCTAAACCATGGTGCAAGTCTTTGTTAATTTACACATGGGCACCTTTATACAATGACTTACACCCAGTGTAAGTTGCACCAGCTGCTTTATGCATATGGCCCCTGGATATGAAACTCGAGTCTGAACCGGCTGACATCGCTCTCTCAAGCATCCCCTGAATCTTTATTTCGACAACTTTCAAGCAAAATGATTTGGTGGTTTCTCCTCTTGTTGTGTGAACGTCACGCCGGGTTGAAATGAAATCCTGGTTTGTCAGCGCAAAATGGGATTAAATAGCTTTTTTCAATGCACACACCACACGAATCCTTTCAGGGACATTTGATCGTGCATTTCTGTCGGTCTTTTGTTTGACCAAACGATCTCATTGGTCACCTTACCTTATGTCAAATTCAAGCTCCATGTGTCTCAGGGGTGTCATGCATTACGCTGTACACATGTCGTTGCACTGCAACTTCGAAGCATGGGTATATGTGCATATGGGTGAATACATGTACATTCAATCTTGATCGCTATATTAGCATCATCGTCAGAATGACATAACAATAGTATTGGCTCGACAATTCACGTGTCCGATTGCCCGGGACAAGTCAGATCTAATTTCGGGCAAGTTCACATTAAAAGTTACTTGCCCGGTCGGCCAACCAACTCTTTTTTCGCTGGGAACTCTATTCCTCGAATTTTCATGACACAGTTACAAGTTGCGGTTGTTTGCAAGGCTGGCAAGGGGGCGGCAGAAGGTCACGATAGTCCGTTGTGATAACAATGTTTGAAGTCGGAGTGCTGCGTGCATGCTAAAAAACTAGGGGAGGAGGGTCTAATCACTAAAAAAAATCCAGAGCTTTCGCAGCACGTGCGTGGGGCGCCTATAGGTGATAATAATCGCTAATTGATAAACATGCCAAGTTTAAACAATTACTTGGTCAGCAATTGTATTCATCAGAACTTTACTTCTGTCAAAACAAGCAGATATTTTCACTGTCGTACATACGATTACGATGTCAAAGGTAGCGGCAGTAATTGGCTTGCTGAGCGGTGTCACACTACTCACTGTCAGTGTGATCTGCCTTAACGATGTCAAAGCAGCGTCAAAAAATAATAAAATTTGCATGACGAATTCTTCTGCAAATTAACACCAAATGCTGTTTATCGGTGGGTTCTAACAGTGTTGGAACAAATAGGTGCTGTGAGATGACTTCCCGGGCAAAAACAGCACACAACTGCCAGTCACACACAAGTGACAGCGTGGAGTGGATCCGCGATGATATGGCCCCGTCTCACGGACTGATTTGGGACACATTCGGCAATTCCCTCTATCCCCTACCTTTGCGTATTTGCCTGTGACTCCAAATAATTGTTGCAATAAACACTGGAATCTTTATTTTTGCATGCTGCAATATAAACAAAGCTTCCCGTTTGTATGTACCCTCCATAATTTACGGCAGATTCACACATGTTCACCGGGCGGAAGCCATAATGAAAACACTGTAACACGAGCGTTGATTGGCTAATTTTTGCATGTGACTCAATTGACCAATCGGGTGATGTGTTGTGCGTCAGACCACATGGCCAAAGCAGCTGTTTGTGTACAGTTGCAGGAAAGATGTTGACGGTGCTCACGCTCGATTTCTTTCATTTTTACAAAATAGTGACCTACTTTTTTCCATATATGCACTTTGTTCCCTCTATTTATTCAAGTGAGGCTGACTTCTGATAAATGAACTAAATGAATCAAGTTAAAAGCCATTTATTGTAAAATTTACATATGGTAACGTTTTGGTTTCAAACTAATTTTTAAGGTCACGAGCCGCTTCGATTAATTTTAATTATTTTCGCCAACAACTTCATTGTCGCTCAACATTTTTTTCGATGCAGGTGCCTCCTGTGGATAGGTTGTCCCTTTTCAAACATTATATTAAATCACAAGCTACCACTCAAATCAAACAGCAAGATCATTTTGACTCTAGAATTTAAAAAAAGTGTCTGTGCTAGATGTCCAATATGGTTTAGTTCTCAAAAATGATCTTTGGGCACCTTTATAATCTTGAGGTAAAGATTTTCACCTTATATATGTTTTGACATAGCCCTATTTTCAAAGTTGTGATCTAGTAAGGCACTTTTGCTAATAAAAAGAAAGAACAGGTTTGGCATTTTCTGGACCTTAAAGAGTTGAGACTGTATCAAGGCTAATAGTCCTGAAAAGAGATAGTTTTTTTGCCTTATTGCGAAGTATTTGATCGTGTTTATCATCGAGGGCTGCTCCATAAATTGAGAAATAATACAATGGTCTAAAGAATAAGAAATAAACTGATAGCACGGTTAATATTATGAAACATTTACATGCATACTATCCAGACCCTGATAATGCAGAATGTAAAAAATGAACAAAATTTTACAATAAAAACATTTATGTTATTTGCACTTGTTCTAGGTTGCTCATTGATTTCTACACACTTTGTTGCAGTTCATTAGTCATTTAACATAAACAATTTGAATATGTCCATGCAGCCAACATTATCATGCAAACTATTGGGACTGTTTTAAACATTACCTTCTATTTTCCTCAAGTATTGCATGAAGTAGTAGGCAACGACTTCAGAATTGTTGTTTGTCCTTCCAACATCAAGCCATAGCATTCTCCTAGAAAACCTAACATTTGTTCCTAAATGTAGCACATGCATTTACTGTACAGTATTTAAAAACGCAGCTGATTGTTGATGATTATTGATAAATATAGTCAGCTTGTAATAAAAACACGAATACTATACACAACCTCCAGAAAACCACAAAATGCATGTATTATAATACTGCAAATGTTCGCAAGCTAGAAGTATGTATTTTGTAACTGTATAAGTACAAATTTTTTAGAGCATAAGTTCTTTCAAACTCATTAAAAATTAAAATTCCACGGTTTTTATTTTCCGAAAAAGGCGACATAAAGCAAAAAAAAAAAAATATTTTTGAGACTCTATTTGCTTGTGACGACAGGTGTGACGAAAATTATAACGTTGGTCAGTGAGCAGTGGAGTGATTGTACCGACGATGAACCCTAGACATGTACGTTGTTTTAGTGTTTTAAATTAATCTGTAGTGCACACACACACACACACACACACACACACACACACACACACATATATATATATATATATATATATATATATATATATATATATATATATATATATATATATATATATATATATATATATATATATATATATATACATACATACATACAAAATTATCATGATAGGTAGGAAGGGCCAGTGTCACTTGTGATATATACAGACCCACATATAGCTGCATGGACGGGGAAACCGTAGCGTTTGAGCTTATCATATCCATCAATTGGTATCACATCATTCGGCCCTCTATTGCTGTACTGCCGACGGTGCAACCGTCTTTGTCTCCTTTGTGCTACACCATCTGGATCCAAAATACGCAGGAGATGCATTACCGTACTGCTGTTTAAAATAGAGAAACAAATATATCAATATACTATGTAATATACAAACGCGCAGGTATATTATGACATGTCATGGGAGAAATACTTTGAATTATTATTTTTATAACGAAACAAACATCAACATCGGTCTAACTGTCTGTATTTATAAAATTAATATGTTATTTCATTTATTTATTCATTTAGCAAATCATGTTTTAGGTTATTTTTATTCATCTAACACGATAAAAGAAGAAAGTGACCAAACATTTTTGTTGAGTGTCACATTAGATATATATTTTGATTTGCTATGTATTTCCAAATTATTAATTTCCCATGATAAATCTTCATTCAATGATCAAAATAACACGCAATTTGATAAATACTGCCCATACTTCATTTCCAGTCTTCTTTTCATACTCCTATACCCAAGACATCTGCCGCTCTCGTCCAGTTCCGCCTTTGTAATATAACATATTGTAATGTAATATAATATTTTAATATTATATGATTTGACTTCAAATGATATAAACAGTTGTGACTTTAGCATTTTTTTTTTTTTATTGCCCAGGCACAGAATAACCCCTGAGCATGATGGTAAATCTCATTATGCACTAAAATGACACCTTTTCCTGCAAAATATATTTTCAAGTTGCCTGCTTAGCTGACCCTGAGTCCAATTTCTATTTGCCTGGTGTCCTCTTAGTCTGCAGAGTTTCAAATAATTTTCGTTATATATCTCACTTGTAAACATAGCCTCCACTATTGATCAACCAATAAGGCAAGACCAGCTTGTAATCAGTTTTAAGTAACCTATACTTATGCATGAGGACCAGGTCCAACCATATACCGGGAAGACCTGAAGAACCCTAAAATAGACCCCACATAACGTACCTGCTCTGACAACCTGAAGGACCCTATTGGGTACTTCAAGAACCACTGGTTCTTAGAGCGTAGAGGCACAAAGTTAATCGCTTTTATGAATTCGATTAGGGATCATGTTGGAAACCCATTCAAAAACTAAAAAAAAAAAAATCTTTTGGCAGGGGGCCGGGAACAAAGCAAAACTATAATTTTGACAAATGTTTTGAAAACCACGATAATATTGTTCCAACTTTTTGCATATATTTTGTATAAAACTTCATTTTCGGTGCTTTAGATTTTATTGTTTAGTGAATATGGATCTGAAATACTATTCAAATTGTTCTGGTATTACACCCAAGCACACCCACGCAAACATCCACGCAAACACCCACGCGCGCGCACACACACACACACACACACACACACACACACACACACAGATATCTATATATATATACAATGTTCTTTGTTTAATTTTTGACCTACATATCATGTCTCCTCATAACAGACAGATATATTGTATGTATATCTCTGTTGTTACATTTTCTCATTTCAATATAAAATTAGCATGGGCATGGTGAAATATATATCCATTCATAATTTCCCGGGAAATGGTGATTTTGGACTGAAGGCGCAGGCAGGGGGTAATCCTAATATGCATTTGGCAACCAACACATGCATTGACACGCTTGCCATTATGCAAATCTTCAGTTACGAAAAGCGTGTCAATGCCAAATGTCCCCTCTGTGAGAAAACAGAAACGTTCCACCATGTCCTAAATAACTGTACTGAAATGTTAGATGGTTATACTTGTCACCACAATTCTATCCTTTCCCATTTTAATTCAAACTTCAAAGAGCATTTTTTTTTCAAACTTGGAGATATTTGTACACGTCCGTGGAAACCACGCTGGAATAGCAGCAATACCTACAGACGTTATATTTTCCTATCGACGACTACATTTTGTATTTATTGATAATCCATCTGAGCTTATTATCCATGTAGAGTGATAAAATAACATTCGAATTAAACATAGAGGTGACACACAAATGGAAAGTAGAGAGATATAGAGACATAATTCAAGACATCCAAGAATCATGACATACAATGTAGAGTTACGTAGTACCCTTTAGGAGTAGCATCAAGACCATTCATCTCCAGAAAAAGCACCCAATCTGAGCCTTTTTAAGTGTTTTTTGAGCCCCCCTCTTCCCAGTTGAGAGAACACTCAGAAGGCTTATTAGGGACAAGCGAAAAAAATCCTTACATTCAAGTCATTCAAGGTAAATAAAATATGAAAAACAGTGTCATGTATTTAATCAGAGTTTGGTGGATGATCAATTATGGTCAGTATAATCATACCGCAAAAGTGCTATGTAATATCAAGAAACCCTATGAGGACAAAAAAAATCCTTGCCTGCTAAACGACTTTTCTTGCTCTGCCGAAGGTGTGAAGGGTACTGAATACCCCGTGACCAATCACTTAAAGAAAAAATGCCGTTAGTCCCCCATCCTCCATGAAGAGCTAACTTTTGCAGTGCGAATAGACCATAGTCAAATACTTAACACGTAATTTAATACTTTACATCTAGTTTTAGGAAGTACTGATTTTTAAATTTTCGTGCTGTTTATACTTAAAATTACATTATGTAACTACCTTGAGAGCTTCTATTACAACATCCCAGTTCGTCCTGTCAGTCTTTCTCAAGCCAAGGCGGGCTACAATTCGCCTAAAGTTGCGCATGCTGTGCAGTATAATACCTTTAATAAATGCATTAGTACACTTTTCACATATATCTATGCAGCATCAAAATATATTAATGGGTAAAAGTCACATACGATAGAAGTCTATTAAAAAACATGATGATATCCAGATTATGTATATTACATATTGTGGAATTGAAATTACAACTAATACTCCTGCCACACTACAGACGTATTCTATCTGTGTTTGGGAAGTCGTATTGCAGTCACTTGTGCCCATATGTAATTAGCAGCCACACTAGTAAAAACATTCCACATCTCAAGCGAACACAGCAATATGTATTCCTGTTTCCACACTAGCATAACTCTCATCAAAGAGCCAAAATCAATGATATTCTGTCTGGGGAGGCAAATACATATGTTAAGTGTACAGAATCTTTTCTATTGAGGATGAACCTTGAAGTATACATACGGATGTAGTTAATACATACTATCTTTTGGGATTAACAGTGTGGCAGCTAATTGCGTAAGGAAAGAGGTACAATGTGTACTCAATACGCATGTTCTTCCTTAGTGTGGTGGGGGTATTAACAAACTTTGGAATCAAGCATATGACCTGGAAGTACTACAGGTTGTTGCCTGCGAGGACAGCCCTATGATCGCTTTCGTTATTTACTGGGGCAATTTTGATGGAAAGCTAGCTGAATATAGAGGAGCCACAGTCTACCCACGTTGGCAATACAGGCTGCCATCCTGGTCAAATAACAATCCTTTAATGCAACAATGCTGGCATAGTGACCACATAACTAAAATTTCATCTTTAGTTTTCAAGTGTGAAGGTAATATGCACAATCATATTGTCTATTTCATTTCTGTTTTGAGGATGTAGCTTGAATATGAGTTTACCATTCAGGCCGCTTACAATAAAACTTCGCGAGACCGATATTTAACAACTGTTTAATAAATCTCAATATTACTATCTTTTAAATTTCATATAGGTATTTATTTAGTTCCAAGAATACGGTCACTGCATTAGCGATCTAATAACAGTTATCCGAGTATGCTATTCAGTCGAAGAAAGGCGTTTAAGATTTGTTGACTAGCCACTCATATTACATTAATATATGCAAAATTTCTACACAACGATAGCATATAATTATCAGACATCCAATTTCAAAATAATTGCTTTATGTTACTTACGTGAGAAAAATACCATGGCGAATGCTTAGGAAAATCAGTACTTCCTTTCCTGTGTATCCCAAACTGACATAGCGCTCCACCAATGTATCGACTGATCAATTGTTAAAATGGACTACATTGAGACACATTAAATTAAAAATACAGAGGTATCGCCAGATATTTATTTAACCGGGTTAGGCGGACATAAACTTATGGCTACACATCATGCATGACTCCATGGGGCTTGTCAGGTTGCTTTTTTTTTTCAAAATATTATGAAAATATATTTTCAAAGCTTGAAAATGTTATCCATTATTCAAACAGAAAGCAAAAATGAACATACCACATTATGTGAGATCGTAAGATATTTGTCCATGTAAGAAACTATTTGCAATTTAAAAAAGTAAATATACAAAATAGTTTTAATCTGTCAACACTAACCATGATATGAAAGCAATAATGATAATATTATTATTTTAAAAAAAACCATTGCAACCCATATTGCTTCCTGCGACAATAAAAAATACGTGTGGCCATTGAACTGCTATTCTCGTCCCTAGTATAGTTCCCCAATTTCATTCCAAGAAGACAAAATGCCAGGTATATCATACCATACCAATGTAATGCTACCCATACTGATATCCAGTATCAACGTGGGAGATTGCAAAATTGGAAATTCGCACTGCTACAATCAGATATGCTGCAAAATAGAAACAAGAGGCCCATGGGCCTAATGCTCTGCTAGCATCGTGGCTATATTGCACTTGTTCATCTTAAAGTTGTGAGTCCTCAAGCGGCTTCTGAACATTACAGCTTATGTACATTTAAGGTAAATGTCCTCCAGATGGCAACATGTAATCATAGTTTATTTGTGCAACTCCTGTGATGAATATTGTTGCATGTGCCAAGACAACAATGAGTGAGTCCTTCACTCTATGCCCTAAGTGACCTTGGGACAGAAGATGAAGGACACCCAGATCATGTAATACAAGATGCCCATAGGCCTGCCTGGTGTTGTGCTGACATTGCCATTGAAGTCCAAGCTACATCTTGCCATTACAAAATCACTTCTTTCAAATTTACAGGCACTGTGACTGCACAAAAATGAATCAAGGTCACTGATATTATATACAATGCTAGGTTTGGACATTGTCTATATATTCTATACATTTGACAAGTCTGATCCAATTATTTTTCAAGATATGAAATTTTATATCTTAAAACACATTTTGTCTCCTAATTTCCATCAAATTATAGGTGACGCCACTAGTATCATTAACAACTTAGACTTTGACTACGCCAACAATTCCAACGAATTTGGTGAAGATCAGCAACAAAATAAAGATGCTTTTGACCTCTAAATTGCATAGTATTGTAGATGGTGCCACAAATATCGAAAAGAACCTGGATTTTTATACCTGCAATAATTCCTCAAAGTTACATTGGGCTAACTTGAAAACTGTGAACAGTATTGCAGTCACAAGATTTTCACATTTTTACCTGTATATAACATAATATTATAAGTGGCGCCACCAACATTGATGTCGACAAAGATTTTTATACAGTTTATATCTCCTAAACGTTACGTGGGCATATCTATAATAAGATAATAAGAATTGTGGGATGCAGGGCATTCACGAGATGACCACTATATTCAATCTCACCTTTGACCTTGATCTTCAACTCGATTTTAAAAAGTTCAAAATATGCGCCCCACAGCCAGCTTTCCATATAATCTTTCTTTGTTCAAATCGGGTCATAACTTTTCAAGCTATTGACGAAAAACAATAAATTTGGACAATTGCTTCACTCCATAATTACTGGGTCACAGTGACCCAAAAGTTAGACCTCCCCCACAAACCCACCAAATTTGTTGAAGATCCGCATAAAATTAAAGATGCTAGAGTTTTCACAAGATTTTCACATTTTGACCCCTATATTACATAATACTGTAAGTGACACCACCAATACCGAATAGAATCTCGATTTGTATACACAATATAAGTTCTCAAATTACATTGGGCTGATATCTTAACTTTTTAAGTTATCCCGTTCACAAGCCAAAAGTTCACGGATGGACGGACGGACGGACAGACGGACGTTTCCTTTGAAAATTAAGAGCTTCATACACTATTCCACCGTACCGACACTGGTATTAACAGGTAAATAGTAACACTATTTTAAGCACCATTAGGTTGACTAGAGGTGTTATGAGGTAGAGTGTACTAAGGTATTAGCTGGATGCCACCTCTTTCACTATACTGGATGAAGGTTGAAAAGAAATAAATCATGCAAAAAGTGAATATGTACACGGTTTTCCGACTTAAGACTGACTAGAGAAATTCTGTAGGTGGGTTAAGTATACTTCACCCAGGTACCTTCCCTCTTACCACTCTAAACACTTTGAGGAATACATTTTTTCTGTAATTTGGTTCTTTTGTCTGACATATTCGGAGGTCTGGCATACATCTAAGGGAACAGATGCTGTCATTATAACGTGTTTTCACTGTACTTTAGAACAGTGACAGTACGTTATTACACTGTATTTTGTATTATGATTTGTATGATTTCCATTGTGATCCAGTAGTCGTATGGATATACAGTTCCGCCCGTCTAAAACTTAACAGCCAAACGCGTTGGTGACGTTTGGCTGGGGTTTGGTTTGCGTTTGAAAACGTTTGAAAGCGTTTGGTTTGCGTTTGAAATTCGTTTGAGAAGCGTTTCAAGCACTTTCAGCATTGCGTTTCAAACACTGTGAACAACGCGTTCGGTACACATGCGTTTCAAACGCGTTCGGTACACATGCGTTTCAAACGCGTTCGGTACACATGTGTTTCAAACGCTCACAGATGCATTTACAAAGTTCAGGTGTTATATTGTATTTTCCCCTTGTTGCTTAAGTTAGAGATACACAAAATGAATGTTTATATTAATTTTCTTCCACACACAAGTGTACATAAAATTGTTCACAAGAATATGAGTTGATAAAGATTCCAGTGGGAATCGAAATATAAAAAAATAGAGAAAAAATATTTGAATGTAAATAAAAACCCCAAGTGAATGAATGTATTTAAACTAGGATGCATCTTGAAGGAACGACGTAAAGAAATAAGCAAACTTGGAACTCTGTACAATGTAACGCTATATGCCCCACATGTAGTAAGAAAAAAATACTTGGTTGGTGCTGTAATGCAGACGCTTTTTATTCCGTCAATTTTGTTTTTCCTTTGTATAAACGTTGTACTGCTTAGGTACAATATATATATATATTTGATTTTCTTATTATCTATGCAGCCGTTTTAAGAATCTCCTACAGTAATTTTTTTAAAACATAGCATTCAGAGAACAGATTACCCTCGGCGCCAACAATCTTTTTTTCCTCAATTCTGCATTTCTTGAGATATTATGGTAACAAGATTGTCCCCTTGTGCGCCACTCAGACGGCCTTCAAATGAAAACTTCAAAAGTTTCTTAAGTTTAAAAATAATAAGAAGTTAGTTTTCAATAAGAACGTGGTCCATCTAATATAATTTGTATCTCTGATAAAAATTTGTGAAGCTGCGATACATCCTTGTTGAGATATCACGATAACGTGGTCCCCTTGTGTGCCGCTCAGAAGGCCTTCAAATAAATGCTTTAAAACTTCATTCAAAAAAGTTATAAATGCAAAAAGGAAGCTGGTTTAAATAGGTACCTGGTCCATCATAAGGTGCACCTCTGAAAAATAATTGGTAAAGTTGCGGTCAGCATTTTTTGAGATATCACGGTAAAGTCGTCAGGGTTGAGGCCACTCAGACTGCCTTCAAATCAGTGCATGAAAAGTTTCATTAAAAAAAAAAGTAAAAATAACCAGAGGAGGCTGATTTCAGTAATAACCTGGTCCATTATAAGACGCATTCCTGGTAAAAATTTGGTAGAGAGACCTTGAATAGTTTTTGAGATATCGCGGTAACATCGTCATGGTTGACGCCAATAAATGCATTAATAAAAAGTTTCGTGAAAAGTTTATAATTAATCAGAGGAAGTTGCTTTTCAATGGGAACCTGGTCCATTATAAGGTACATCTCTGATAAAAATTTGGTAAAGCTACGGTGAAAATTCAGATATCGCACGCGGCAGTAACATCGACAAGATGGACGGACGACAATATCATCCGGCACTTCATGTGCGGAGGGTAAAAAATGGGAATGGAACACTTACAAGGACGTATGAGACTCCAATGATTATACATGAATAAAGACAATGCTCTTTCGAGTTTGATTTTATGTTGTTGGTTTTTTGTAATGAGTAAACAAAACTGAATTGCTTAAAGATCCAGGTATTATGTGTGTGCAATCACGACCCAGGGCTTACAATGCATGAATTATTTCCTGATTCTCTTTTCTTATTTCTCCCCAATGGTTGCACTTATCTGCACGAGTTGTGTGTAAATTTTCTTTTCGTTTCTTTCTTCTTCAACTCCCTCCCTCGCCCCCAATTCTAATGAGACCGTTCCGTGCTTAGGAAATAAGGTAATGGTAACTATGTACTTGTGTGACCAGGACTGACTATACCACTTTTGTATTAGGGGTGTTGTCAATACATTTGACTCTTGTGTTGTTATGTCACAGGCTTCCATGGGGCTTGGGCTTACACTATCAAATGTGCTAGTGCTATTATATTTATATATATTGATATATATATGTATATATATTTACATATATTTGATTTCTTACACATATGGACCATGGTCTTTCATTTGTCTGCTCAACACTTTACAGACGAGCGGGCGCAACGGATTATAAATATACCACACCAGGCAGCATTTGAATATAAGTGGTGTGGACATCGCCTACATTCTTCTTTCATTATGATTCAATTTTGCGGATTTGATGAAATCTATAATAGATTTCGACATAAAACTCAAATAAGAATGTGTATTTGCATCATGAAAACATGAATACAGAAAGGAACAATTTCCCAAATTAGTCTTTTATTTTTAATTAATGATCCAAATGAGTATGCTAATGATTATGGTCACAAGGTGTTGCTGTGGGTGACACCTTGTGGCTAATCCTAGCAGTAACACATGTGCGGCAAGCAAAATGGACGCTGGTCGGCTTGACTCCTGTGAGGATTGCAAGCTTGTGACAGTCGGCAACGATATATATCCAAATAGATACGTATATGTATTTCCAAGTGTTTCAAGTGGGCCTTGTTAAATTTACTGGTGCATCTAGTAGGTTTGTACTTTTGTTGACCAACACGCAAAGGGATCCATTCTGATGGTGGATTAGAAATCGCATCAGCTCTCTTGTTTTGTTGTGTTGTTTTTCTGCAGCTAAGATCACTGATCAGTGCCGATGATCCACGTGGGAAAGACTTCACACAATTGAGATGGCAGTTGTCAACTCGGCCCTCTGTCTTAATTTTTATATTTGTGTTTATCTTCACTAATTAATTACACACTTTGGAAAAGGGCTAAAATGCGTAGATCACAAGTACGCAAAAAAAAGACGTTTAAGTCGTTTACTTGTATAGGACTTTTTCCTTTGAGCGTCGCATTTTGAATATTTATTTGGATTACCCCCCCCCCCAAAAAAAGAAACAAAGAAACAAAAACTGTACGATTGATTTGCAAAATATCCAAGAATCATAATTTTTTTTTGGTGATAAAATCCAAATAAATAACGGTAATTAACGTCCGGTACAAACAGGATTCATGTCAAAATTTCAAAAATGGGTTTTCAACATGTGACTAGGCCAACATGTATTTATAGCTGCTATAAATTGGGAGTTGTTTTTTGTATATTTGGTCACCGAAAAATAATTTAGGTATGTAGGCTACCTGTGCATATAATGTCAAAATGATAAGCGTGTCCGTTATTAAATGTGATTTCCTTCGCTGTATTTTCTGGTGTGCCTGTATTCAAAATGAAATTAAACTATAATTTTTTCAAATGTTGACATGAAGTACCGTAATCAAATGGCCAGATCATTAATTTTGTCAGTGCAAAGCCCGCAACTATTGCAAATTTTGCTCTGGTCAACATCATTGAAAACTTGCGTTTGAGGATCGTTTGGGAAGCGTTGGTGCGTTTGGCGTTTCATAACTTGAACGCGGGCGGAACTGTACATAAATGCTACATTCGATAGAAATATACATCAGATGATTTTATACCAATTGAAGAAAGAATCATCGCCATTGTGACTTAGGTATATTAGAAACAATAGTATATACTCATAATTTAGAAAGCAAATGGAACTGGATATAGGCCTATATATATATATATATATATATATATAGAGAGAGAGAGAGAGAGAGAGAGAGAGAGAGAGAGAGCCAATGTAAATCAATGAATAAAAGATTGTTGCTATAAATCATAGGCCTACTTGCTTCTTCCTGTTTCTGAAACTTAATGTCTGGCTTCGGGTCATTTTTAATGCATAAGGCCGATACGAATTAAAGACAGAAGATGAAAAAAGATACTGGTAGCAGAGGCCGGCCCGGTGGCTTCCATCTACACTGAAACAAACAAAAAGACAAGCTACTGCTGCAGCTGCTACTGGATATAGTGATAATGCCACATAATGACAACATTGTACAATGACGGAAAAAGGACTTAAAAGGATTAATTATTATGACCAAACAACCATTCAATGAAATCTGACAGATAAATCATCAAAATAATCTAAGTCTACATCAATCATCAGGCTCTAATTTTATTTTCCAATAATTCCTCTTCATAAAACATAGCTATATATATATATATATATATATATATATATATATATATATATATATATATATATATATATATATATATATATACATTTAACGTCACTTAAGTGTAACGTTTGCATGCAAAACAAAAGTACAGAGTCAAATAGACTTTAAATACAGATAAAGTACTTAGCATCCTCCATGGCAGCTATAGTTACTGGGTGATATGGGATGGTTTCCCTGGATCTTTCGTTGGACAAAATGAGGGATATTAATTTTTATTGCCTTAAATAACGGGGCGTATCCTTTTTTCTGGAAACTGGGAAATTGCATTTTATTTCATGGGAATTGGGATATAAAAGCTTAATTTTATTTTGTGGTAAATGGGAAATGAACAAAACTTCGGAACTGGGAAATCAGTCAATTATTTCCTTTATTCCCTCGTACCCGTATCGTCACTTGACCTTCGGTCTCGTGATGATACGGTTGCTCGGGGGCTGATACGGGGGGGGGGGGGGTGAAACAGCTACAACCATGTGATAACCTGTAAGTATCGCCATCCAAACTATATCTGGAGACGGTTTATGTGTCCTGTATAGTCACTACTACGTGTATTATAGTGGGAGCGTCTACGCGCTGTACCCATTGGTAGGTGCTCCTGATGTGGCAAAAGGGATATTATAATATCCCATATTATATCCAGACAAAAATATATTGTATTACAGGTATTATGGAGACACAAAAGTCCATTTTAGTCACCGTTTTCTGGTTCCCTCCGCAATATGGCTGCTTAGCAGGTGTAAGTATACGGCATCATGGGAAGGTGTTAAATGGAAGTGAAACAAGCAAAAACACGATATTGCGAAAATAAGAAAACAAGAAAACGCTAATGCGAAAACACGATAATGCGAGTGCGAAAACACGACATAATTTCTGTCGTATTTTCGCGATTGTGTTTTAGCATTTTCGCCTTCGCGTTTTATATTTTAGTGTTTTCGCCTTCGTGTTTTCTTGTTTTCGCCCAAGGCAGAAAATGCGAAAACAAGAAAACGAGAAAACGCTAACACGAAAACACGAAAATGCGAGTGCGAAAACACGACATATTTTCTGTCGTGTTGTCGCGGTTGTGTTTTCGCATTTTCGCCCTCGTGTTTTCTTGTTTTCGCATTTTCGCCTTCGTGTTTTCTTGTTTTCGCATTTTCGCCTTCGTGTTTTCTTGTTTTCGCCGTCGCATTTTTATGGAGAGAGAAAAATTTTTTATTTGGCACTTTTGTGCCACCATAGAAATTTAAAACTATTTCGGAGTAAATCCATAGGCAATATCATGATCAGATCATGATCTTGCCTATGGCTTTACAAGGTCTAAAAAGGAAGGATAAACTAATTACGCAAGGAGACGTCCTTCAGTTTTTTAAAAAGGCCTGCGTGATTTTTTCTCATAGGGTCTTACATTTGTGACAAAGTCGGGAATTTTAACGTAAAACAGACTATCGCGGCTTCAGAAGGCTAAGCTACAGGCATAACTTAGATTAGGATTAGTAATAGATGAATACAAAAGTTGACATAAGTTTTCCTGTGCCTAGGCCTATAATTGTAAGCCTGGTTATTCCTATGGCTTTACTACCGGTATATCTATGGCTTCATTCAGCGCTTCACGAAAGTTAACCATATCGGCATGTACTGTGTGCGCCATGAATGTATAGATAATATCTACGGTAACAAAAAACGTCATTTACAGTTGGTGTAGGCCTATTGTTATGATGATCATTTATGATTAATAAGTACATGTAATAACTAACCTTTCAAATAATGTAATCATTCGACGTCAGTCGCGCTTGCGAGGCTTCCACGGTTACGCCCCGAGGCTTCCACGGTTACGCCCTGCCGACTGCTGGCCGTCTCTAACTGCATGATACGTATCAATGCAGTACAGCATGTGAGGCCTCGTACACGCAAGCTAAAAACAATGTCCGCCGATTTGTTCCAGACGTCATTTTCGCATCTATAGGCATTAACACAAAAAAAAAAAAAAAAAAAAAAAAAAAAAAAACCAGCAAGAGCAGGGAGGGGTCTGCCCCCACCCCCACCCCTCCGTGCCTGGCAAGCAGTACTTTATTTTTTAAGGTAAATGAGGCAGTACATTATTTTTTGACTGATTTTTGAGACGCACATAATTTATTTTTAAAAATTGCATAGCCCCCCCCCCCCTAAGATTTTAATGGTTGGTCCCTGATGCAAAATAGGTTGGACATTACGTCAATTCTTCTCATGTATTAACATAAATGAAACTTTTATTTCTTTTTTTCACGAGAGGGATTTATATAGGCAGAGCCTGTTTCCCGATCGCTTTTTTGAATAAAAATATGTTTAAACCAACACAAGAAGAAAAAAAATCACAAAGCAAATGATCCCACATGGCTCTTGCAAGAAAAAAAGAAAGAGAAGAAACGCAATTTTAAGCTATTTTCCTATTATCGTGCCTCTGATGCATTTGTATTTTCAAGTAAATATTCCAGTTGACAATCATTACACCACCTTGTCGTAAGTTTGGCAACATAATTTATATTCATATGCCTTTTTTCATTGGATGTTTGCCCCCTTGGCCCGTAGGAATAATATTATGGCCATTCAGTGCAAGTGACTGCACGTCCGTCTGCTTTAGGCCACTACATCCATTTCCCCTGTCTTATTCAATCAGCGTGTTTTATTTCATTTGTATGTGGTGTAGTGCGTGCCCTGCCCTTCCCCCCCCCCCCCTCCAGTCCTAGAGAGCTTGAACTTTGACATAAGGTGAGGTGACCAATCACATCGTTTGGTGAAGCAAAAGACCGGCAGAAATGCACGATCGAATGTCCCTGAAAGGATTCGCGCGGTGTGTGCATTGAAAAAAGCTATTTAATCTCATTTTGCGCTGACAAACCAGGATTTCATTTCAACCCGGCGTGACGTTCACCCAATAAGAGGAGAAACCACCAAATCGTTTTGCTTGAAAGTTGTCGAAATAAAGATTCTGGGGATGTTTGCCAGAGCGATGTCATCAGGTTCGGACTCGGAGTTTCATATCATGGTGTTCACTATAATGCACGATTCCCACGAGCATGCGCAGAAGTGCTTATCTAGCGGCTGCTATAAATCGATACGTCGAACTTCCAGAGCCGTCAGCAAGTGACATTACTATGGTGGCACAAAAGTGCCAACTAAATTTTTTTTTCTCTCTCCATAAAAATGCGAAGGCGAAAAGAAGAAAAGAAGAAAACAGAACAGCCAAAACAAGAAAACACGAATGCGATAACACTAAAATATAAAACACGAAAGCGAAAATGCGAAAACATATCCGCGAAAACACGACAGAAAATATGTCGTGTTTTCGCACTCGCATTTTCGTGTTTTCGTATCAGCGTTTTCTCGTTTTCTTGTTTTACTGTTTTCTTTCCTTGATCGAAAACAAGAAACCACACGAATGCGAAAACACTAAAGTAAAAACCATGAAGACGAAAATACGAAAATACAACCGCGAAAAATACGACAACAATTATGTCGTGTTTTCGCACTCGCATTTTCGTGTTTTCGTATTAGCGTTTTCTCCTTTTACTGTTTTCTATGGTGGCACAAAAGTGCCAACTAGTTTTTTTTTCCCTCTCCATAAAAATGCGAGGGCGAAAACAAGAAAATAAGAAACTTTTGTGCCACCATACATTACATTTGAATGACAGCGCAGAAAGGCAAGCAAAACATTCGTATTTTTGCACAATATGGTGTTGTTTATAACATTCGCCCAGATCTTTAATTTTGCGTATGTTTCCCGCCTAAATTCACTTCGATGTTACAAAAAAGTCAATAGTTTCCTTGAAAAAAAATTGTTCAATGAATCTACAGTATGTATGCGGCATGCAGCAATAGCGTGCAGACGACGCAACCCAGGTGAGCGTATCCAGTTAGCATTCAAATACAGGAACACTTTTTATCGGAAAAATTTTAATATGCCAAAGGAAACTTAAGTGGTATCATATTTAGGTGACCATCCGTGCTGACAAAGTGTAAATTTAATTATAACGAAGGTTGAAACTTAGTTCATCATTTGTCGCTTGACTGCTTTCCTTCGTCGGCTTTCACATGCCGCCATAGGTGCAGGCAGCGTTCATTTTTCAACTTTCGATGTGTGATATAATATCATGATATGGTATGATTTTATTTCATGCAGGCTGGTAATGATAGTCTCGGTTAAGAGTCATCACAATTGGTGTATTAGTCACATTTTCTCACGTGTGTATTATTGGATATGGAGATTTGTTTGCGAATATTTCTTCTCAAGGTTCATTTCTACAGATTTACACAATGCAAGGCCTAAGGAGGTTTACTGTCTTTGTCAGAGTCCTGACAGCTGTGAGACCCTGTGTACGAATAAGAAACGTCTGTATTGATAGACACCCCTTTTAATAGATAGATAGATAGATAATGAATGATAAAATGCTAAAACATAATGTGCTGAAGACAATATATATCTTCATACATAAATTTTAGGTACGTAAATATATGAATAGATACGTAAATAAATAAATAAAAATATTTTAAAACAATAAAAATGATATCATAATAATGAAAAAGAATATCGGCCTACATGTAGTACCAAAATAAACCAAATAAACAAACAAAGCAAAAAAAAAACAAACAAACAAAAAAACAAACAAAATAAAACAAAAAAAACCCCAAAACAAACAAAAAAAAAAACCAAAAGCAAAAAAAAACAAAAAAAAACAAAAAAAAAACCAAACCAAAAAAAAAAAAAAAAACCCACACAATTGCCTTACTTCTGTGCCTTTGCCTGTTGATTGTTATGTGAAAACCAACTTTGTACTGATCCCGAGCACATTGTAGATTGTTATGTAAAAACCCACTTTGTACTGATCCCGAGCACATGTGTGTTATTGACATATTGTACAAAGATATTGTCGCCGCACTGACTCGAGCAGGTGAGGAGGCGATTGGACAACATACAAAGGGTAAATTTAAGCCAGTGCCAGGATGGAATGACCACGTGAAAGACTTGCACGATGATGCACGTAACGCTTTCCTTCTAAGGTGTAATAATGGTAAACCTAAACATGGCCCACTGTTTGAGGTCAAGCGCACCAGCCGAGCCCAGTTCAAGTACGCACTTCGCACTTGTAAACAAAATGAGTCCCAGCACCGAGCCTATGGCATGGCAAAAAACCTGATGGATAAGGACTATGAATCATTTTGGAAAAGTGTTTCTATGACAAATAATGAAAACCTGCCGCTGTCTTACACTGTAGGCAGCTCGTCTGGCTGTCAGAACATGGCCAACATGTGGGCTGGCCATTTTTAAAAACTTTTGAACTCGGTTGAGGGCACAAAGTTTAAGATGAGGTTAATGAAAAGCGAACAGCTGTATCTTTTGAAAACAATATGCGTGTTTTGCGATGTGAAATTTCAGACATTGTTAAGCAGTTGTCTAATGATAAGGCTGCTGGGCCAGATGGTCTAACGTCGGAGAACCTTAAATCTGCTGGGAACAACCTACATGATTGTACTTCTGTCTCTACTATTTGGTGCTATGTTTGTAGTTGTACATGGTCATATACATGTACCTCCGTGTCTTACTATAATAACACTGGTACCACTCATTAAGAACAGAGCGGGTGACATCACTGATAAAGACAATTACAGACCTATCACTCTGGCCACCGTATTATCAAAGGTAATGGAACGCATAATACTTTACAGATGTGAGAAATATCTATATACGTCCGAATATCAGTTTGGCTTCAAGAAAAGTCTCGGAACTGATCTCTGCATATACACAATGAAGGAAGTTACACACTATTATTTGACTTGTAACACACCTATATTTGCATGGTTTCTAGATGCCAAGAAAGCTTTTGATCGCGTCAATCACTGGACATTGTTACATAAATTACTAGATCGAGGCGTGCCTATCTTTATTGCTAAGACCTGGTTTCAAACTCAGAAATACTGCATATTATGGGGTGCAGCTTCCTCTGATTACTTCAGGATAACAAATGGCGTTCGTCAGGGTGGGATTATCTCCCCTCTGTTGTTCAATATATACGTAGATTATCTTAATTTAAAACTTGGAAATAGTGGTGTTGGGTGCCACATTGCTGGTATGCCCATGAATAATATGAGTTATGCTGATGATAGGGTGCTGCTTAGCCCCTCTATCAAAGGGCTGGGAACCCTTATTTCCACATGTGAATCCTTTTCTTCTGATCATGATATCCTCTATAACACCGTTAAAACAGAATGTATGTTGTTCAATCCTTCAGGCAATGCTAAACTGAGTGTCAATCCCACTGTAACTCTTGCTGGGGAGAAGGTTAAATTTGTTAGTCGTTTCAAATATTTGGGTCACATCATTGTTGCTTCTGTATCAGAAGACGACGACATAGGTCGCCAATATCGCTCTCTTTGTGCCAGAGCCAACATGCTTAAACGTAAATTTTTCTATTGTTCTATGGACATCAACATATTGCTTTTTCTTTCCTACTGTACAAGCCTCAAAAAAAGCCCAGCTGTGGGTAAAGTTCTCGGTGTGCAGTATGAGCAAATTTGTTGTATGTTATAATAACGCATTTCGTTGGATTGTGGGATACCCCAAATTTTGCTCAACAAGATGATGCACAATCCCCACTCGGTATGGGGGGGGGGGATTAAACCACCATTATGTTTACTGTATATTTACATATTAGCACAAAGGCGTATAACTTTTGTTGCGTCACTTTTTAAAATAAAGGATGCAGTGGTGTTGTGCAGACACCTTTCATTAAAAACATACGAGATTAAAAAGGGCGAGTCTGGAGATAGAATTCAAAGTTAATCAGTGTGTACCTGTCATAGCCTGGAAGCACATGATCCGCTCACAGCTTGCCACCATTACGTCACTGTGTATGAATATGTGATACGCCCTCTGTTTATAAAATTCATCATGGAAAAATATCTGTCCAACCAAAGAACACAAACAGACTTATAACTCCATGTACTAGTCTAGCTGAAACAGTGGGCTAATTACAGGCTCCCAAAAAATGTGAGCACAAGACAACCAAGATCTATTTAGTGCGGTAACCTGCACCTGATTGGCCACAATGGCGTATTCATACCTTCATTATGCAAATGACAATGAATATTCATGTAATAATGCATATGCAATACTGACCCATATAGGAGTAATACTATGAAAATTTAATTCAGCTAACTGGTATACATTTGGAAATACTAGTATTGTATTTGTGTCTTTTTGCCAAGAACCACTTCCTAGTAGTCAATACCCTATTCCTCAGTTCGAACTCTTTACTCTCCATAAGCTAACCTGTCCCTGTCTAACCTGTATATATGGAATTACTATTGTCTATATTGCACACGTTCCTCTGTAAAATTTTGACATAGGCTGTAACAGCCCAAATAAATTAAAGGGTCTTCAGCGGGTAACTACTCAACATGTTTCCGAGCCTTTTACCCGTACATGTCTCTCTGAGTAGCGGCTCCTTGCCGAAGCTAAATATTCAGCAAAGACAACCCACATAATAATGAATCAATATGAACGTGGCAGATGATGAATTAGCTAAATATGTGAAGTTTTGCTTGTAAATGCAGAGCTTCATATCAAAGAAGAATACCTGTCAAACAAACCATAATTACCAAATTTTCATAGTACAGGCTCAGATAAGAACAATTTGACTTACCCCTGAACCAAAATGTACCCTTTCTAGCTGGACAACATTTCCTAGTTAAACCATCCGCCAATGTTTAACTGAAGTGGAAACAAGCTGGGGCATTATATTCAGTCCCAATGATTGTAAAATAAACAGTTGCAGCTAGACCACCTGTACAAACCAAGGAAAATCCTAACAAGGACTGCAACAATGTACATCCTGTACCAGAGATGTAAAACAAACTCCATGATGACACCTACTCCTCAAACAATTAAGCTCTATTTAACTGCCAACCCTGAGTCAATGTCTCAACTTAATGTGTCAGGTTTGTGACGCTTGAGAAAATACTGTCAATTTGGAGTAATTTTTTAATAGTGAGTAAATGTGCATTTAGGCATGTCAGAAAAGAATGGAAGTCATTAGCATTTATGCCAAAAACATGCTACCAAAACAATTTTTCTTAACAGGATTTTAAGTACAATTAGGCACTTTTTCTATGCACTATACCAATGGATTCTCAATGCAATTTTACGTGCTTTGATCTGACCCCACCAATCACTAAAAATCATTATTTTTTTCCTCAAAGATTATATTTTATCTCATTTTTTTTTCACTTGGGTTAGATTATTATTATCTGTTTGTAAGAAAATAATACAGCTTGCCAGAAAAAAAGAATTGGTTAGGGAAGCTACATTCACCTTGATCCCCTCCCCCCCCCCCCTTAAAAGGAGGGCTGCTAGGTGGTACATACTGCCTCACAGCTGCTTTAATAAAATTAAAAATATTGATGATACACACTTGTTAGTATACACACATATGTCAGCCTCATTGCCATTATCAAGTAGTTGCAAGACCATCATGATCACTTTGTAATCTTTCGTAGTTTTCATCTTCATATATCATGTTGGGGCTTTTTCACTTGTTTTTAAATATGCAAGGATTAAAGTCAAATTTCAACATACTTCCCTTTTGAAATCCTTCACCCCCATTCAACCTTCTTTCAAAATGGAGACCTTACCTGAATATCAATTTGAAAGTCATTCTTTTTCATCTTTTCCCCAAATATGCAAATGTGACTGTTGTTTTGGTTAACAAATGGAAATCTAGCAATGTACACTGTTGTAAACCATTGACAAAATTTAATTGTATTTGTGTCTTTTTGCCAAGAACCACTTCCTAGTAGTCAATACCCTATTCCGCAGTTCGAACTCTTTACTCTCCATAAGCTAACCTGTCCCTGTTTAACCTATATCCATATGGAATTACTATTGTCCATATTGCTCACGTTCCTCTGTAAAATTTTGACATAGGCTGTATCAGCCCAAATAAATTAAAGGGTCTTCAGCGGGTATCTACTCAACATGTTTCGGAGCCTTTTACCCGTACATGTCTCTCTGAGTAGAAAAAAAATATAACAACTAAATTGTTATATTTTTTCATAAACAAATAAAGATAGCCATATCAAATGGTTTGATATGGCAAATCTGAACGATAAGTTAACATTTAGAGCAACCGAATTTGACATTCAGGTGAAATTTTGTAATTTCACCGGCTTTTACCTGACATAGCCTACAAGCGCGTGCTGCGAGCACGGCTTGCCAGCATTGCGTCACAGTGTATGGATATGGGATTCGCCCCGTGTTTATAAAATTCATCATGTAAAAAGTATCTATTAAACCAAAGAACACAAACAGGCTGATAAATTCATGTACTAGTGTAGCTGAAACAGTGGGCTAATTAAAGGTAAATGGTTCCCAAAGGTGTGAGCACAAAACGACTAACAGGGGCCACGGGCCACAAATAAAACTTTCCCAAATATGGCCATTTATCATCCTATTAAAGTGGACTAAATCATTGGAAAAAAAAGAAAGTACCTTGGTGATAATCATGATTTTCTTTGGCCCCTTTTTTTGTTGCTACCTGCCTTTTATGAAAAAAGTGTTAAAGGAGGGCACTCATTACGTTGTATTTTAAGTGTTTTGGGAACTTCATGTCAGGCACTTACCACATGTAAAATGGTTTAGTTATATTTTATTCCATATTTCTAAAATCTGCATTTTAATGTTGCTCAAATCAGCTTTACCTGTCAAATTACCGGAAGCGGCAAACCTATGGAAGATCAAAGGCCCAATCGCGGATCACGGGAGTCCTACTTCTGCACCTAGTTTTTTTTTACTTGATGAGAATAAACTCCTAGTTTCAAATTGAAGTGGTCGGAAATGTAACGAAAACTAATAATATGTGTCAATGTATATCCAGCAGTTGTTTAAAACTGTTTTTAATAACTCGTTTTAGCGAGAAAAAAAGCAACGTTTACGAGTCACGATATGTCACGTCTTTCCTCGCGCGATCTTGGACATATTTATAGCCAAATTTGGAAACAGCGGTATTCTGCAGCCTTCTACACCTCCGTGCGGTAGAGAGTTCCAAGTTTTTCATTGACTCCGAACAGACGAAAATGCCAAGGTGTGTTTCGTGCGGTGGCACAGCCACCGAATATCCAGAAAGATATTTTCATTCTTGGCCAAAAGACACATCATTAGCAGATAAATGGAATGCTATTATGAAAATCCCAGAAGAAGTATTGGCAGCATACAAAAGCACGAAGTTGTGTTCAGCGCACTTCAAGCTGCGTGACGAATTCCGATCGTTTGATAACTCCCGGAGCTCATATTATCGCTCACGTTACACGGTCACGATTTACGACCGATTATCATGAACGGAGTAAATACATTGATAAATAATAATTGATTTGATTAAAACACATAACATATGCATATTCTTTACGTCGATAACGACCTCGGAAACAATTTTCATAATTTGAAGTGGCTTTGTGTTGAACAATGATCATGGTGCGCTTGGCTTCGTTATCAACCGATGGCTATGATTGGCCAGTTGTATAGTCGCTTCTAATTGGTCCGACATCTCGACTGGCTTCGCGTAATGGTGAACTGCTGGTAATGTGGGGGTTTTAATATTTGGCAATAAACATCGTAAATTTGTGAAAATTAATAAAATAAACATCAGATATGAAATCCTGATGGAAAATCCTTTCCAATGATGTATAATACAACGTAAGGAGTGCCTTCCTTTAATGGAGGCAGTGTGGATGAGTAACTAAAACCGAGATGAATATAACTCTGAGAAAAAAACAAAAAATGGCGCTCTGAAAAAAAAACAAAAACAAAACAAAACAAAACAAGTCAAAAAAAAAAAAAAAAGAAAGAAAAACATTTGAAATCATGCATACACCCTTTCATACAATACCAGATTTGAGCTTTAGAAACAAAATAATTATGTTTTTTGCTCCATTTTATATTTTGGTAGGCCTAATAAACATTAATTCCTAAAAAAGAGACGACTTTGATGCTGTCAATGTAACATGATTACAGTGCTCAACCTTTTGTGAAAAAAGTGCTAATGAAAGCAGTGTGGATGAGTAGATAAGACAGAGATGAAAGTAACTCTGACAGAAAAAAAAAACCCAAAAACAACAACAAAAATGGAAGTAATGCCCACATGCTTTCATATAATGGTATGTATTTGTATTTGAGCTTTTGTGACAAAAAGTATTTTTTCCCCTCAGTTTTCAGTTTTGGTAGGCCAAATAAAAGTGAATTACTGGAGAAAAAATGACTTTCATACATGTAATTTTTTTTCACCTCACGTTATCTGAATAATAGTTTTCAGATATTTGAACCAGTTTTACCTGTCCAGTGAGCGTTGGCAACACAAATTACAATATTTTATCATTTCTTTACTTTCCTTTTAACTTTTAAGGTTGGAAACATATGACCGAAACAATAATTTTGACAATCCATCAGCTATTCTCCCAGAGGTGGCCCTAGCACAGTGGCCAGATTTAGGACTCACAACCCTGACAGACCGCAACTGGCAATTGGCCAGTTGCAGACGTTTGAGGTAACCCGTGGTCATAATAACCAAGTGTTGATCTATGGTTAAGTGAAATGTTGGGTTGCACACCTCGGTGTCATTGCTGACTGTGAGTTAAACTTGTGGTCAACCCTGACCATGCCCTGGGCCTTGGTTAACTGCTGGTTTTACTTGGCTTTTTGTTTTGGTATTACATATACCTCTTTCCCCTGATTCTCAGCAGTTAGGGAGTGGTTTGCACTTTGCAGTGGAGGGTGAATAGAGCACACAACTAACGGCTGCATATCTAATGCTTCTCGATCGTGTAGAAACTGTAGAGAGACTTTTGAGGAGAACTCCAGTCATTCAGGACAGGAGCAATCCATTTGAAAAGTATGACGACGCTGGGTTTATATTCAGATTTCATCTTCCTAAACATGTGGTTCTGGAGATACTTGATTTGAGAGAAGCCAGACTTCAACCCACACAGACAAAGGTAGCGTCTGTGCCTCCAATTCTGCAACTGTTGATAACACTACAGTTTTATTCTAGTGGAACATTTCTGAGGAATGATGGAGATTTATTTGGCGTCAACACCAGCACGGTGAGCAGGATAATACTTGTTTGCAGCAGAGCACTAGCATCATTATACCGCCAATTCATATTTTTTCCACAGGTGAGAGAAGTTGGCATGATTCAGGAACAATTTTATGCCATAGCAGGTTTACCTGGCATTGTAGATGGCATTGATTGTACTCATGTTCCTATTCGATCTCCAGGGGGTGAGAATGCAGAACTTTTGCGCAACCAAAAAGGATTCTTTTCAATAAATGTCCAAGCTATAGGGGATGCCAAGCTGAAAATTCGAAACCTTGTGGTACGGTGGCCTAAAAGTGCCCATGACAGCCGTAGTTTTGATAATGGTGAAGTTTGTGCAAACTTTGAAAAAGGAGAAATACATGGCATTTTGTTTGGGGACAGTGGGTGTCCTCTTCACCCATATCTAATGACCCCACTCCTCAACCCATCAACGAGACAGAGAGAGGATACAATATTATGCCCATTGCCATATTAGAGTTAAGATTGAAAATCTGTTTGGAGTAATGAAAAGACGATTCCCCTGTATTTCCCGCACATTGGGGTTAAAGCTGGAAACTACCCTGGCTGTAATTGTTGCATGCGGTGTGCTTCATAATATAGCCAGGCAACATGTATATATTAAGGTGAACACTATGCTGACTAATAATGGTACACAAGATTATATTTCAGAAGTATCTTTGTTACATTATGAGGCAATTTCTTTATATGCATGGCTATGAACATTTAATTCAGGATTCATACGGAAATGTTGAGTTCAATTTCCAGGCATATGAAGTTTGCTGTGCACGAACTGTACAAGTGGTCATTTTGATGAAAATTCAAGAATTTCACACAGCCATGTGTCAAGATATTTTAATTTTTTCCACACTTTGAATTTAACAGTTCAGTTAATTATAGTTGACTTTGGTTGGAAATTGGTAATAGCAATACTCTGTTAATATATTTTAAAAAGTGAGCTGCACATCCATTAAAAAGGAATTCGATGATTTATACACTGCAAGTTAAATATAATTCTTTACAAAGACAGAAGATATGCATGTACACATATATGCAGTAAAATATCACTACAGTGGATACTCCGGGAACCAAACAACAGCGCATGCCCACTGTAGGAGACGAATACTCCAGAGATGGCTTTAATGTGTAGTTAAAAAGGAAAATGAAACACATTCAAACAAAAATACTGTTAGGAGGTGGTCTCCCTACAGAAGTGCCCACTCATGGCCCACTCATACTTCACTTATTATTTCAGACTGTTTGATTTTAGTCACATAGAATATAGGTATGATTCCTTATACATCTACCTCAATCTGTGAGACTGCATCCCCTTGATACTCAGCATCATCGTCAAAAGGGTTGCTTAGGCTACTAATCTACTGGGGCACCATATTTGCAACCATCTTTGAAATAGGTGAAATGCCTCCGGTTTGCTTTCCTCCTCCAGTTTTCCTCTTCGCTTTTCTGTCATCAGACACTTCTGTTTTTTGCTCATATTTCAGATTTCTCCACATATTCTTTAGCTGTGTGACACTCCTGGGTGTGAGCTCATGCCTGGAATTGAATTGTTCAGTTACGCTTTGCCATGCTTTTTCTTTCTTTTGAATCACACGCCCATCATTCTTCTTGTTCTCAATGATATCTTTTTGTTCTTCAACGAGCTCTGCCAGAGATCCATTGACTGTAATTTGTTTTGCAGGTGGCACTTTGATTTTTTCTGCTCATCCAATTTTTGTGTTTCTTCTATGTTTGACTCCTCTCTGCTGACTAAAAACCCATAATTTCTTCAACAAGGGGCACTGGGATTCTTCCACATTTGAAAAAAAAAATGAATCTTTGTATTCTCATGTATTGTCGACTGGTCACTCAATTTATGCTGAGATTTCGTTGAAATATATCATTGGAAAAAGGTCAAAGTAGTTTGTTTGGTGGTGTTGCTATGGATCCGTTATCATTCTTACTTTTTAAAATTTTATTTTTAGTTTTGGACTTCAAACATGACAAAGATGTGCCTTGGGTAGTTATGTGTGTTAACATCGTCATCGTCTACTAAGTTTGGAGGTCCATAAATAATTGATGCAATTCAGATATGTTTGAGCTTGCTTATTGTACATTAATGTGTTACCTGGTACGGCATCTTTGGAAACCTGTATGTTTAGTGGACGAGATGTTTTGATACAGGGTATTTTACTGTAATATATGTATATATACTGAACCCCAATGAAAAGTATCCACATGCCAATTTTGAAGTATTTTATTGTTTATACTTGAAACATTTCATACCTAGACGTGCTTAGAACTTAACAAAGCATTCACTTTTCTGGCGTAAAAATAATGTCACGCTCTACCGACATTAACGTCACTTACAGGCAAAAAATGTCATTAACTGCCCTAATTGAAAGTCACACAAATTTTTCTGTTCAATATGGGATGTGGCCACCTCGAGCATCAACACATGCTATACATCTGCGGCGCATACTGCTGACCAGGGTTTGAATTCTGTGTTGGGGAACATTATTCCATTCTTCCTGCAGAGCTTGGATCAGCTGGTTTCGGGTAGTAGGCCTAGGTGTCCTCCGTTGAATACCTTGGCCTAACTGATCCCACAAATGTTCAATAGGGCTCAGATCGGGTGAGAACGCTGGCCATTCCATGACATTGATGTTGTTCTCATTGAGAAAGTTCATTGTTAATCTTGCAGAGTGTGCACGTGCATTGTCCTGCTGAAAGATCGCCAGATCTTGATGCTGCTCCATAAATGGGACCATGTGCGGCTCCAGCACCTCATCAATGTACCGCCTAGCATTGAGGATCCCTTGAATGACCACTAGGGGTGTCCGGTAGCGGTTGCTGATGCCTGACCACACCATGACAGAGGGTCCACGCCATCGATCTGCCTGACGGACACAGGCATCTGCATATCTCTCCCCAGTCCGGCGCCACACACGTTCTCTGCCATCTGCTCTGCTGACACAAAAACGGGACTCGTCAGTAAAAAGGACGGTATTCCACTGCTGGCGAGTCCACCTGGAGTGTGCTCTACACCACTGCAGTCGTCTTTCTCTTCTGGGTTGGGTCAGCAGGTTACCCCTGTAAGGTCTTCTGGCTGTTAGGCCACTGCTCCTCAGTCGCCTCTCCACAGTAGAACTACTGACAGGACGGTGATTCACCCCTTGAGTCTCACGGGCTGTTTGGGCTGCTGTACGGAAACGGTCTCGCAGGTGCATCAGCCGGATGTGACGGTCTTGGCCAGGTGTTGTCACTCTTTCTCGGCCAGGCCTAGGCCGATCATCTACGGATCCAGTTTCTTGTTGCCGTTCAATTAGTCGTTGGATGGTGCGCCGAGTACACCCCATTCTTTGTGCGATTTGAGTGATTGGGACTCCACCCTCTGCAAGCCCCAAAGCATGGTGTCTTTGACCTTGGCTCAGACGCGGCCTGATCGCCTCAACACACCTGAGACCACTGGCTTTTTTCTTGGCTGAACATCCCTTTTTAAAGCCACTGAAAACATCAGGTCATTTTAGCCATCCAATAGGAGTGGTGGTCAGAAGCCATATTCGGTGCACAAAAGTCACATGCATTATGTAACAACCCAGCAAAAGTTAAAAAGTTGTCCTGAATGACCCTGATGTAGGCTCCAAACCATGCATATATGCACACACAGTACTTAGTAACTTACAAAATTAATGTGTTAATTTTTTTATGTGGATACTTTTCATTGGGGTTCAGTATATTACCCATGTGGGTGTACCCATTTATATGTTAACTGCAAGTATTCCATATGCGTAAACTTTTCACCAATATCTCAAACACACAAAGGCCCGTTTCTTGATTCAGACAAAATGCAATAAAGCGAACATCTGTGTCATGGAAGATGATTATATTGGTTTGGCCTGTTTAGCATTTCATTTAAAAACATGTTGCTTTATGCACTTGTCACTATCATCTTTCAAATCATGACATCTGTCGAAATCATATATGCTATCTTATGTTTCAAAAAAATACTACTCTACACGCTTCATGAATGTGTGTATACAGATCATGGTGTCATTCAGTTAGTTCTTCGGCATGTCATGAAAAGCAGGGATCTGGGTTCTAAATTTGCCTGCAGGTGGTGCTGCCCATTCTGTTCATGCTTGACCGCCAACACAGCTTGTGGTCACTTTCCGTGATCCTCGCTTCTTCTCCATGGATTCAAATGGGCAATAAGGAGGTATGAATTTAACCTATAAATTGTTATAAATTAGCATTAAACTTTCATTTTATCACACTGGGCTGTAATTGAAAGGTGGCGATATGTACCCTAGGTAAATTAGAATATGGTACTTACAAAATTGTCCTAATATGCAGGATGAAATTTTCTGGATTCTTTTGTTGACTGCAATGTAATTGGGTTTTCTAACCCACCTTTACACCTTACTTCAAACATGCACCATCACTGTTTTTTTAAAATAAGTCCGTGTGTTCTTTTACATAGTCTTCTCCAAAACCGTCCCTCCGCATGTTGGAGATACCTGCTTAAAGGCAGAAGAGCTCCGTATCCCTAATAGACGGAAAGGCAACTTGGATACAAGGGGGGGGGGTGTTCCAGATTAAACCTTTATCTATTCATGATATATGTATAACAGGCGTTATGCTGATAAAAACAGCCCGGTACCCACTAAATCCATATATGATAGACAAAAGAAAATATGAATTACCTGTCACTGTTATCAGGAACTCAAGTCACTAATAATTTTAAATGCCTGTCTATTTAACTGTTTAGCAGTGATGAAGGGGGCTGCATGCTGTCCAAAAACATACAGCTAGTTTGTCCCAGTTTTAAAAGAGCGTTTCCAGAATGAGATTTTGCTGTTACCTGGTGGAAACGTTCCTTGTGGAAAGGTCAAACAAAGCTGGTCACTTGGTGGTGAATCTTAGGGTTGCTGATTATTACTGTTTTTTTACAATGCAAATTTGCA